>JAMXBD010000883.1:0-588639 GCA_024138025.1 Combretum micranthum
CTATCATGCAAGGAATCAAGCATGTTACTGCGTACCTGAATCAAATCGGGAATTTATAAGGGTAGCTAAGCGAGAATCTAACACTATTCGAAGAAGAATCATCTCAAATCAACATTCTAATTTTAACTCATACATAAACATAATTAAATTTACGCAAAACACTCAAAGAAATTCAAATAAAATCAATACAAGATCATAACATGTTATTTATACATCATATAACATCATACATGCTCAACAAATACTCAAAAGATTATATATCAAGTTTTGGAAAGTTCTTGAGAGGGTTTTTGAAAATGGAAACTGCAGGGGACACACCGGCCTTCAACGTCGGCAGCGTTAGGGTGGTGTAGTCTGCACTAAAAACTCTACGCCTACCATCATTGCAGCGTTCAACCAAACGTCGGCAGTGTTGTGGTCTACATTGGTAGCGTTGCACCGGTGTAAACTACAACTTTAATTTTCCAAAATTTCCTAGATTTCCACAGGGATGGTTCATGCCCATGGATATCCCCAACACCGGCAATGTTGTTGTGTACGCTGGTAGTGTTTATCCCTAAGTTGGTGGCATTAAGACGGAGTATACTGTAGCACAGGTTTTTCGAAAAAAATTACAATCTTCCCTTGCTCAAAACACAACTTTTACTTAAATCTTCATTTCCAAACTTCCTCTTAACCCATTCCAAATACCAAACCTTCATCTATATGCATTCTAACTTCTTTTAACACACAAAATCTACACTTTAACTTCATCAAATGCTCATATTTACCATTTCAAGCACAAATCATCATCTAACCCTCCTTAAGCCAATCTACTCTTCTCTAAATCATCCTAACCTTACTCATTTCTAACTTCATATACTCCAACACTACTTGTTACCTATTTAGCACTTACCAACAACTCCTATATCATCAAAATAGGCACTCAATACACCACTAACACTCGTGTATCATCAATACTCATTTTAACATGTATATTCATAATAACATGAAATTCACATGTTTAGAGAAATTTAAACAAGTATAAAATTACCTTAAGAAGCTTTAGTTTGTTGAAGATACTAGACTCTAAGTCTTATTCTAGCTAAAGTGATGGGGTGCAACATATGGGGAGACAAAGGAGCAAAGTTTGAAAGAAAGAAAGAGAAAATTCGTATGAAATTTTGGTTTGTTTTGGAAAGTGTCTTTTGATAAAAAAAAAAATAAGGTTTATTCTTATCCAAAATTTGACTTTAGGGGCTGCCTAAGTATGGGCTTTAATTGACAAGGGTTTGGGCTTGATTTTTAGCCTAAAATCAATGTTCTTCTTTTAGCTTGTTTCAATCATAATTTTCTGCTATGTTTAAGAATACACATTAAGCATAATTAACTTGTCTTAAACAAATTTTTACATACTTCATAACACTTACATCAATACAAGCACCATATAAATATCAATGACACTTATACTAATATTCAAATTCACTAATACAAACACATATACTAGCATAAATCATATTTATCATGCTTTATAATCATGCATAAATTCATTAACATATTTATATATGATTTAGGAAATTTTGGCTATTTATTTCTATATATATATATATATATATATATAGAGATATTTGTGTAATCATTTGATTGTTGCATAGCATACATAGCATATGCGTGAAAAATTAAATGAACTTGTTTGATATCACGGTACGAATGAAAGAGAATATCTCACTAAGCTGGTTGTAAGCTTATACCCTTATAGATTTTTGTTAAAACAGGTATACCCGTGGATTTATTAAAAGATCATGACATTAAGGAATTCATTTATAGATTTTAAGTTCTTATGGAAGCGATGGGATCATATGACGAAGTCATTTTGTAATTTCCTTATATACAATTGTAAACCCCGAAAATTCTCAGTAGCTAGAAAGCCCCAGGAGTTGGAAACGAAACCCTAATCCGATCAGATTGAGTTTAGTGAATGGAGCCTAGGAACCCTAAATCCGGCTTTCCTTCGGTTTCATAGTAAAATAAATATTATGGAGTAAATGAATGTGAATTGTTGTTCCAAAGGACATTTCAAACCTTTGAAAGTTTTAGATTCGGGAAATTTTCAATTCCGGGCCTTCCCGAGCCCAATTACGGAAAAGCGTGCCCCGGGCCACGGATTTAGAAAAATATTCCGGAATATTCATTAGAACCGTAATTTTATAAGGATTCCAAAAATATCAATTTCATAATTTTCCGAGCTATAAAGATTACAGTTATAGCTTTTCCCGTGTTTTCGGAACAACCGGTAAAGTAGATGTCTTGTCTACTATTCACAAGTACAACCTACACTACACACTACCCATGCCCTATTCTTACATCCTTACAACTACTCATTTCAATTTTCTTTTCCAAGAAATTTTGTCTTTTGAATAATTATTACATTTATTACAATTTCATTTACTAAATTACAAATAACAAATTTTTGAAACTCACACACACACACACACAAGGGAGGCCGGCGCCCCTCCCTCTTTTTCTCCTCAATTGAAGTATTTTTTTTACTTCATTTTATTAATCAAACCCTAAAACACTTCATATATATACATAATATTCTCTCTCTCTTCTCATTTTCTCCTCATTTTAACTTTTGAAAAGAGCAAAACTCTCCTCTTTCTCCCTCTAGATGCCGTGAGCTTGCCCCCTCCCCTTCCTCACATTTTCAACTTTGTTTCTTCTCCATTTCACTTCAAGACTCCATTGGTATGTGTATTTAAGCTTTGTTTCTTCCTACTCTTGTAATGGCAAAGCTATATCTTGTGTGTTTTCTCATTTAATCCCAATGAGCTCATGCTAGGGACATGAAAACACATGAACAAGAATAACAAGCCATCACAAGACATGGATCTAGTGTTTAGATGAGCTTATGTTAAGATCTCACCTTGTTCATGCATGTAAAGTAGTGATCTTGCATATATATTGTTATTCATGCCATGAGATCCATGATTTATGCATCATACTTAGTAGATCTAAAGTTTAGCTACCCACATTGTCATTTACATGTATGATCATAGAGCTATTTTCATTTTCATGCATTGATGACCACAAAAATGTAGTCTTGTTCATATATAGTGATGATAGATAGTATATCTTGACATGTAGAAGGCAAGACCATTGAAAAAGGAAAGACTTTGTTAGATATGGAAAGTTGAAAATTCGGATGAAATGGAAACCCTACCCTAAAGACCTCCAAAATCAATTTTAAACTCATTTTCCATAAGAAAAATGGAGGGTATGTGTAATAGACATGTTAAAGGAATTATTTTCATGAGATTAGATGAGTTTAGGCATAATAATAATGAGGAAAACAAGAGGTGAAGTTAGAATGAAAAATGTTGACTTTAAGTGTGTAGTCAAATTCGTAACTTTGTGTAATGCCTAATTAAACACTTAGTTTTAAGTCTAAAATGGATATTTTATAAGCTAAATGAGGTCCTTAGATAATGTATACATTAGAGCTCCAATTTTTAAGGCATTAGGCAAGATTTCCTTTAAGAAAAATGTAAGAAAAGGAAAATTGGAAAATTCGGATTTTTACAAATAGCTTATTTGAAAACATGTTTACCAAATGAAAAAGGTGAATTTTTATGCATGAATGGAGGTCATGACTATTATGGACTTTGAGAACCTATTTTTAGTTAAATAATAAGTAGATTACAAGATTAAAAACCAAAGAAACCCTAAGGAGTATAATGTGGGAAAATAACTTCTTAGAATTAGCCTTATGAAACTTTCCCCAACACTTAGGAGTTCCTAAGAGTTTACTACTACAAAAAATCATCATGACTATACACATATTGAGTTCATCACATAGCATACACATTAGTATTACATTCCCATATCATTCATGCATGAGTCATCATCTAGAAATACTTTTTATCAAAGGCAAAGCAAATTTTCGAGGTTGGGTCAATTGCGGGACAGAACTGATCCCACTGTTCCGTGACCCTATTATTTTCAAAACTTGGATCTAATACTTGAATTAGATAGATCTTTCGAAGTAGATGAAGATCGATATAAAGTTTGCGAAATTCCGAGTTAAAATGACCAAGTTATGGCCGTTTTAAGTCGGAACTTCCAAAAATAGCGAGAGATCCGAATTCAACTAGTCTAGATGTATAGTTTGATTTAAATTACATGGTGAGAGTCTCATAGGGATTATTCTTGATTGGTAGGTGATTCCGAGCAGGACGACTCTCTACCTCCCGATTATTATTATTAAGAAGTTTGGAGTCCCATGGCCGAGTGAGTTTACTTCCACTCTCAATTAATGCTTGTGATTGTAATGTAGTGGCACTAGTGATGTAGGCAAAGATAAAAGGAATTGTATAAGCATGCTGGGGTATATGGGAATTATTTATGATGTTGACTGTTGAGATGTGAAATGGAGTTAAGGTATATCGAAACGGGTGTTAAGATATTGACTGCTTTACTAGTATCTTATGATGAATGTCTGCGAATATTTGTTGGTCACTTAAAAGAATTGAATTAATGACTATTCGATTCCGACTATAAATTGAGTTCATTCATGTCACGATGGGGTTGGAGCATTTGCATTGGTTGGTTTTTCGTGATCCATAAAACGAATGTGAGGTTAATCGTGATCCGTAAAACGAGTTTTTAATCAGTTGACCGTGAGCTTAAACGGCGTCGTACCGCAGGATTCGTTAATCTGCTAACCCGGGATGGAGGGCGCAAGTCCATCCACATATGATTTCCGGTTGGTCATATGTTTGTTGATCACCTTTGTATGGTGCATACACTTGCTTGGGTAATCACTTGCTTGAATGGTTGTATTTAATTGTGTTATGGAAGTATTACTCACTAAGCTAGTTAGCTTACGCCCCTATAGTTTCTATCTTTTGCAGCATGAGTTCATATGGCTTAGGCCAAGACAAGCCACAGCGCAGGTACCGGAGACAGGAGTTTCCTATAGAAGTTTAATTCAGTCCATTTTGTATAGACTTCCATTGGAAACTAAGGACTCTAGATGACTGTAATAGACTGTTATTCTTTTGCGGGGGAATGCCCCTTAGAATTTGTAAACTTTAACGTTATGCGTTTTGATTTATTATCTATGGCTAATGAATGCCGCGTTAAACTGTTTAACTCCATTTGATGAAGTATTCTATTGTCGTAAAGGAACGCTTTACATCTACTTAAGACTTCCGAAGGCCCCGGATAGGGAACTCGAGAGTCTTACTTAGTATGTGGCGGGCTGTTACGTTTAGGATACCCTACGGGGCGTGACAACAATATATGCTATGTTAAGTATTTTGGAGATTTTTAGGAAATATATTTTTATAGACTTGAAGACAATAGTGGGGGTATGCCCCTAAGATTTGTAATCAACTATGTTTATGTTTTATGACAAGTGTTCTCTTTGCCTTATCACTTAATCGTTATCAATTTAAATTGCGCTGCTCCATTGTGTTCCCTTGGTTGTGATTTACACCTTATACATGATATGAAAGCCTTTGCATGACTAAGGTAGTCATTCCTACACTTTAGTATTGTGTACGATGGACTGCCACATTTAAGGTACCCTTCGGAGCATGACATGTAGGATTAGGAATCAATTAACTTAAAGATAGTAATTGATTTAATCAAGAAACCTTTAGTTTAAGGCTAAACTAATCATTAATTAATCCTATAATAAGAAGAAAGGATTACGGTAGATCAAAGCTAGGGGCATTGTTTGTGATTAATTAAAAAAACCATGAAAAGCACTCATATCATTAGTTAAGGCAGTCTAATAATTAGTTTAATTATAATTAGTAATTTTAAATTAGTATACCCATCTTGATAATTTAGTATAGATAGTAGTAAAAGGAAAATACTAGTATTTGCCCAAAGATCCTAAAAGATGACACCTGAGTTTAATTCTATACTGCAAGATAGATACAGTTGCCTTTGCTAGATCATATGATTACAATGGGTTCTATTTTGTTATTCTTGATACGATCTGCTTGCAATCATCTTCCCCTCTGTAGCTTTAAAGTACATAAGTAATCAATCAAAATAAAAATAACAGGCACAAATAAGAAAGACGATTCAAGGGATGAACTAATGCATATGCCTTCACCTTTAATTATGATGCTTAGACAAATGATTAAAGAGCTTCATACCTATATGTGTAGGGGGATAAAGTAGATTGAGTTCCTCTTACTTTGTTTGATCTTTTGAGTAATTTTTGCTTTAGGATTCTTAATTAAACAATAATACTAAAGGCTAATCCACTTCGATAAGTTTTGTGATTTTAGTAGAAGTAACTTTAGCACAGTTACAGAGATTGATTGAATATTTAAAGTGCTTAGGTGACCAAAGCTTAATTGATCTAGTCAAATTTCTATTTATGATTTATCTTCCTATTTTAAAAGTCATGATTACATGTGCTAAATTGATGTTTTCTTAAAGATAAGCAAAGCCTTAGTGTGGGAGAATTTGATAAATCTATTTTCGTCTATTCTATTCATAGGAATTTGAGCTTAATTTGGTACATTTTTGGACAAATTCTTATGAATTTGGTGCTTTTTTTTAGCTCCTATAATAAAAAAATAGAAACAAAGTGATTTAAACTATATTGGAGCAAAACAACAACAATTATGCAAAACAGAACTTGATCAAGCCCTGCAAAAAGAGCCATCGAGGGCAAAACAACAAGGTAGAATAGGGCAAAATGGTTCGTTGCGCCTTACATTGAACGTGTAAGCCCTAAAAAATTTCAATAAATAATTCTAAGATGAACTTTGAAAATAAACCCTAAAAATCACGCCAAATTAAAACCAAACTTCAACTAGTCATAAATCACGAATGAATCCAGAGATTTCTCAATCTTGAGGAAAATAAGAATTCTTAAAAACAAAATAAGAACTCAACATACCTCAATTCCAAAACCATTACGTATGAAAAATTCCATACGTAACTTCTACTTATAAATTCGGGTAATATAAAGCCCAAAAACAAATTATTAAAAAGTAAATAATGATTAACCTTCGGAAATAAAACTCAATTCAAGAATTCCGAAAACATTGAGAGATATTAAATGTTTATAAAAATAAAATTTAAAATAATGTTCTCAAATTAAATATGATGAATTCCAAATTGGCAAAGACCTAAACTAGAAAATCGCCCGAAAACCCTAAGTGAAATACAATAGTTTAAGTCCGGCAATCTAGCGTCCTTAACCCTAGAGGCCGAGATATAGTTTAAATGTGTAGAATAGCTTGTAGTAATATAAGTTTGCTTAAAAATATCAAATTGGTAAATTTTTGACCTATTTCAAGCCCGTTCTGATACAGACTTCGAAAAGCGTGTCTCGAGACTCGAGATATCAAAAATATACCATTAGTACCGTTAGACTCATATTTTTATAAGATTTCCAAATATATCAGTTATATAATTTTTCGGGTTATAAAAGTTACAGTTATAACCTTTTTATCGTATTTCCCTTACTATCGGTAATTAATTAGTCTTTTGCACTATTCACTTTTATTTCATTACACAATTTTATCATTCTTATAAAGCCTTGTATTTTTAGATAAATATTTTATGTTATAGGAAATTTTTTTTCTAAAATTTAGTTAGTTTCAGGCTTTTACGGGATCTAGATTTTGTTTAAGACCCGATACTAAAAATAAAATAAATTAATTTAATATTTTAAAAATATTTTTATTTTCATAAAATAAATTTTTAGAATTTTTCGGGTTATAAAAATATCATTTATAGCCCATATTCGCGTATTTTGATTATACCGGTAACTTATTTGATAATTCACTAAAATAAATTAATTAATTATGTTATCTTTATAATGAAAAATCTGCTACAAATATTTGGAATGAATTTCCTATTTTTATTTTATTTTATTAAGAAAGTACTCTTACAACCCATACTTTCAAGTACACCTTTCACATATCACTTCTTTTTCACTTCAATCTTTTTACACTTTATTATATCACTTCATGGCAGATTTTTCCTTCTTTTGGCTGCCATTATCCTTTAATTTACTCCTATTTGACTAAAATAAATATATTTCAATCCTTCTTCAAAACCATTAATTACACAATTCAATTTCAAGTCAAAATTCAAACATTTTCCCTCTCTCTCTCCCCTCTCTTTCATGTGCAGCTCCCTCCCTTCATTGCTACCCTTGTTTTTTTTTTTTCTTTTTTCGTTCATTTACTACACTAATTTTCTTTCTCTCTTTCATTTACTTCTTTTACCCTTTTTCATTCCTTAACTTTTCTCTCTCTTTTTCCTCTCTTTTCTTCTTCATTTTGTTCTTGTTTCTTCAAGAACATAAGCTGCCCCCACTTCTAAAATTTGCTTCCCACACTTCATTCTTGAAGATTTTTAAGTAAACTTTCTTCTCAAAGCTTCCATAGATGATATAGGTAAGGTATAGAGAGAGTTTCATGCATCAAATGACCTTCCATAAGCTTAAAAGCTAAGAATGATGATGCCAAAAATGAAACACTCCTCTTCTCCATTATTATTATCTTGTATCATTATTATTTTCTTGTTTAAAGTTGTTATATTTTGTAGATCTAACTTTTTATAGCTTTGATTTTCGTTTATGCCATCGATCTTGTTATTTGAGCTATTATTTTTGTTATTACTTATGATTTATACATATATTCATCATTCACATGACTATCATGGTGTTCATGCACTTATAACTAGTTTAGAAGACTAGATCTAGTTGTTTTAGGTTCATACATGCACTAGACTTTTGTTTTATGTTCATAAACAACTTGTAGTGACATGATGATAGTAGGAAAGTTTTAGAAACACCAAGATCTATTTTATTTTCAACAAAAGCCATTTTTGAAAATTCAGATGAAAAATGAACCACAGTTAGAAAAGTTATTTTTCAACTTCAAAATGTACATTTTTCATTTAAAACGAAGGGCTTAGGGTATAGATAACATAAATGAAAGATTTTGATGAGTAAAGTTTAGATCTATGAGTTTATAGTTTATACTATGGGTTTTTTTTTAGATTTATGTTCATATTAAGTGTTAATCTTGGTTTTGAACTTAAACAAAAATTATGAAATTCGTATTTTGGCAAGACCCCTATTTAAAAACCCTTTCCAAATGTCAAAATGAAATTTTTACTTAAGATAATGAAGGCTTAATATATGTACATCATCAAGACTTCTTTTTACAAAAATCAAAGCTGATTTTCAAAAGTTATTTTCAAACAAAAATTCATTTTCGGATTTGGCCAAGGCATATTTTAAAAACATGTTTTCCAACTCAAAAATGAAGTTTTTTATTCAAGATATGGAAGGCTCTTAAAATAGGATATGTAAGGAATGGGTTTCATAAGTTTAGATAGATTTTATCAAAAGATATGTCCAAAATAAATTTTGTAAATTCGGATCCCAACCAAGACCAATTTTGAAAATCTATTTTTCAACTTCAAAACAAGACTTTTATTAAAGAAATGGAAGCCTTAAGGTATAGGTTTAATTAGGAAATGGTTTTTGAAAGACTAAATGAGTTTCACAAAGAAAACAAGCTCAAATGAATTTCTCAAAATTCGGATTTGAAATAGCCACAATTTAAACACTCATTTCCAAATGCCAAAATGATAATTTTTTAGGAAAATGGAAGTCCTAAGGAGTATATGTAATAAAGACTAAGTTTTGTCAAGATAAAACAAGTTTATCAAAATATAATCCTAGAATAACAAATGATTTTCAAGAATAGGATAAACAATGTTTTCATTCTTCAAAAATTTTGTAAAATTCGTAACTTTGGATGATGCCCATGAAAACACCCATTATCTAAGTTCAAAATAAAAGTTTTATGTATTAAATGAAGTCCTTAGGTAGTGGATAGAGTAAAGCCTTAAATTTTGATGCATTACACAAGTTTTTCCCAAATGAATCATTCAAAAAGTGGATTTCTAAAAATTCGGATTTTTGAGTAAATCCTATTTGAAAACATATTTGCAAAGTGTAAAATGCAAATTTTTATGAAAAAGTGAAGTCCTTAGTGGTTATGTATGGTTGAGCCTTAATTTTCTAAGTATCAAATGATTTTTACTTAAAGGAATCACTCAAAACTAATTTTATAAAATTCGGATTTTGGAGTCAACCCTACTTGAAAACATGTTTACAAAGTGCAAAATGGGAATTTTTATGCAGAAATGAAGGTCATAAGTAATAGATATAATGAAGACTCAATTTTAACAAAGATAATTATATTTTCTTAAGAAATAAATCCAAAACAAATGACCATGATCAAAGCTAGAAAACTAGATCTTTCATAAGTAGTTGTTATTATGGTCTTGCAAAATAAAAAGTTATAAAATTTTCTTTTAGCAAAAATCATCAAGATCATGCATACATTAAACTCATCTCATGTCATTCATGTTAGGAAATCATTCATATTTCATGTATTCTTGAATTATCAAATAGGAACATTCAAACAATTACAAAACTATTTTTCGGAATTGTAAACTATTTCTGATCAGATCTGATCCCTCTGTTCTGTGACTTAAATATTTCCAAAACTTGAAAATAATATTAGAATTAGATAGATCTTTCGAAGTAGATAGAAATCGATATATAATCTACGAAATTCCGAGTTAAAGTGACCAAGTTATGGCCGTTTTAAATTGGAATTCCCACTTAGGACGAGAATTGCGAATTTGATAGTTTGTATAAGATAGTTTGGATTCGTTAAGTGACGAAATACTTATTAGAGTATTTCTTCCTTTTTAGGTGATCCCGAAATCGACGATTCCTTATCACCGGATTACTTGTACTAAGAGACCGGTGATCCAATGGCCGAGTAAGTATTACTTCCAATTTCATTTATTATATGTGATTGTAATAATAGTTGCACTAAATATTTTGTAAAGATAAAATGGATACGCATGACGGGGACGAACGGGGACTATGTATGCTTGTTTTTGATATGAGAAATGGAATGTAAGGATATTGAAGCCGAGTGATTAATTATTACTTGTATAGATGAATTAGAATTGATTGTCTGCGATTATTGATTGATCACTTAAAAGAATTGGTATAATTGATTATTCGGAAGTGAAGATGAAATTGAACTCATTCATATCACGATGGGGATGGAGCATTAGCATTTGTTGGTTTATCGTTGCCCTTAAACGAATTATTGAGTTGGTTTATCGTTGCCCTTAAACGAATATGAGTTGGTTAATCGTGATCCATAAAACGAATTTATAGTTCAGTTGACCATAAGCTTAAAAGCGTCGTACCGCAAGATTCGTTAATCTGCTAGCCTGGGATGGAGGGCGCAAGTCCATCCACATATGATTTCCAGCAGGTCATATGTTTGTTGAATTCACGTGTTTGATGCATATCACTTGTCTGACTAATTACTTGATTGTATGATATGTTATAAATGCAATCCTGGAAGTTCTTACTCACTAAGCTAGTATAGCTTATACCCCAATAGATGTTTGAATGAACAGGTTATCTGAAGAATGCTAAGTGGGGACCGAGATGGTTGGAGTTGGGAATGACTTCGGGATTCCGGCAAAAAATAAGAATGTTTGAAGTTATCAGCTAGGTTTTATTATTTGCCTTGTAATAGTTTTATGTAGTGGAATCTTTTGATAAACTGAAATGGAAGTATGATGTTTTGTATTTGGAGTATAGTAAATTGAAATTCCTTTACATTATTACTCACGTTATATCAACATAAAATGTATTACTCCAATGAGTCTCCTCCATGTGTTAGACGCCTTGTACATAGTATGGAAGCCTTTCGCGTGACTGAGGTGGTCATTCTTAGGCTTTAATATTGTGTACAGTGGATTGCCATGTTTAGGGTATCCTTCGGGGCGTGACAGAACCCTTTATACGAATCTAAACCATTGATAACTTGTGAAGAGATTTCAGTGGTTTAGTTTAGATCTAGAATTACTAACCTTGATAGAGACTTTAATTTACATTCATGAGTCCGACAGTGCAAATATACCAGTGTACAACTCTATGAGTTTGTTAAGAAATCACATGATAGGGACTTGGTGAAGCAATCCCTAAGGCTTTTCCTTGCATTTTCAAGTTTATCTTATGTTTTGCCTTGAGAACCTATCCATAATCATTGACTGTAGTATAAATTTTGATTTCATTATAATCTTCTAAATTTTCTTTGACTAGATAATAGATAAAATTTGAGTAAAGTAAAAGCCAACAATCCCTTGGATTATGACCTAATATTTTTTATGCTACTTCGATAGATACACTTGCCTGATGTTGGTAATTGCTTCCAAAGTTGCACATAACTTATTAGTTTTATAAATTTTTGAAAATTTCAACTTCATGTTTTCTTTGAAATGTTTTTACATTTGAAGAATTATACAACGAAGGGTGATAAATTGCATTCATTTGTATAACTCACAGTCTAAATCGCGGCATCAGCCGCAGGTGCAATCCAGGCTACGGTTAAATAGGGTAAAGAATCGCAGTCGTGTATACAAGTTATAGCCTATATCATGGGCTTAACCGCATGCGTGATTCTGACAGTAATTGAAGCTACACTCAACTTCAACTTTTCTTTACTTTCTCAATTTACACCGTGGTTTGCAAATATTGGTGTGACTTTAGCCACGATTTGGCTCACAGTTAAACACTCTTTACTTCACTTAGTAATAACTCCTCCCTAAGTAGATCCACAGTTAAAATACAGTTAAAAGACTGATTTAACATGACTGTTTTAAACATAACTATATCTAACAAACCTAGCAATTAAACTTAAATTATCAATCTATCATTTAATCATGGTTTAAGTATGAATACTTAAGATAGTCTTTCTTTGTTTTACTTCATGAACTATCATGTTTGTATTTTTTTAAAAAAGTGATACTTATTTATAGCTCCTTTGCAATTATAGACAACTTTTAAACATGGTCAAAGTTAAAGGATAACTTTACACACATTTCTATTATTTCTCAGTATTTCTGTCTTAGTTCATTAATTTAACATAGCTGCTAAACTTAGTGCTTTACTCCTAATCAATAAAACATGCATGTATACTAATGTTTTCAACAAATATAACTTATTGTAGCTTTAAAAGTAAGACTTACCTTAGTTTCACAGACGTTTTCTATGTGATTGTTTTACTTCCTTCTTCAAAAATACTAGAAGTAGTGTTTACGATGTGATTTCTTAAAGATTTTCTAACGTTGAGAGTAAGGGTTTTGAAGAAATAATTCGTGCTTTAGTTGTAAACATAGGTAAAATAAATATGAAGGTTTCATAGAAAAGTGGTAGCAAAAGAAGCTCGTGTTTATCTAATTTTATGTTTGATAAAAGATATTTTGTACTAATTACATTAAATCATATTAATATGACGAAATTTTTAAATCTTCAATATTTTTTTATGTTGATATTGATGTCTAGATGTTATCAATTTTCAAATTATAGCTACTTCTTTTAATAAGAAAAATATGATAAACTTGGTTTGAAAAAATATCACCTAGCATTTAATGCAATAAATTTTATGAAAGTAGACAATTCTACCCTTGTCTTGAAACTTATGGTAAAATGGATTTTGTAAGGCCTTTATTGGCAGTTTTAAAACAAGTTTAAATTCAAATGATGAAAATTAAATTCTATAATAAGTATAAAATAACAAATTTATGATATGTAATAGAAATTAATTATTACACAGACAAATCATCAATTATATCAAGACAATAAAATTAAAAACAGTTTAGATTCTAAAACTCATAAAAATAAATCTTTTATTAATATTTATTATTTTACATTTACACAACTTACTTCTAAACTATTATTAACCACCACTATACACTAAATATTTAGCGGATTACAATATATTCAAAAGATATTACAATGCTTGACAAATCGGGCTTTATTCATAAGCTAAAAACTACATTAATTTTCAAGCATATGGTGAGTATCATCATATCCCTATGTGTAAATCCCTGAAATTTTCATAATTCTTAGAAAATAATCATAGAAATCAGAAACTAAAAACAAAAACCCTGAAAATCGATCCAATTTAAAACCAAATTCTAAATAAGATTAAATACGAAAATTCTTAACCTTAAGAAAAAGAGAACCCTCAAAACAAAACAGAAATTCCAACAATCGAAAGATTCAACATCCGTATACCAATCAAATCATCTATCCGATTCCTAATCCGCAAATCAAGATGATACATTCAAACAACACTCGATAATAAAATACTAAGACCTTAAATCCTTTGGTGAATTTTAGAATAAATAATTTCAATCTTCACTAAAAGTCAAACTGAGTCAACCCATAACCCCAGACTCGGTTAAACGATCCTAAGAACTGAAAAATATTGAATGATAACAAAAAAAATGAAAAAAACCATAGATGTTGAACTAAAAATACAATATGGACAAAACCCCAAAAATTTATAATCATACGAATAAAATAAATAAGCTGGAAGTCGAACCAGAATCCTAAAAATCAACAAAGCTTACAATAAACCCTAGTGTTTAAGATCCGGCAATCCCGTGCTCTTAAACCCTAAACAATGAAATGGAAATAATTGTTGATAATAGTTCATAATAATATAGGAAAGCTTAAAAATATCAGATTCACAAATTTCTAGTGTCTTTTGGATCCGAACGAGATCAGTTTTTGAAAATCGTGCCCTGGTGCAACGGACGGCAAAAATATTCCAACAATACCAATAAACTCGTAAAAATATAAGGTTTCTAAAAATGTCAGTTTTAGAATTTTTCGATAACTAAAAATTACAGATATCGCATTTATACGCGTATTTTTATTACTATAGGTATTTTATTTGTCTAGTATACTATTCATTTCCTATCTTACTATTCATCTATCTCTACTTTTTCTTACTACCTATACATATATTTTTTTTACTTTTTACCTTTTCAATACACCTTATATCAAATCATATTTTATATATAATTATTTTCTTACAAAAAAAAATACAAATTTAATCTCTCTCCTGCCTCCTCTTTACATGGCCGGTGCCACCCCCAACCCCAACCCACACAACACCCCCCCGCTACCATCCCCTCAATTTTTTTTCTTTTTTAATTTTTTTATCACACACAATTTCCCTCCATCTTCAACTATAAATACCCCATTTTCCTCCACTTCTTTGACACACTCATTTACCATAACAAAACTTTCCCAAAATCATTCCCCAAAATCTCTCTCAAAAATCTCTCTTTTCTTTCCCTCTACTACTCATTTTTCCTATACACTTTCTATACACATACACTATCCAAACCTTTCCTACACTACCACTTCCATATTTTTTCTCTTTAGGTAAATGTCCTTGCCTATTTCCTTCTACCATGTCATGTAACTTTACATGACTATGGTGGGAGTTTTCTAAACTTAATGTTATGGAAGCTACACTATGTTCATGTATTGTTCTTGTTCATGAACATCCAATTCTATATTTTTATGTTGTTATTATACTTTTCTCATATTATTGTTATTATTATGCTAACTTTTATCCATATCTAACTAAATATATTTATGTATTTAGATTAAATCTTTAGAGCATATAAGCTCACTTGTTATTTATTTATTTTCATGCTTTGTAATTTATTTATTTCATGACATCTTAAGACTAGTCTTTCTAGTTTTAGATTTGTCCTTATCAAGTCAAAACAACCTCTCTCTTTTTTTCTTCTTTTCCTTATTCTTTTTGGACTAGTCTATTCTTAGCCCCATGATGTCTTGATGAAGTTAAGGTTCCCAATATTTGATATTTTTATTATCTTGCTTATTATTATTTGCTTCCGATATCTTTCTCATATTCTTATTATTTTACATGCTCATGTATATGCATAACCATAATGATATTGTCTCAATGAAAATCTAAAGTATAATTTTCTTTAATAAAAGAAATGAAACCAATCTTTCTTATATGTATATTTGTCACCAAATAAAGACGTTGTATCACATCCAAAGAAAAATTTTTCCTTTTTCACCTTCTTTTCAAACTCACTAAGTTTTTTCCTAGATAACAATAAAGATGATATTCTCAAAGAGGTTAACTAACAAAATAAATATTTTTTTTATTATGATAAGCACATAAAGTTTATTAAAATTCGATAATAAGAATTATTTGCTAAATAAACTTTTCTCAAAAAGCTTACCTATAAGAATGTTTACCAAAAGTAATAACTAAACTAAGTTTTATAAGTTGAGATAAAATCAACTCACTAAATTATAAACTCACTTAGCAAAATAAAAGTTTACCAAGGTTTCTAAATGATAAATTCATTTTCAAAGAAATAAAAGAATATAAACAGTAGAGGTTTCAAAAACAATAGATATTATCAAAAACTTAAGAAAATATTAAGACATGATTTCCTTCCAAATAAAATTGGTCAAAGAGTTAAAAGACCAAGTTTTCAAAATAAAGTTTATTTTTAAAGAAGTTGGAAAATGAAAATATAAAAAGAATTGTTTAGCAAAGTTATTTCTTTAAAAGAAAATATACACAACTCAAATTATTATAAGTTATCAACAACTTAATAAAACTCTCGAAAACTTCATTCTTTTATCACTAAAAGTAAAATTTATAAAAGATCAAAACTAAGAGAAATTTTATTTAGAGAAAAAAAAAAGAATATACTAATAATAATCCAGGAAATTATGAAATTTTTAGGAAAGAAATTGTTAAGATACAAGTTTTCAACACAACGAGATATTGTTTTATGAAATATAATCGTTGAAACAATACCATTAGAATCTTACATACAATATGGGTCTGTATTCAAAGGATTATTCCAACCATACTACTATCTACATTTTTTGTACAAGTATTTCTTTTTATAAGGAAAAGTTTGCAAATTTATGTTTTGAAAACTACAAATTTCGTGATGAACTTGTACCCTACGGTTTTGAAACCCAAACGACCTTATATGGCAAAAATAACCTTGTAAATGGATAGATCTTTTCAAATAGGTAGAATTCGGTATATTATATGTGAAATTTCGAGTTAAAATGAGAAAGTTATGGCCATTTTAAGTTAGAATTTCATTCCATACAATTTTGACGAATAGTAAAATAGAATTAGAAATTTAAGTAGAATTTTTATGTAATACTCATCCTGGGTATTTCTTTTGTTTAGGTGATGAGGAATACGAGATTTCTCTTCCTAAGGATTACTACGACTAAGAAGATTGCGAAATAGACAAATGAGTTATTCCTCTTAATTTGGTTACTTGTTTGTGCTTGTAAAGTAGTGCCATTAGTATGCTAAGAGAAGATAAAAATGCATATGTACAGGGAATTCTGGGATATGTGTGTGTGTGTGTGTGTGTGTGTGTGTGTGTGATTCTATGCCTATATGATAAAATGAGAATGAAGAATATCGCAACTTCAAACTGCATATTCAAGTGTTTTGTTTATTTACTTGTATGACTGCTTATTGTTTGCTAAATTGATTAATCGCCCCCTAATAAACCTTAATAAGGTTTGGCCTAAGAAAAATAAAACGCTCACGCATAGCATCCATCGAGTCACATTTCTTTCAGAAGGCTACTACTCTTACGCGTAGAGTTGGATTGGTTGTTATTGTGGTGGGACACGGGCCATGTTCTTTCCGAAAGAATCCAAATCACTCAGGAAATGCAACTCTAGGTTTGGATCTGAGCTAACCAAAAGCTTTGGGCGGGGGCCTGGGGACTAGCAATAGAAGGTCGAGGATCTTCATCAACAATTCCCTAACCTTTGATATGGAGGGATAAATTCGTTATATATATGGTTTTCGGATAACTATATATATTTGTGTAATCACATGATTGTTGCTTTGTATGCATAGCATATGCGTGAAAATTTAAATGAACTTGTTTGGAATCATGGTGCGAATGAAAATGAATACCTCACTAAGCTAGTTGTAAGCTTATACCCCCATAGATTTTGCTGAAACAGGTATACTTGTGGCTTTAATGGAAGATCATGAAATTAAGGAAGTCATGGATGGATGTTAAACTTTTATGAAGGCAGTGAAAACATAGGATGAAGTTACTTTGTAAGATTCCTTATATGTAATGTATGCTATGTTAGTATTTTGGAAATTTCTAAGAGGTGTATTTATATTAACTTGAAGACAATAGCGAGGGATGCCCCTGAGAATTGTAATCAACTATGTTTGTATTTTATGATAGGTATTTTCCTTGCCTTATTACTTAATCGTTATCAATGTAAATTGCGCTACTTCAATGTGCTCTCTTGGTTGTGATGTAAGCCTTGTACATGATATGGAAGCCTTTGTGTGATGAGGTAGTCATTCTTAAGCTTTAGTATTGTGTACAGTGGACTGTCACATTTAGAGTACCCCTTAGAGCGAGACACTATGGATCTATTTCGTTTCTATATGGGTCTCTATATTAAGGAGGAGACCCGTACATAGGAATTGAAGCAAGCCACTAACTTGCGGCCAAATGGGGTCACAGCTAAAATTTACTAGAGGGTTTTGTGTCATAACGATGTCAAGTATTACCCTTCAAAATCTAAGGCATCATTTATGGTGGATGTCAATTATAGGGTAATTCATTGGTTGCTAACCAACATTATAAGAGCAAGAAAGAGTAATATGGGGCTGGTCAATAATTTTGAATTGCTTCACATATATATTATCGCCAACTTGATACAAGATCAATGTGGGCATTGAGTTGGCTCATTATTTATATAGATAAGCCTCAAATCCAAGATCGAAAGGTATATACTGCGGTGGATTCATAATTAAAATTTTGCAAGGTGTGAATTTTTTTAAGAACAAACTCTTAGTACACCATGTGTGAAGATCAAGAGGGTTATTGGTCAACCCTTTGCTAGTTTGGGGTTATAAAAGATTGTCAAAACCCTGACAATAATTTACTCCACATAACCACAACGATCATTCAATTCCCTTGGAGCTTCTACATCATAGGCACTACCACCTGACTTAAACTTACAAAGAAAGTGGATTAGACAGAGTAGAAATTCAAGAAATTCAAAAAATTCAAATCAGATATGGTGGAATTCCTCTAAAGAATTGCTCAATGTGTCAAACCACCTCCAAGTACTCTCCTTACCCATGCCAGTTCTTCTAACACTGATGATAGGGCTACACTTGCTGTCCCAACTCCATAAGACTCTACTAAGCGTTAAGGCAAGGAGCAAGTTATCTCACCTCTAGCTTCATAGTAAGAATCTAGTAGTTTAAATAGGGAACTAGCTGAATCTGGAGAGGAAAAAGAAGAAGAGGATGTTAATGATGAAGAAGATGGGGAGGAAGATGAAGGTGGAGACGATTGATTAATTGATTGATTGACTATTTTTACTTTTGTATTTCTTTTCAGAGGTTTCTAGATAATCTGTTAGCTTATGGGGCCTATAATTTTTTTATGAGCGCTCTTCATGAGCAAACGTTTTGATGATATTTTTAATGATTGATGCAAGGCTTTGTAAGATAGGTTAACTCTTAGAACTACCTATTAGCTATCCTTCTTTTAATGTCTTTATGAGCATAAACTTCTACTAGGAACTCAGTTGTACGATTGTTGCTATTATCTCCATAGACATGACTCCATGATGCTTTACTTTTTTTTCAATCTCAAACCTGGGAAGCTTCAATTCCTTTTCTTTTTATTTTCTTTCTTTTTGCTCTTTCCTAGATGTATATGCTTTTGCAAACATTGAGGACAATGTCTCACTTTAAAGTATGGGAAAGTGATAATTTAGAAAGATGAAGAAAATTGTTCTTGTTGTGTTCTTTAATGTATCATGCACTTTTATTCAAAAGTCTCCCACTTAAAGTGAATGATATGAATTGAAAATTATGACAATCTTGAAATTGTACTCAATAGGTTGTTGAGTTAGCATTCAAAATTAAGAAGCAACTTTGTGTCATACTCACTTACATTAGATTTTCCATAACTAATCAAAATTGAATAATAAATTTTAGGTGGGATAGAATCTAGAGCTTAGAAGTGGATCAAATTCCTTAGTTAAAAGTTTAATTGGTTATATTTCTAAGCTTCTTGAGTTTTTATTATCTTTGAAAAAATTTTGAGAGATCATTTAATCTTCAATGAAAAGGCAAAGGAAATAATTCACTTGGTGATCTTCTTGATTATCTCTTTCGGAAAAAAAATTGTGAATAAAATAGAAAAGCTTATTAGTAAAGGGGGGGGGGGGGGGGGGTTGAGGTGTGTGGGGGCACTGCCTTTAGTCCCTCAGAAGAGCGAAGTCTGACCTGTTGATCACAATAAAAAGCCAATAATAAAAAGAAAATTTGGTAATCTAGGTGATTTTAGTCCCTTAAAAGAGTGAGATTCATTCTCCATTATCAACTCAAAAAAAAGAAAAAATCAAGAGAAAAATACTAAATGCTCCTATGGACTCGATTAAGTAAGATCAAAGGATGTGATAAACTTAGAAAACTGATATAATTTTCATCTCTGAATTGACACTTATTTGTGTTAATTATTATAAAAGCAAAGGAATTGGCATTTAGTTTTTGTCATTTGTTTTGAATCAAGTCAGGAATTAAAATGGAAATTTGCAACAAGGAAAAATGAAGAATTGTGCGAATTGACATTGAAAAGCACAAACACCAGTGAATTTGGGCTCAACGCAACCAGCGTTGAGGGGGCTGGAAGAGTACGCTGGCAAAATTGAGGAGTACGCCACCGGCGTTAAAAGGCGGCGTTGAAACATCACAGAGCCTAAATCCTTAATGCCAGATCCAACACCGCCGGCGCTTGTGGATGGATACAATACTTGAACTTGAAGGAAACGCCGGCAAATTGAGGAGTACGCCGCCGGCATTCAAAGGCGGTGTTGAAGACCATCAGTTTACAAATCCTTAGCTCTTGGTTGAACGCCGCCGGCGTTGGACGAGAAACCACCGGCGTTGGATACAGTAGTTACACGACAGTTACACGAAAAGCATGTATTTTTACATGCTTTGAGGAGAGAGAAAGGACACTTACATTATGCTTCTATTTTGAGTTTCACCCGATAGTTTTTAGAGAGAGATAGAAGTAGAAAATAGATATTTACTTTGGATCTTCGTCATAGTTGTATTATTTGTTCGTAGATTGAGTAGAATTTGCTAACAAGGATCTCAATTACAATTAGCACGGTTTGTTTCTCAAATTAATGGTAATTTCTTCTTAACTTGCTTTGTTCTTTACAATTCGTGATGAATATTATCATATTTTACATTAGTATTATGTTAGATAGAGTCGAAATGAATGTTGGCTGAATTTAAACGGTGGGAAATGGTGAAATCCTTGATTTTCTGAAGTGATTGTTGAACTAGTGTTATTGGGTTGGTAGAATGATGTATATCCTTGTTGAATTCAAACTAAGAACTTGAAATTCGGATGAATTCAAGTTTGAATGGAATTGGGTATCTTGGCGAAGACTTTTATTTTGTTTGAATTGATATTTGGATAAAGAATTCAAGAATGCGATGGCAAGAGAGTTTTTAACCTTGGTGGAATCTATCTTTACTGATCAAACATTGTCTTAAGTACAAGTTTTAATGAAGGAATTCTCTAATTTGTAATTTAGAAAAATGAGTCAACTAAGATTTGGGAAACTCTTAGTTGCACAATTCGATTCTTTCAAAATACTCAGTAGTGGAAGCTATAGAGTATTTTAGGTGGAAAAAGGTTTCCAAATTTCTTGTTAGAATTTGTAAATCTTAGTAGATTCACATGGATATGCATGTACTCTAACTTTTTAATAACTCGAGTTCAACATGATTGGAGAAAATAGGATTTTATCTAAATCCCACTAACCTTACTTGTAAAACTTGTGTGAATAGGATTAGTGAATACTAGACATAGTAGAGTGTAGACTTTAGCTTTTTTTATAGAAAGAATCTTGTTTCTCTTTGCCTAAATTTAAAGTGAACTAATAATGTTTAGTAGTTAAACTTTCCTCGTGGGATCGATACTCATTCATCACTTTATTGCTTGATCGACCCAGTACACTTGCTGGAGAACTGGTTTAAAAACAATAAACATTTTAAGTTGATCAGGATGCTCTTCTTTAAAGAGGATAGCATCTATTAACTTAGATGACGAATCTATAATTATCGGCTAAAACTCGCTACATGGTCAAGAAGCTTAAACTAAAAATAAAAAAGAAATGAATGAAAATTTGGACAGATCAAATAAAAGGAGGTAATCCAGGGAAAAATGGATGCAATATACTCTCACTTCAAATCGTTATGCTTAGATAAGTGGTTAAAGGGATCATATATTCTTAAGTAAGTGTTTGAAGTGCAACTAGGTCTCTTTTGTTTCACTTGACTTTATGTTGACTTTATGACTTTGGAAGCTATTGTTAAATGGTGAGGATAAAGTTTCAATTACTTGGATTAATTTTAGAATTCTGGTTTTATGGCATGTTAAGTATAAGTTACAGTAGGTTTGAGTAGACGGCATGAAAATGTGATAGTTGCTATGTTCTAAATTTATAATTGAATGCTATTATCTAAACTGAAATTACATTACATTTTTTAGTATGATTGATCATGATTGCATTTTCTTGATTGTTTGATTAAGGACAAGCAAATGATTAAGTATGGAAAGTTTGATAAAGTGTCAAAAGAACCTTATTCTAAGTGTTGATTTGATGATATAGTGTATGACTTTTTTGCAATTTATTGAAGAAAAGGATACTTACTGAATTAAAATGTTGATTTTAGGTGTAAAAGAAGATAATTGAGCTCAATGGATGCATTTTTAATGAATTAAAGGAGGTTTTGATGAAGAATGGAACAAGTTGAAGATTTACAACATATATAAGTTTCTACACAACTCATATAGGAACTAATGTAGAACATACTTTTGTCTAGAATGCAAGTGGAAGTGTACTCAAGGAAGCTACACAAGCTATGTAGTTAGCTGGTGTAGGAAGAATGAAAGGTTAGAAGGTTCACACTGGCCCCCTATACTAGCTATGATCAGGGCCATGTAGAACCATTTTAGTGAGATTCTTCAGTTTTTAATCTTACACGAGCTCAACAAAGCCATGAAAGATGGTTTTGTAAGCGTTAATTTTAATCGTACTTATAGATAGCCACCTTTAATCATTTGGATGGACCTTTTTCTCTTTTCCCATCTTTTAGAGAGAAAAATAGTCAATTTATTGCAATGAAATATAGGAGTCCATTCAAGATCACAAGACATGGATTAGTAAGGGGTTTTTATCATGAATCAACTCTATTTTCCTAGATCTTATTCTCATATTTCTTATCTTATAGGAAAATAATGTGCCTTTATCCTAAGTCTTGAGAAACCCTAGTCCTAATGTAGCAGATTTGTTATTTATTTAATGAAAGTTTATGCTTTTCAAATCCATTTATGTGTTTATTTGTTATTGATTTAATATGTGCTCAGTATTAATGTCAATATATGATTCTTGTTAAATAAAGTGAAAGATCATTTGATAAGATAGATCACATAATGTCAATATATGATTCTTGTTAAATAGATTGAAAGATCATTTAATTAGATAGATCTACATAAATAGTAAAGTTTGTATGTGATTTTAGACATAGAAAAACATAAACTTTTTGCAAAAGATTTAATCTTGATAGGGAATCCAGTGATAAATGCAATCTTGTATGTTCTTGAAGAGAAAGACATTTACATCAATTCATTTAAGATTAGAAATTAATATTCTTGAAAGAGATATTAATTAAATTAAGGATCCCCACAGTTTAATAGCACAAACGTATCATTAAATGAATTATTATTAAAGATTGAAAATAGGATAGTTTGTAATATGATATTCATTAAGAAGCAATCACACTTGATTTGATAGATTAATTTAGGTATTTGTTAGAAATTAGGAATTTTAATATCACTTGATTTAGATCATCTAAATAGTAGATAAAGGTAATTAGTGGTAGTTGTATGTCCTGGTTGAATGACCCGATGTTTAAATATACACTATAATTTGACAAGTACACTTGCTTAAGATTGGTCGTAGAGTAAGCATAGGGTTAAAATTAATTGATCGCGATTGGATCACACATTACACATATGATGGAGAATGGTTTAGGTGATTTTATTGACAAGTAGTCAAAGATTGTTAGTGTAAGTTTATCTTGTTATTTAATTTACATTATTTATTTTATCTTTTTGAATTTTTAGTATCCAGTATGTTGAATGGACTCTTTAAGGAAAACTATATAGAGTCGTTTAAAAGTGAAAATGGTGAAAGTTCATCATCACTTCCTAACGTTGATTCAAATGAATGGATAAAAGCAACTATGGTCCTAGAAGGTTATATGGATTTGGAGCTAGGAAAAAAACTGCACAACTTAGTTGGGAATAGTAGGAGTCTATCCTCTTGTATTTTAAGTTATGGAGATTATTCATCATCTATCATACTCAAGAGAAACTTGAATAGATACTACAAAGCAAGAACAAATGAAAAAGGAGAGTAAGACTTACGAGAAAAGATGGTGAAATGAGAGCAAGAACAAATAGAAAGAAAGAAAGAAGAGAGAGAGAGAGGAGAGAGAGAGAGAGAGAGCTAGAGTTTTAAGCAAAATTAGAAAAAAGAGAAAAAGAATTTAAGGCAAAATTGATAAGTTAAATGGAAATTTTTTTAGCAGAACTTGTCGAGCTTCAAGGAAAATGATCATTGGACACTTTGGATGACCTGTCATATGTTTTAAATTGTTATTAGACTTATTTTTATTTTAACATTTGTGCTTTGACTCTTTGTTGGATTTTATGTTGATTGGCATGCATGTGATGTTAGAATTTTGGACTCTTAATAACTACAAGTATGAATATCTTCATGCTTTATTTTGATAAAATTATTTAAGTGGACATTTAGTACTATATTATTCATTATATATATAAAAGGTATGACAAACTTATAAAAAAAAATGATTGTAATGAATAAATAATCAATTAAGACAAACTTAAGTTGCATATTACAAATAAATAGAATTTTCTATTGCAATATTGTATCAATTAAAGACATAATTTGTGATAGAATGTACACATAAATAATAATTTATGTAAACTAATTATTAAAACATAGATGGATTTGCAAAAGATTTGTCAATATAATTAATTAAGTTAAAATCTATATAAAAAGTGAAATAAATATGCGACAAAAATTTAAAATAAAAATTATTGATACAAATTTGGGAAAAAATTTGTCTTTGAATTCTTTTGTTAAAAATTTTCATAACTAATTTGTGATAGAATTTTTAAATATTAGAGAAAAAGTAACATCTCAAAAATTGTGACAAATTCAAATCGGTCTCAAATAGAATTAGCAATGATGCTTTTTTGGACATAAATTTGCGACAAAAACTCCATCTCTGAAGGCTTTGCAACTGAATTTCTGCTTTCAGAGAAAGAAAATTATATCTTTAAAGATCAATTTTCTTATAATGAATGAACCAAATCACAAGCTCAACTGTTTAAAAAGAAATCAAAATGTTGGTTTGGTTTGGTTTGGACCAATTCAATTAGTGGTTCAATCAATTTTTTTCATAGCCGTAGTTTTTACCATGAATTATCTAGGGGTTTTTAATGTAAATTCTTTTATGCTTATTTCTTTGTTATTACTATTTTCAAATTTATGGGTTACAATCTTGCTCTATTCACATGTATTCACTAAAGGAAAAAACGTAAATATTTACAACATTGAGAATAAAGTTAAGTACTCATTAAATCAATTAAAAAAAAACTACTTGCTATTTCAATTATAATACATCTTATATATGTAAAAAGATTTTTAAACTAGTACATTTATGACACTTTCTAGACTAATGCAATGGAGCTTTAAATTTTGACAAAATGATTATGGATGTTCATCAGTAAAAGAATAAACTCTTTCTCTTTTCATTAGGGTAGTGTTTAGTTATACAATTTTTCATAGTATTGTGTTGGATAAAGTCATTGTACCATGTTTGGTTTACGAAATATATCTTGAACTAGACAAAACTCTCTTCATGGGAATGGATAAATTAAAATTTTTTGTCCTTTATATTTTATGGTACAAGAATATTGAAACTATATAAAAATAAAATCTCTTAATAAAAATTTTGTCTAGTGCTATCCTATATCATGCGTATCAAATGTGGTATAAAAGAATTGTATTGTCTAATATTTCTTGTATTATATTGTCTAGTCCTCCTTACCTTATTCAATTCATACAACCAAGCACGACCTAGAGTGAGCAAGTATAGGGTGAATAATGTATGAATCTTACTCGTACCTTACCCTATAAGATATATGGTACGAAGTTTTATATAGGAACCTATCATTATTACCTTGTACTTACCATATACTCTATACCTTGCAAAACTCATAAGGTACATTGTACTTATGGAACTTGTATAATTTTTCTTTCTTTTTCAAATTCAAGTTGAAATATAATAAAATTGTCTTTTTATATATTCATTATAAATAACATATCGAAAGAAATCCAAAATATAATTTTTTATCATCACAAGTTTTACAATATGCGAACTTGTTTATACGTTAGAGTTGAAACATATAATAAATATTTGTAGAACCTGATTACATGATTTTAAAAAATTATAAAACATATAGAAAATTCCAAAATAACAAAAAAAAAAAAAAATTGAAAGAACATATGCATTAATTAGTCTTAGCTAATAAAAAACACTTCTACATAACTTAGAAGTTTAAGTATGTACCATCGAAATTCTACCAATATAAAAATTACAAGTTCGTCTATAACAAATTAGTATAAGTTTTTCCAAATAAAATTTCTAAAAGGTAATATACTATGACAATCTTAATCAAAAGTGATTGCAAAACAAAAAGTAAAGTATTATTATTTATTATTTATTTTATATTATAATTTTTTAATAGAGTACGTTTTTTAAGATATGTATATGATACCTTGAAACTTGTATACTCTGTTGTATAGGTTCAACTATTGGTTCAAGATATGAAAACCCCATAATTGTACCCTATCATGTGAAAGTAGGTTCTAGGAAAATAATACTCATATTATACCCTGTGACCCACAATATCGATCCTACCAAGTTAAATAGGTATGGTTGGGTACCATGTACGATAGGATTACTCGCTCACTCTATAATATATATATATTTTTTTTTCTTTTTTTTTTTTGTTATTTGATTATCAATTTATGGAAACAAAAAACTAGTACCTAAGACCTATGTAAGTTTTATTATCAACAAAAATTACAAGTTGAATTAAAAAATGTTAGGCTTTCAGTCCAACACATATAGGTCCATTACAAATAACAATAAAAACATTAATTGTGTATACAATTATATTTAAGGAAAGAAAAATAAAAATTGGGAAATAGTTGGCATGGGGAAGACGTCAATTGCAGCAAAAAGTGAGAACATTTTATAATTGATAAAGAAAGAAAGGTAAAAGCATCTTTTTCAAGTGCTCTAAGTTTTTATACGACATGGAGTCGATGGACAAAGAAATTAAATTTATGATTTCTTATTCTGATATTCACAAAGGAAGAAGATTACTTTTCAGTTAGCAACTTGGATTCATAATCAATAGATTTTTTTCAATTCCGATTACGACGAAATTTCTTTTATTAAATTCGCGATGTGGGGAGGTGTTAGTTTATGTTTCTTATAATTAACCTTAAATCTACATATCCATTATTATTAATATTGACATTTGGAAATCTTTTACTTTTGATCTCAGATTTAAGTCTTTTTTATATTTCCATCATCATCATCTATCAACATCACGTTTTCAATTTCTCAAGTTTATGCCCACAAAGATGATAATTCGAAGCTGTGGTGACTGATATTAGTTTATCAATATAGTAATGAAATAATTGGGTTTTTATATATTTTTTCCCTTTTGTTTTTTCATTTGTCATTGTTCATCTCTTCCATGAGATTTGCTTTGTCAAATTATTAAACCTTCATTCTTTTTTACATAAAATATATTAAAGAATAATTCGTCTCTTAGCTATGAAAAATGTGCCCGTTTTAAATGGTTATTTACACCCCCATAGCTTTAATTGATTTTGTTGATGCACAAATCACACCTTGTGTACTGAAATATCATGTACTTATTTGAATAATAAATTTTAGTATTTTGGGAAAAAAAATATGTTCAACAGAGTTTGAAATAAATTTGTACCATGTGATCATACATTGGATTTGGTAAAATAAAATCAATATAGCGATCTTTGTCTGAACTGCTAGATCTAGTCTGACACTAAATGGAAAATTGAATTCAAATTGTTAAGTGTAGCATTTAAGTGAAACCTTTCTACTTTAACATATTACTGAATAACCACAACAACTTTGATTAAACCATTTGAACTAATTTTCCTATCAAAGATAAAGGAAACCAATACATTGTAGCTCCAACTAGTTGCTTCAAAATATTCCAAAATTATTTCCCGTGAAAGAGTTGACTATACATACATATATCTATATCTGTGATCACTTAAAATCTGTAGGCAAGTACTTAATTGGGTGAGCATCAAAATATGTGAAATCTTATGCAACATGTGTATTTACATCGTAAGATTGTTTTGGTTATATTTCTTAAAAACCTATCATGATAAAGGGAATAAAGGCAACGTAACTCTACCTTCAAATTTTAAAATTTAGCATATAAAATTTCACTTTTTATAATTTACTACAAGTACCTTAAATATTGTACCAAATAATACCTCCACCCTTTGCAAACGAAGACAACAAATCAAAATTCATTTTCAATTAAGAGTACTATAATGTAAAAAAGTGAACTTCAAATATAAATTGTCAAAATCTAAAATTAAAAATCTTGTTATTTCCAAGATAAAATATAGGACATGACCTTGTATTCATTAAATACCTACTCATAAGCAGAACCTGTACTATGTGTATTAGAGGTATTAAATTTTTAGGGTTTAATTATTACAAAGTTCCATAAACGGGACCTAATCATATTTGGGCCAAAAAAATATATATATCGGTAATCATACAATTTAATTTGAGAAATATAATCAAAATTCAACCGTAATGGCCTATCGTTACAACCACTTTTTTTTTTTTTAGGCAACATTCCGCTATACAGTGAAATTTATCCCAAATTTCCGATTTAAGTCAATATAACAGATTATGTTTGTATTTAGTCATCATTTTATATTCTATTGAAATTCGTTATTCTTTCATCATTATGATTTATTTTCTAAAGCGATATTAACCAACAGTATAAAATGATATTATTGGACATCAATGGCAAATAATTTGTGACTTAAAAAAAGATTAAAAATGCAAAAAAAAAAACCGAAGACTCAAGTTTCTTAGGCACCAGGAACCTGGCGATTACATAATCGCTCCATTGCTCCAATTTTTTTGTTACTTTCGCCCACTTGGTAGGATATGGCATGAGTAGGATTGTAAACGAATCAAGCTACTTATGAACTATTCGAGCTTAGCTCTATTCAAACTTGATTACTAAATGAGCCGAGCCTAAGCTCAATGTAAAGCTCGTTTAGTTAAATAAGTTAAGCTCAAGCATTTGTTTAGGCTCGCAAACCAACTAGCGAATAGGTTCGATTAGAAACTCATGAGCTTGATTCAATATCAAGCTCACGAGCCAAGCTCGTTTAAAGCTCATTAATTAAATCATTAACAATATTATTTTAATTATAATAATATCAATTCATAGTTGACATCTATGTACCATTTCCTTCAGGAAGTTAGAATAGTTTGTGGGCTACATGTAAATTGCCAACATTTGTTTAAATGATTTAAAAAAAAAAAAAAAAGAAAGGTTGAGAAGAAAGAATTAAAAAGCGGAACTAAACTAAAGGAAAGACAAAAGCACACACCCACCAATTTTCTAAAGCATAATATTATACCGAACAACCTTGAGTCTTTTATTTCTATCACTTTTTCTTTGCATTTTTCAGCCTTGAGTTGCTCTTGTTTGAAGCATAATCTTATACCAGACAACACTAGATTTTTTCATTCAAATCAACAATTACATAGTAGCTTCTAGTCACACGTCAATAGAGCATTCTAGAAATGAAAGAGTGACATTTTCAAGCTTGGCCTTGTTTATATCTAATGGAGCTTTTTCAAACCGAGCTTGATTAGGTGGAAATGAGCTTGGACTCAAGCTTAATTATAGGCTCGTTATGTATAAACGAGCTTTCGTGTTGAGCTCGTGCTTCTAAATCCTAAACGAGTTTGAGCTCGAGCTTGCAATCTCTAAGATCAGTTAAAGCTCGGCTCATGCTTGAGCTCGGTAACTTTAAACAAGTCAAGCTTAGGCTTTGAAAAAGCCCAATTCGGCTCGGCTCGGCTCAGCTCGGCTCGGCTTGGCTCATTTACAGCCCTTAGTATGGGTAACAATTCATATATTTTAGAACTAGAACCTACACCTTCTTACACCTTGAAATCATTGTGAAACTTGTATCCTACATAATTTAAAGGTTGCATGCAGAAGCTATAAATTGTTCTATTATATTTTTATAATATTAAAATTTTAATGTGATTTTTTTCAACAATCTAAGTCTGTCAACATTTCATATGTCTTGGTTATTCAAATTGCGTAAAGGCATTATTATCCAAATCCCATAACATAAATACGATTGCTTAAGAATTGTCCAATAAAATAAAAAGATATGATTTTTTATATTATTTTTGTGTTTTGTGATTAACAGACGTAAAGAAAAGAGATGGATGGCACCAATGATAGATTTAATGCACCACTATCAATTTAAATGACGCTATTCTCTAGTTGATAGAATGATAAGAACTAAGGTTTGTAGGAAAAACTCTTGACAAGAAAAACTTATTTCAGGCAACTATGTAAAAGAATAAAAGGATAACCCTTATATACTTATGAAGAAGGGCAAAAGATTCCTTGGACAAGAACACAAAATGACAAAAGTATACAAGTAAGAACACATGCATGTTAAAAGTTGTGCATTTAATGACAAAAAGTACATGGTCATGCTAGAAGTCATGTATCTCTCAAAAGAATTCATCCTTTGTACCAATGAACTCTTGCAATTTTTTCCTTTATGATTTCAATAGCCATTGATGAAGTACAATTCATCAAAAGTTGAAATGTTGGTGAGAAAACATGTAAATGAATCCTTAGATCCCATTAGCTTGTACTCTTTTGATAGGACAAAAAGCTTATCTCTATCATTACCTTAGGGTATTGAAGATTCATTCTTAAACCTAAAAATAAGATCCTAAGTCATGACCTAAACAACAAGTGATAAAGTTTCTTTAAGTAATTGAAATTTTCTTGCAAAAAGAATCAGTATATGAAGAAAATAGTTTCGTCACATGTTTGACATCTCTCAATGCTTTAGTTTTTCTCTCACACTTGTGTTTTATATGTTCAATCCTCAGTACTTTGCACTTTTCTCTCAAAGTAATTCACTCACCATTTTTGCATTCATAAGCTTCAATGAAAGTTCCATGTCCTTCTCAATCAGTGTTAGTGACTAAACAAGAGTCATTCATTTCACTTTACTTTAATTCATTAAATCAATTACAACTAGCTCTTTGGCAACAATACTATAACCAAGGCTATCTCTTCCTTGCATGACACTACGACATGTCCTATCTACGGCATTCACATTATTCCTACTGATACGAATGATGATGTCACCACATATCATATTTCAAGCGATAATAAACCTAATAGTAGGCCATCTATACAATGCTACCTTATCCATAATAATACTACATAAGAACTAAATGTTCCTTCAATAGATATAGTCATCAATGAGACTTTAACGAACGTCAATATTTCTACAAGGAAAATATAATCAAAATAGTCTCTTATCCTAGGTAACCATATCAATGGGTTAATGTACAACACATCAAATGGTGGATTAAGAAATATATGAATGCATAAGATAATCGACAACTCTTAGGGTAAGGGAAAGTGGTACCGGGCCAAGTGCTAACAATAGTTCATATCTATCTCTATCTAACATAAAAGAAAGTGAATCAACCCCACTGCTACATTTCCCTCCATTTGTCTCATCCATTCCCTCCACACCTTCATCCTTTAGACTTCTATGAGTGAGATCAACATTCACGTTTACAATGCCATGAGTCTCCTCAACATATCTTTTTAGTTGGTTGTCATTCACATCCTTTATGCTTAAGTAGTGCTTAGTGGAAGTTCTTGGACTTTAGCCTCACATAGCGATTGTAACACCTTTTTACTAATATTCTACTCTTTAATTACATAAGTGTTAAGGTTGATATTTGTCTTTCCCTTAACATCATTCTCTTTGCCTACCCTTGGTCATTCTCATGATCACTCTTATCAATCAATTAGACAACTCAACTCAAAGGTTTTTAGTTGAGTGTAAGGGATTTTTGTAAGGAGTTCCCCAACTCTACGTCTCAATCTTACAAGTCAGATTAGTGGCCTTCTCAATCATGGTAAAGCATGAGAGCTCAAAACATTGATAATTTAATACTTTAGCCCAGTAATGAACTGGATTACATTATCTTGACATGAAACTCCTTTTCATAATCCTCTACACTCATTCCTCTTTGTCACAAGGCTTGTAACTATAAATACAATTCCTACTAATAATAATACGACACAAATAGTTGTTACATCTATTTCATCCTCCTCTATCTTTGTAAATTTAGACCCTCTATTCCCTCGCCTCTACATCAAGAAATTACACCACCACAAAGTAGCATAGTCAAAGGAATCCATAGTAGCAAGCTATGCCTTCATTAGGTCATTGTATGCACAAGACTCAAATATTTGCTCCCCATGATGCTCCCAATCCAAATAATCATATGGTGATCCCTCTTCAGAGAAACTAAGAATTTTGACTTAAACATCAGTATACTGATTTAATTGGATTTTTTTTACCATTTTTATTAGTCTCTTCATCCTTCTCTACACAACAAGGTAGCACGCTTGTTTGTGCTTCCAATTGCCATACAAGATTTTGTTAAGATACCACCTATGTTTGTATCAGGTCAAACAATTCACCTAAGCCAAGACTTGTGGTTAAGTTAGTGTTGTTCATAAGGTTCATGCATTGATCAACAAATGATTCCAAATCTACCTTCTTTTCCTCCATTTAAACTTCTGTTAGACATATTTGCTTGTACCCTTCTATTATTCACATAAGAATTTTATCATACATTTGTTGTGCACAACTTGTCTTCACAACCCCTGCATAATTCTCACCTCCACACTACACACACATCATACTCTCGTATGCTCATAACACAACCTTTACTCTAAGACCAAATTATGATACGATCCAGATCCTACAACAAGAATCGAATTGCTCAAGAAACTCATAGCAAAATAAAAATATATGATTTTTATAATGTTTTTTGTGTTTTTTTTTATTAAATGGTGTAAAAAGAAAGATATGGACAACACCAGTAACAAATATGATGCACCAGAACTACAACATTCTCTAATTTATGTGGCACATGACTAGATCCTAGTGGTTTGTTCACCATGATCTAAGAGATTGATAAGGATCAAGGTTTGTAAAGAAAACTTTTTGTAAGAAAAAAATTATTTCATTTAACAATGACATACCTACAAATAAGGACAAAAGAGTCTACGGATAAAGAAAACACAAATAAAAAGGAAAATCACATCAAAGAATAGAAATAATGTTATCACAGAATGTGCATAAGAAAAAACGTGTTGACAAAGAATACATAGCTTGACAAAAGTACATGAGTATGAACAAGGACGTGTTGAAAGTCATGCAAACATTAGCATGTTAGAAGTCATGCATCTCTTAGGAAATTCATCTCTTGCAAAAGTAAGCTCCTACAACTTATTTCTTTAAATCTCAATAGCCTTCTATGAAGCGTAATTCATCTACAATTGAAATGCTATTAAGGAATGTCTAAATTAGTCCTTAGATCCAATTAGCTTATGCTTTTGTAGTAGAACTAAATAGCTAATTACTGTCATTACCTTGGGGGTATTGACGATTTGTCCTTGAATTCAATGGATAAGACCTTGAGTCATGATGTAAACATTAAGTGAGAACAATTTCTTCTAATTATTTAAAAGTGTATACATAAAAAGCATTAATAGTTTGAAAGAAAATAGTTTCATCACATGTTTGTTTAACATCTCTCAATCCTCTAGAGTTTCTTTTAAACTTATATTTGATGTGATTAACTCTCAATACATCGTGCTTTTCTCTCACAAGTAACTCAATTACCTGTCCTATATTGATAAAGTTCAATGCAAATGTCAAGTCTTTCTCAATCATTTTATGTGGCAAAACAAGATTTATCCATTTCATTATACCTTAATCCCTTAAATTGATTACAACTAGCTCTTTAGCAACAATAGAATAACCGAGGTCGTCTTTTCCCCATATAGCTTCGCAGTCTACCCTAACTAAGGCTTTCACATTATTCCCACAGATATCAATGATGCCACCACATATCATATTGCCAGCAATGATCAACCCAATAGTAGGCCATCTACAATATGACCTACTCCATAATAGCACCACACAAGAACTAAATGTTCCTTTAATATATGTACTCATAAATCAGACTATAGCAAACACTAATGACTAAGTCATAAGATTTTATAAGGAAAATGCAATTTACTAGTCTCTTATACTAGACATCTCTATTAATGAAATGGTGGGTTAAGAATAACAAAATACTTAAATCAACATCTCGCAGGGTAATGGAAAGTGGTACTAGGTCATGTGCTTGAAGATCTAATGATAAATTATATCTCCGCCTAACACCAAAGAAAGAAAACCAACCCCACTACTATAGTTCACTCCATTTGTGTCCTCTAAGGATGTAACCAGGTTAGGTTTGAGATAGATCACATAATACCTGAAACCAACTTGCTTCATTATAAATTTTTTCAAACCTGACCCTAAACCTTATAGGGTTTTTATTGTAATACCCAAACCCCCTCCTCTTATGGAGTTTTAGGTTTAACCTAACTCGACTCGTTTATCCGATACTCAAGTGTTGATATTCAAGTTTTGTTTCCTTGTTTCAAGAAAATTGTACAATTAATGCAATAAATCCATACATATTTGATAGATCAAGTACATCTTGGTGTTCATATTACAAATATCTACTTTTTGATAGCTGCTTGTAATTATAGATATTGTTATAATGTTTTTATTAGATTTATATAAGTATACAATGGATTATTAAAACATTTCACGGGAAGGCAAATGGAAAACTGAAAAGTTAATAAGTTTAATTATAGGATGAACAAATAATTCAATCTTTTTAATTCTTAAAGTGAAAGAAAAGATGGGGGAAAGGATGTATATACAATGCTTTGCCTTTTAGCAAGGAGGGACTAAGGAGTAAGGAGAATGAGGATTCTATTTTTATTTTAGCTAAATTGGAATTTCTAATTTAGTATTTAATCTTAAATTATATTAAATCTTAGCAAGTCGGGTTTTTTACTAGGTCAACATTGTGACCCATGACCCAAACCTAAACTCTATAGGATCAAAAAAATTTACGAAACCTATCCCAAAACCTTATAAACCAAACCCTATAGGGTTTTTAGTAGGTCGGGTACCCTATAACGACCCACCGATTGTATCTCTAGTAGGGATGCAATCGAACGAGGTTGTGATAGGGTATTCGACTCACTTAATCCATTAAAAACCTTATATGATCAAACCCTATAGAGTTTTAGGGTAGGTTTTGGGATTAAAAAAAAATCGATAAGTTATAATGTCCGGTTTTGGGTTTATATATAATCTATTGGGAAAACCCGACCTAACATAAATTTAAAATATAAAAAATTAAAAATATTAATTTATTAACACAAGGATCCCATTTTATTCTATAGATGTAAAATAAGTGGGAATGAAGTGTTTGCACTCTTTTATATGATGTTATTGTCTAAAATTCATTCTTTCAATATAACTGTTTGCATCATTAATAACTTAAAACAAAATTCATTCTTTTGCTAATTTTTTAAGAAAAAATTAAAATTCTTGTAATCGGCGGGTTGGTATACAGATTCTTAAACCTTTTCAAGTCGGTTTTGGAATGAGAAAAAAACCCAATAGGGTTTTTTCTCGGGTTTTAGGAGACCCCATAAGAATTGGGTTGGTTTGGATTTCAAAAGACCCATCCCAAACTTGTCTTGATTGCATCCCTAATCTCTAGTGTCCTCCATCCCCTCTATGCCTTCATCTTCTAAACTATTTGATGCACATTCTCTTTAATGCTAAATAAAGATAAAGACTAAGATCTATGATGATGTTTTGCTTGTAGTTCAAGCTTTACACAAGAACACATGTATCCTCAGTAAAAGTCTTGATGAAATTGCTACTTAGAATCATGACTGCTATTACTGTTGTCATCAATGATGATTTGATAGTGCTTTCCTTATGCCAAGAGCACAAATCTTATATTTACACCAAAAACTATGACATAAGTAAACTTACTAAATCCCATCAAACAAAGGTGCGTTGGAAGGATGGCATGTTCAAACTTCAATTGACCTATCATTAATAGTTCCTCATGCATAAATTTATCCTACATGATATTCATCTTTTGGATCCACAGCAAATGCTGTGATTGTGAAGCCCATCTCAAAAGATCTTCATCTTGTAAATTCAATGAGTACACCTGTGATTGGCATGGACCCATCGAAAGATCTTTATCTTCAAATTAAACACATAAACACTACATCCATGAAAAAGATTGACACTGACTCTACGTTAAATCCTTCAACGAATGTGTTAAAGATAGATTTGGAAAAATAGAATTAAGCCCACTTGGTGTTAGAGCTTTAAGTTTGAAGCTCCCATACTCATAGGAGGTATTGGTAGAAAAGCCATACTCTAAAAATTACATTTATCTAAAAATTTATGCAATACTAAACAAGAGCTAGGACTAACTCTCAAATTACCAAGGCTCTCAAAGTCAATGGACTTGTAAACAATATTGTGTTTAAACATTTGATGTTGAAGAGGGGTGATATCTATATAATATTTAGCAATCGAAGCTGTTAAACCACATAAGGCAAAAGCCGTGCAATCTCTTTCATAAATGAAAAGCAAGCTATACTCATTAAAAGATATCAATTGTAATCTTCATGTATGAAATTGTGATCATTACTTTACATTGTAACATGATTCCCGCACACCAAGTTATCTATAGTTCCTTTACATGTGATTCAATGAAATCAAATTCAAGTAAATATCTAATGCGCCTATATATGTGACATAATCATGTTTAGAGTTATCATTATGCCTACAAATAAGTTGCAACATTTGTAGCTAACATTGCCATCATGATTTAAACATAAAGCCATCATAAATACTTCAATAATAGGATTGAAGTGATTTTGGTTGTGACGAATTAAAGTAGCTCCATAGATAGCTTAGCAATTATAATAACTTTTCATGGAGTTGAGGTTAAAGTGACCTTACTCATGAATAATCAAAGTGTTTGTAAATGAGTTTTATATTATATAAATATTCTTATTATATGTGGGTTTGAATTTTTAGGTTAAGTGATAAGGCTTGAATAGTCCAATTCTTTTTGGATGGTCAAGAGATTTTCCATGGTAGGCTGGGGTAGAGCTCGTTGGACTGGTTTGTTCGTCATCAAACTTTTTTCATTATGGCTCATGCATTAAAAAAGACTTATTTTGGCATCGATTGTCAACATAATCTAATCAATGACGCTGATGACCAAGCTCATAAATACCCAAAGTCCATCATCATTCGAAGAATAAGAAATCAGTTGAAACACTAAGGTGCTACTGCATTTTTATCTCAAGATCAAATTGTTTATCACTACTCGCAGGGTTTGATGCTTAATAGCTCTTCTACCTATCATAAGTGTATTTGAGACATCAAGATTGCCTACCTCTCTCCCATTCCATTTCTTTCTTAATCATTCTTGACGTATAATTATGTGTCACTTCTTACAAATTATGTGTAGCACGATATGCATGCAGCTCACACGTGATTATTGCTTGAATTCATACATTAACAATACTCATATCATGGTAGTTGTTGTCACTTGTAGAAGCATTTGCTCTTAAGTAAGCAAGTGTAATGCCAATTTTATAACGTTGCTCATAGAGTGAAATGATATTAGCTTTGTGAGTCAAGAGATCCCTTTGCAAGCATGGTAACTGCAGTACATTTTCCACAAAACTCAAAAAGGGGTTACTAATCCAGTTTGTCTACTTATGACCTTAATTGCTTTTCTCATGCACAAAAATAGGCACGAAAGAGGTCTTTAGAGCCCATTAGAATCTTATAAGACTTAAGAGCTTTCTTGAAACCTAAGAATTATATTATGAATGCATTAGCTTATGTCTTAAGAAGCCTTAAAGATTTAAGCTTGAGCCTAACTTAATCTAATCTAAACCCAGGAGTCTTAAGAAGAGAAGGATTCATTGCAATCCATTAGATCACCATAATCAATCCAACCATGGTCTTCAGGGTGGGGTGGGGATGTGGAAGTAATGGGGTCAGGTTTTTAGGGTTATTTAGAAGTATGTTTATAACATTTGAAAATTGAAAGAGTAAATCCACATCGACTTAAAGTTTTTAAGGGTTATTTGCATTTTTGTCTAATAATCCTATAAGGAAAATATAAGATACATTAAAAACATATAACTTATATATCTTAGAGTACAAGTTTTAAGGTAGGTATATGGTACAAAAATATTTTATATCTTACCTTATGAGAATAGGTTCTTAAAATTGTGTCTAGACTCTACTATCGAACCTTTGGTATTTATATAGAACTTTCTCAATTAAGGTACTATAAAATCCAAAATATAATAAGGCTATTATTCATCATCCTTTTGGTTGGGTATGCGATAGAGATCCCTATCCAAACTACATTATACTCTTGCACCTGTTTTACTAGTCATCATCATAGTTTTAGTTCAAACATTTCAAAACTTGTAGTTGTAATGGAAGTTACAAGGTATCACGTAGTGTTTATCCAATAATTTATATAAAACTTATACTCTATATACTATATGTTCAAAGTCTTGTTATGGAATGTTGTAATTCTTGCAAGATATTAATAATCTAATTGCACAATATCTAGTAATATAATTTAATGATAAATATAGTGGAGTCTTAGCCAAAATATCAAATATAGACCACATTTTACTAATTAAGTTAACCTTAGTTTAGTTAAATCTATATCATGTCTTCAATATAACTAGAGATTATGATTAATGTTTTTTGTTATTTTGTTATTATTTCAATCTTTCTTGAAATTTTTCTGTATACTTATATATATTCACTATAAATAGCTTGAAGGCTATATATTCATAACCTTTTTAAAGACCAATAAAAAAAAGTTATATATTCATACCTTCTATATATTATTTTAAAATATAAATATTTTATAAGATATAAATTTTAGGACAGTCGTCTCCCTTTGTTTTTTTGGCCGATAGGATAGTCCTCTTCTGATTAGACTGGATTCCAACATTTTTTCCCCCTAAAACCTACTTGGGTAGCTGTCCAAATCCCCCCATCAACGAAGTATTTTCTAAAAGCTTATGGAGTGTTGATTTAGAAGTGACCTTTTTCAAGTAATAAAAACATTAATGTGAGCTACCATCAAAAGGAAGAAAAATAAGAATTTAGTTGGTGCATCACATCAACAAAGAGCCATTGGCCCCACGGTCCCCCCACCACACCCTCTCTCTCTCTCTCTCTCTCCTCCCTCACGAAACCCTATGTGGGCCTCCAAAATCACGACTCCCGATGGTTTTTAATTCTTAACATTGAGCTGGACAGAAAGCGACGTTTACTGACGGAGAACGTTAGTCAAAGCGAGTCAGATTAGCTGACCTACGATGCTTGTCAATTGTCCTCAATTTTTCAAACATATTAGCCATGGTGGTGGTTATATGCTACTGCTGCTAGTGCTTGTTGAAATATCCAAAATACAAAGTCAAAGCAAAAAATATTCATCAAGTTCTCTAACCCATTTCTTATGCAAGATTTCTTACTTTATGATTTTTCGATTGCATTGGGTTTGATTCAGAAAAATTGGAAAGTTAAAAGTCATTGGGATCATGATTTGGCATCATTATGACTTTTATAATTAATTTATATATATGATTATTATTATGTGTGATTGCATTATGTGTGTAAAAAAATTAAAAAATATACATAAAAAAAAAGATGAAAACAGTTATAAAAAGATAGAAAGCGGAACGTTCTCTAATTCAGAAAGAAAGAGAAAAGAGAGAAAAAGAGAGTAGGAAAAGAAGAGTAGCTATGACCTATAACTCCATCAAAGATGAATAAAAAAAGTAAAATAAAGTAAATTTTTTTGACACAATGATCAAGAAATGGTTTAATAATAATAGATGAGAAAAGCTATAAATGTTATAGCCATATCAAGTAGACATATTTATATGATTTATTAATTCTAGGAAAAAAAAAACTTCTGTTTCTAGTAAAAAGCATATACTCTTGTTTTACATCGCATAATTCTAGTAAAGGAAAAAGTGTATGGTTCAATAATAACTTACCTTTGGCCAAAACAAAAAATAATTTACCTACACTATACATGGATATTTTTATCACTATATAAAGAAAAATAGTTTATAGATAAATTATTCAAAATTGTATCATTTATCTTCATTTTTAATGATGCGTTTATGGGATAACTGCTAATTGGTATCGATTTAATATTTGTTTAATTTAGTCAATTTATTAGTAAAATTATTAGTTTTTTATTAATATTATATTTATTTCAATTCAATTTAAAAATAATGTTAAAATGATACCAAACTGACATATCTAAACAAAAATTCAAATTCTGGTTGATCAATTCTGTTTTCCTAAAAAAACCAAAGAACAAAAGACATGGCAAAATGCTAAATGATTAAATTTCAAATAATAGGATAAACCCATTATTCTTTTTTCTTTTTTTAATCATAAAGTAGCATATGAAGCTATGATGAATTCGTCGGAAAAATAAAAAAGAACATAAATAGCTTTTTATTTCCGAGGATAAAGACAACCTAACAGTGTTAAGACTTGACGGAGGAGAAAAGTAGTATGTGTCAGATTTTATGCGTACAACCATGAGACAGAGAGAGAAAGAGAGAGATGGGGTTGAGTCGATGAACATTAGCATATGAGTTTGTCTGTATTCTAATCTTAATGGGGGGCGAATGTTGGAAGCTAAGGAAGCAAACTAAAAACTCAGGGCTCCAAATGGCGGCACCGCCACACCATATCAAAACCCAAACCAAACCCCAACGCCAAATCCAAATCCAAATCCAAGCCCACCTTCCCATTTCCATCCCCATTTCCAATGCCCTTTTGCGTAGTCTCTACACCTAGATATACACTTTCAACCACAACTACAAACGTACGGAAGAAATTTTTAAAAGAACAAAAACTTAGAAAAAAGCACAAAATCGCTTGAGTCCTAAGATTGTGAAGAAAAGTAACAATCTTTGATGAGAAAGTTGTCCCCTCCCCCCCTTTCTCACTTGATGTTTGATTAAACACGCATGCTCATGGGCACAAGAAGTACTGGAGTCGAGAGAAAATCTCAAGTTATAAACTTTAATGTTGGGTTGGGTTTAAGGATGCAACCCATCATCAACAACAAACACCAACAAAAACAAATGTCCATGTGTTTGATTTTGAGTCCCATAAAAAGATGTCTCAGCATCAGCCTCAGCCTCAGTCTCATCATCATCAACAACACTTCAACACACTCCCATCATCATCATCAAATTCTGGTGAAGACTTATTAGGTGGGTCCACTTTTTCAACCACAAGCAACCTTAAGACCTGTCTTCTGGGGTAGTTGTTATAGCACTAGTACGAGTATATTTCGCAATTGCACTAGTTCTGGTCATAGTCATATAGTACATAACAATCCTACTGATGCTATTTCTGATTCTTTTTATACCCTTCCTGCACTACAACCTGCGAATTCTCTTACTTTACCTTTTCTTAACTCAGGTATTCTTATTTATTAACTTTTATGTTTCTTTATTCCTAGACTTCTATGTCCCCATTTTCGCACATGAATGTTGAACTAGCTACTAGTCCATTAAGAAAAAAATATCTTCTTTTACCCTTTTTCAGGAGGAATCATGACAACATCTGGCGATTTAAGAGCTGGTTTTACAGCATCACAATGGCAAGAACTGAAGACGCAGACTATGATTTTCAAGTACATGATGGCTTCTGCCCCTGTTCCTCCGAACTTCTCTTACCCATTACCAAAAATCCACCAATTCCACCACTTCAACGCTCTAACCGTAAATTTTTTCAGTTTTTCTTTTATAATCAAAACTTTCCAAATTATTGTGCACTAGCTCTGTTTTTTTCTTTTATTAACTGTAGTATTGTTTTAATTAATATTTTTTATTTTATTTGCTGGGGTAATATAGGTAATTCGGATCCAGAGCCGTGGAGGTGCAAGAGAACAGATGGAAAGAAATGGAGGTGTTCAAGAGATGTGGCGCCACACCAGAATACTGTGAGCGACACTCACACAAGAACCGTCCCCGTTCAAGAAAGCCTGTGGAATTACAAGCCCAACATCATCATGTCAACAGTAACACAAACCCACAAATACGATCTATTGACAATGTCAACAACAACAACAGACCTTATAGTAGGTTTCATTTTGATGTTCAGAACCAAACTGATGACCCAGCCCCAGGTGCTGCTCTCTTTTCCCTAATCATCTGCCCTCTGCCTCACCACTTGACCACGACCAACCTAGGTGAGTTAATTAAGCAATTTCCTCTTTATTATATTATTATTATTATTTGGTTTGAATCATACTTCGTATCAAATTGCAATTTATCGATGTTCTTCTGGTATGCATATTTCCCTCTCTGTGTGTGTGTACACATAGGAGGTTGTGTTGATATATAATTAAGGGTTCAAACAAATTGTAAAAACTGGTTTCGTTAAAAGATTTTTTATATTAATTGGGGCCGCCAACCCCATTTGATGGAATTGACGTGTCGAGCTTGTTTTATCCCTTTTTTTTTTTTTCAATTTGTTCTTTTTGGCTGGCATTTATAGTGTTACTTGTGTCAAACAATAAATTCGACATATACCTAGTGGTTTTTAAATTTCTTTTTTTAAATTGAAAAGTTGTCGAGAGCATTTTGCATCTCGGATTGGCTCTTTGGATCCAGTTTCTTCCATTTTCTCCCTGTCAGTAATTTTTTTATATACATGTAACGATCTAGCTTTTATCAAATGAATAAATCCCATCTTTCATTGGATAAAATAATAGTCAGCAATCAGCATCTTTCTAGTTAAAATTGGCTTGCAATAAATTGAATATATTTTCTAAAAAAAGTAAAAGAGAAAGCATGCGAACCCATCTTATAAATTTTATATATATTTCAATTTATGAAACTCTTGTGGTATCTATTGAAATCAATTAATGTGATGCACGTATATTATTTTTTGTCCTGTTGTATGCTAGCCAATAAATGGGCGGTTTTTTGTTTTTTGTCGTTGACCCCTGAAGGTACTTGGAGTGGTTCATGAATGGAGAGAACATAGCTATTGGTAATTCGAATAATGGAGACTGGAATCGATACATGCATAATACTAAAATGGGTTTCAATGGAGACATTGACAGAGTCACAGTACTACTACTGTTACTACACTTCTACCACCATCATCACTGTAATAGAGACGTTCATTTAAAGCAACCCCATGTGCCCCTGTACCCTTATGAAAGTACCACTACCACTGCTGCCCAAGGATTACTTGCTCCGAGATTGACCTCTTTCTAGACCCTAATGTTCAAGGTCATGAGACTAGGCATTTCATTGATGCTTGGTCGATACTGCTCCGAATGATGATGATTATGATGAATGGTGATGTTAATGTTGGGTCATCTCTTAGTTTGACAACGTATGGACACAGTGAAGGACATGCAGCTGGTGGAAGTGGATTTAATTGTAAGCCTCCTTGGATGAATGGTCATGTTGGATTGATGAGTACCCCGCCCGGAGACCGTTAGCAGAAGTCCTGTGCCTCGGCGCTTCGGCCAACAGGTGTATGTGAGCACCCCCTCATGGATGCAGCAGTATTACAACTACTAGTAGTAGAATTCTAGTAAAGAGGATGACAAGAGTTTGAATTTTATCAATTGAAAGCACATTCATGTTTCTTTTTTTTCCTTTTTTTCCCATCCTTATTTTGTTGATGGATTGAAGTTTTTGATCAAACATGTAACGGAGCAGGTGTTTTTAAGCCTGTAACTCTTGATTTTGCAGTTTACTTTAGAGTTTTTGTCTTCCTCAATCATTTTTTTTTCTTTTGTGTTTATGTTTTAAAATCGAAGACGTGCTATAATGCAAAGGACAGTTTCAAAATATTATTCGATTCTTCTTTAATTAGATTTATAAGTGTAGTTTCTTTTTGGTTAGGTTGTGCCGACTATACACTTACTTCTCGTTCACTTCGTTGTAATTGTAATTTCATTATAATCTTATTTTTTACGAATATCTATTACACTGTTTAGCTCACTGAATAGCGACTTCACAATGAATCTCTATTATACAAAACATTGAATAGTTTTAAATTAATAAACAAAAATCATCTTACAGCTTTACTCCATTCCTCCATAATAGGAATTATATTATAGTTTTATTCATTCAATAAAGTAAACGAGCCCTTCCGCTGGTGCGAAGGGTATGTATTTTTCGTGAGGTTAGTAGGACAAGTGAAGGCTTAGCAACTAAGTTATGTTCCTAAAATAGTGTAGATCAACTTGATGTATTACTGACATCGTATTTTATTTAAGATTAGAGTGTGTGTTTATTGAAGCCATTCGGATTCGATCATTCGCATCCAAAGATTAGGATTTATTTATTAAATAAAAGGTTTTAGGAATTTCACCTATTTTTTCACCTATAAATGTGGAATAATGAAGATGCTTCCATTGGAAGATTATACATGCTCCTCAAAAAGGGCAAAAAAAAAAGGGCTTCGAAATGTGTTTGTCATCTTCAACATTTTATTCTTTTGTATACGTATCAATAAATTCTAACATTGTCTAATAAATAAAAAAAATAAAAATCTAAAATAAAAAATGTATATTTTTAGTATGTATCAAATGTTTATTTATAAGAGACATTAAGAAGAAGCAACCAAGGGACAGCAAATTCTTCTCCCTAAGTGAAGTGCATTTATATTTTTAGCAATAAACATGAGTAGAAAATATTTTCGATTGTGAGGGTTTTTTTTTTCTTTTTTTTTTATATTTTTCTTGTACTTCTTTTGCTACACAAGGAGTGTTTACTAAAAAGATGGAGAAAATACCAAATCTTATTTGCTCTTGAATATTTACTAAAAAAAGCACATTGATCATGAAGATGCTTCTTTTTTTTTTTCCTTCACGCTAAGAAAATGCAAATGACTCATTAAATTTCAATCCTATTATAATTATACTTTTAAACTTTCAATTTTGTAAATAATTAAATTAAAATAGTATGATACTAAATTCAAGCTCAAGCTTAACTTGGAGATTTTACAACTTGAGTTTAACTTAGTTTAAAATTTAAAGTTTGAGTTTAGCTCAAAGTGATAGTATAGAAACTTGTGTCGACTTGGTTAAACTTGTTTATTCCTAATAAAAAATATTATTAATATCTAAACTCGAAGTCGATGAACATTTATGTTTGATTAAATTCGTGAACTAATCAAAGTAATTATTATGAAGCTCAAGCTCAATTGATAAATTAATCAAGTTGTACAAGCTTGAACTCAAGTTCAACTATTTTCGAATTAAACTTGAATAAAATTAAAATAAATTTGTAGATTGTAAATCTACTTGGTTCATTTACATCCTTAAATAGAATTTCATGCAACTCTGCTGATTTTTTCTCATTCCTAACATATATCAAAGTCTAATTAGTACATAATAATTATTTAATAAGACAATGATTTTAATTACATAATATAATACAAACAATATACATGTATCCAATCTCATAATAAAATAAAATAATAATAAAAAAGAAGAAAGTATACAAAAATAATGCAAACTCAACTACTTTAGTCAGCCATGGAAGGCCAATAACCGAGGATAATTGTGGATTGTTTTTCCTTTTAATTTTAATAATCGTTTCGACCTATTATAGAATAGAGATAGCTTCATTATTTATATCAACAAGAAGTTTGCTAATGAGCATAACAACCCTATTGTTCTAATGGAGGAAGAAGCTGTGGTAATATTTGAGAAAATTTTTAGATGCATTATTTGGATGAAATTTTATCATCATCTATCCATCTATCTATTTCATTAGCCATACAATGCAACAAATGTACAGAAATGGCAGTAAGAAAATTTATTATATTCATTTTGATGTTATGCTAAAGATGTGATAACAAGCTTTATAGCATCTAGACATTCAAATTTATAATGATTAATAATAAAAACATGGCATGCATTTTGATTAATTTGCAATTACATGATCTTTTATTTATTTATTTTTTTGACAAATTGATGACCCAAGTTTCATATAAAAGTATCAATGTTATTTGATAATTTTCAAATAATATATGTCAATATTTATATTCATAAATATTAATTATATGTATTTTTTCAATTTTCTCATTTAAAATAAAAATAAATTTTAATATTTTATTTAATTAATTTTTATTTAGCAATTTTTTATTAAACTAATTTTTTTTAGACCAATAGAACTATAATACATATCTCTCTAATAGTAATTAATTATAATGATAACTTTTTATAAAATCCGAGTCTTCTATTTATCAAAAAAATTAATGAGTCGTGAGATTGTAAATTTACCAAAACACATGTTATGTTTTTATAAGTAACCCAATTTATAATCATAGATATTTAGATATAACATTAATGGTGTGCAATTTAATAAAGGTATACTGCGAAGTGATTCACTCTTGGTGGGGTGAGCTTATCTCTTTTGGTTCGTCCATTCTGATCTCATTATCTACATGGTTCATCTAAATGAGAGGATCGAGCGTCAAGATTTGAATATTCTGAATAGGAGCACAAGCTTATGGCTGGCCATGAATTTTTGTTGTGCGAATGGGTCCCAAGTTATCCCTAACCCTTGTCTCTTCAGCGAACACCCATGATGCATGAAGGAGTACAGCCCGTTTCAAGAAGTCCTACCTCTCCGACTATTTGTTAGGGATTGCAATTTTCAAATTCCATGGACATGAGGATGAGAAATGCCATCCCACTTGGACCAAGCACAACTTTTACTTATTTAAATAATAATTATGGTAATCTATTTTGTAAATTGGTTTTTTTTTTTTTTTTCCTTTCTTTTCTTTCCGGTGAGATGCATAATTCATATATAAACATAATACAACCATGTTTTTTTAACTCAAGCATCGTTCTTCCATTGCTTGTGCCATTTGCAACATTGAATCCGCTGCTTTATTCAATAATCTGGAAACTTAAAACAAGCGAACCTGGGACGACTGGGTCATCTTTTCCCAGAAAACGTTAAGCACATTCATATATTTGAGTTTCATGATATTACTATTAGATAGCAACAACAATTCAATAGCTTAAGAATTGTTAGGAAAAATCCCTAATATCCTGAAAACAATCAAGATGATTTTTCTTCTTACCTACAACGATCACAACATAATAAACGAAAAATACAAAATAAAAAAGGACAAGATTTAACTTGGAAAACTCCAATTAAGGAAAAACCACGGGACTGCTACACAAATTCTACCACTATCAATAATAATGGGATCACATTGTTTTTTTTTTTTCACTAGTGATACTAGTGGATCACACGAATCCTTACCACAACGGTGGATTACAATCAACAACATGCATCTCTCTATCTAGAATTCTCTCTCTAGGTTTCAGGAATAGCCACAAGTGATATATCGATATCACACGTACTTAAACCCTAACAAACTGCACAACATATACATATGTATATGTAAGTTGACACAAAGGTCGGCTGTTCAAAAATCATCAGCGTTGTCAACACGGGCTAAAGGCCGCCAGCTTTGCCATATACCCCGGCGGCATTGCCATATAGGCTGGCGGCTTTGACACTAATCTTACCAAACCATCGCTCTAGGCAAAAATTTCTCTAATTCAAAGCCAGCGTGTGACATTCAAGGCTAGTGGCGTTGACCCTCCTGTGGCCGGCGTACAGTATCAATCTTAATTTGTTACACAAATTTCCTTATTTTCCCAAGTCTTCTTCTTAATATATGTAATATATTAAGGATTTCCTTGGTTATAGATATATGGGTTGGATCCATAACCCAATAAACTCCTCCTCCAACTCATATGAGGAGTTCCATCAAAACCTGCTATCTATCTACAACAAATGAGTTTATCTTTGGGTAGAGCTTTAGTCATCATATCTGAAGCATTATCATCAGTATGGATCTTCTCTAGCTTCAAAAGCTTTGATTTCAATACATCTCGAATCCAATGATATCTAACATCAATGTGTTTGGATCTACAATAGAACATTGGATTCTTATTAAGATGTATAGCACTCTGACTGTCACAAAATAGCCTCAAATCTTCTTGCTATTAACCCAGTTCTTCTAAAATCTTCCTCCTCCCACAAAAGTTCCTTGCAGGCTTCAGTCACAACAATATATTCTGCTTTAATGGTGTATAGTGCAACGCACTTTTGCAAGTTAGATTGACAAGACACCGCTCCCCTGCATATGTAATCAGACAACCTGAAATAGACTTTCTTGAATCAATATCTCTAGCCATACCAGCATCTCAAAATCCTTCTAATACAAGTTTACTACCACTAAACTGCAAACTTAACCTAGAATTGCCCCTGAGATACCTAAGAATCCATTCAACAACGGTTCAATGCTCTTTACCTAGATTAAAGAGATAGTGACTAACCACACCAACAACATGAGCAATATTCGGTCTAGTGCATACCATGACATATATTAGACTACCAATAGCTGAAGCATACGGTATCTTCTTCATGTCTTCTTTGTCAGCCTCACCTTTAGGATACTGTTGAGAATTGAGTTTAAAGTGACCTGCAAATGGAGAACAAATAGGTGTTTCCTTGCTCATGTTGAATCTCTCTAATTCCTTTTCTAGGGATATCTCCAGTGATAACCATAATTTTTTGCCCTTCCTATCATGTTTAATTCTCATACCAAGAATTTGGCGTGCGGGTCCTAATTCTTTCATTGCAAAAGGCTTATTCAATACAATTTTCATATATTGAATCTTCTTTCTCATCATGACAACTAATATCATCTTTATATAATAAGAGTATAAGAACCTTACCATTGTCAAACTTCTTCATGAAAACACAATGATCTGATGCAGTCTTGGTGTAACCTTGATCAATCATGAAGGAGTCAAACCTTTTATACCATTGCCTTGGAGCCTGTTTCAACCCATACAAGCTTCTCTTCAATTTGCAAACAAGATGCTCCTTCCCCTTGACTTTAAATCCCTCAGACTGCTCCATGTAGATTTCTTCCTCTAAGTCACCATAAAGGAATGTTGTCTTCACATCCATTTACTCAATGTCCAAGGTCAAACTGGCTATAATACTAAATACAACTCAAATGGGAAGACATCTTTACCACTGGTGAGAAAATCTCATCAAAATCAATATCTTTCTTTTGACTGAACCCCTTTACAATCAATCTTGCCTTGTACCTTAGTTATGAGTTATTTTCTTCAGTCTTCAATTTGTATACCCATTTATTCTTCAATGGCCACTTGCCCTTAGGCAATTCCACCAAGTTATATGTTTGCTTCTTATGCAAAGATTTCATTGCATCTTGCATGGCTTTAGCCTATTCTTTTTTCTGCTCATGTACCATGGCCTCTTGATAACATTCAAGCTCTTTTTATCAATCAACATTACATATTCATATGGACTATATCTAAATGATAGTCTTCATTCTCTTAAAGATCTCCTCAACTTAATTTGCTGATGAGGCTTTTGGGGCTTTTCAATTGAATCTTACACATCTCCCCCATCATTATTAGAATCTTTAAGTGAGGGCACTGGATCTTTATTGGTAGGGATCTTACCTGAGGATTTTTTCTTTTTTAGCTTCTCAATGTCTTCAATAGTTTGGTCTTTAAGAAAGACCACATCTCTGCTTTTGACAATCTTCTTCTTAGCTGGATCCTACAATCTATACCCATACTTATCATGTGCATAACCCAAAAGAATACATTGCTTTGAATTTGCATCAATACATTGCTTTGAATTTGCATCAAGCTCTTCTCTTTCATCTTTAGGAATATGCACAAAAGCCTTGCAACCAAACTCTCATAAATGTTCATAAGAAATAGCTTTATTTGTCCAGAATCTTTCTGGGATATCTCCACCTAAAGCATAAGAAGGAGATAGATTTATCAAGTTGACAGCTGTCCTCATAGCTTCACCCTAAAATGATTTAGGTAACTTGGCATGAGGTAACATACACTTCGGTCACTCTGTTATAGAGCGATTCATTCTCTTTGCAACACCATTCTGTTGTGGTGTCTTGGGAACTGTCTTCTCTACTTTAACCCATGTTCTCTGTAATATTCTTCAAACGGTCCTCTATACTCACCACCATTATCTGCTCAGACACATATCAACTGTCTTCTCGTTTCTCTTTCCACTCTAGTGTGGAATTGCTTAAACATATCCAAAACCTGATCTTTGGATTTCAAAGCAAAAGTCCACAACTTCTTAAAGTGATCATCAATAAATGTTACAAAATAAAGAGCACCACCTACTAACCTATCTTTCATATAACATATATTTATATGAACCAAATCTAGTATATGAGATTTCCCAGCAGGTAGATTTCTTTGAAATGCAACTCTATATTGTTTACCAGTAAGACAATCAGTGCAGGTTTTCAAAGGAGTCCTTTTACATCAGGCAGAAGTTATTTCTTGACAAGTGTTTGAAGCCTTTTTTCACTCATGTGACCAAGCCGCTTATGACGAAGCTCCATTGAAGTGTCATTAATCAAATTCACATCTCCTTTACTTAGCTTTGTCGACATTAAATAAAAGGTATTACTTTTCTTTCCTTTTGCCACTAAGAGAACCATTGGTGAGCTTTCATTTTTCTTCACCAAAGAAACTACTATATCCTTCATCATCAAGTTCCCATGCAGATATAAGGTTTAGACAGATATCTGGAACATGTCTGACATCTTTGAAAATGAGCCTACAACCAATATTAGTCTCTAAGAGAATATTTCCAATGCTAGCAATTTTTTATGTCTCATTGTTTCCCATCCTAATATTGTCATAATCACTAGCAATATAGGTTGAGAAGAATTCACCATGTGCTATCACATGAAAAAAGGCATTAGAATCAATAACCCAATCACTATCATGACCTACAAAGCTAACACAATCGTCATCCTAGTAACAACACTCTCACAATCTATTGTAGTAGCAGTTGTGTCTTCACTTTTTTCTTTACCTTTACCTTTACCTTTACTATGCTCTCTCTTCCAAAGTATGCATTCTCTCTTGAAATACCTTGGCTTAGGGATGCAACCGGGGTAGGTTTGGGACAAGTCATATAAAACCTAAACGCGATCCGATTCCCTATAGGGTTACCTAAACCCGACCCGCAACCCTATAGGGTTTCATATGTAATTACCAAACCCGCCCCTATAGGGTCATGGTCCTGACCCGCCCCGCCTCGTTGACCTGACTTAATTTTTGCACTTTTATCTTTTTTTTTCTTTTCTATTCTTTTTATTTATCATTTGTCTACTTGTCTTCATGATATATTCTTCATTTTACTTATTTGTTTCAATTTCTTTTCATTTGATGGTAAAGCTACACATAAAAAAAAAAGAAGTTAATAAGCTAGACAATTGATTTTTGATGTACGATAATCAATTTGTACCACACATAATATAATTTACTTTACTTGAGGATTAACACAGATATATAGATACGAATATTATCTCTTATTAGTTACAAAATCAACGAGACAAAAAAATAAATTATACAATCATAGAGCTATAAGAATAATAAAAATTGGATATATCAAAGTTTTGATGTTATAAAATTGTTTTTTTTTTTTTATATCTTAACGGGTCGGGTTGAGCCTATAGGGTCATAACTACGACCTGAACCCGACAAGTGACCCTATAAGGTCACAAAAACTTTCCCAACTCGTCCCATAACCCTATAGGCTTAATGACCCGCCCAGTTGCATCCTTACCTTGGCTTGTCACTGTAAAAGCATTTGATATTTTTCCTTCTTAATTTAGATATTCCCCTGGATTTATCATTTCTATTAGATTCATCATTTGAGCCTCTGTTCCTGCTTTCACCACACACCTTTCTTGCTTGTAAGTAACAAGTGACCAAGTCTTAGAACTTGTACCAAGATCTTTCCTTTTAGCTTCTTCATTCATCAAGCTATCTTTCACCATTGCAATAGCGAGCTTTTCTTCTAGAGCAGAATTACTAGCAGACACCACAAGTGTCTCCCAAATTTCAGGCAGTGAACTCAACAACAAAAGTGCCTGTATCTCATCATCAAGCACAAGCTTCATAGCAGATAACTAATTCACCAAGCCTTGAAAATCATTCAAGTGCTCGGTCATATTGGATCTATCTTTATACTTCAGAGTTACCACTCTCCTAATTAAGGAGGTTTTATTTAAGGTAGTCTGCCTCTCATACATAGACTTTAATTTCTTCCATAGAACATTAGTTCTAATTTCCTAAGCAATATGATAATACACATTGTGATCAACTCATTATCGAATATAACCGACAATTTTTCTATGCATGATTGCCCAATCTTCATCATATTTATCTATTGGCTTCACCTTATCACCGCCTAAATGTAAATATAGATCTTTATAATATAATAGATCTTCCATCATAGACTTCAAGATAGAATAATTTGATGAATTCAATTTAATCATCGTACTTGATGATTCTACCACACTTGCAATTCAATTGAAAAAACCCTAGTTTTTTTTTCAACCTCGCTATGATACCACTTATTAGGAAAAATCCCCAATAAGCTGGAAATGATCAAGATGATTTTTTCTCTTACTTATAGCGATCATAACACAACAAACAGAAAATGTAGAATTAAAAAGGACACCAGCATTTAACGTAGAAAATCCCAATTGGGAAAAAACTATGGGATCACCGCATAAATTCTTTCACTATCAATGATAATGGGATTACATTATTTTTCTACACTAGTGATACTAGTAGATCATACGAATCCTCACCATAATGGTGGATTATAATCAAATAGGCCTCTTTCTCTCTCTAGAATTCTCTCTCTAGGTTTTAGGAATAGCCATAAGTGAAATATCGATATCACACACACTTAAACCCTAACAAAACAACATAACATATATATATGTATGTATGTATAAGCCGGCACAAAGACTGGTTGTTCAAAAATCATCAGTGTTTTCAAAGCTGGCTGAAGGCCGTTGGCTTTGCCACATACGTCAGTAGTATTACCATACCAGCCTTGCCAAACCATTGCTCTTAGCAAAATTTTTCCAATTCAAGGCTAGCATTGTGACGTTCCAGGGCAGCAGCCTTGATTCTCCTTTGCCGGCATACAATATCAGTCTTAATTTGTTGCGTAAATTCCTCATTTTCCCGAGTCTTCTTCTAAATATATATAATATATTTCAACAAGAATCAACATTTATTTCAACAAGAGAAAAATGTTTTTGAATGCAATAAGACTACTACTTCCCATAATTCACATAGTAAAATCACGATATATGCAATCTTGCTTACATATCAACCTAATTATTGACCATTTCTGTCACACATGATGCCTCCAATTATAGCTTATCTTGCTTGGGCAACCAATCCATCATACTTCAATTTTGTCCAACGAGGTTACGAAGGCATCCATCTAAGGTCTTTGTGGCCGATTTCATAAAGCTTCCATAGACGCTTTAAGGATACCCGCCGTTCACAAGAAATCCTACGAATTTATTGATCTAAGTATTCTGCTGTACTTGCTTAATTAAATTCATTTGAATCTAGACGATCAAATTTGCCATACCATAATCCCAAAACAAAATCATTTTGGGGGACACAGTTGAGTTGATCGTTTCCTATTTATTATACAATCACTGGCATAAGTATACTTGCAAATCTTGGTGAGATCGTGGGCAAGACTCCCAGACTTAGATAACACTAACACATTTACACTTCCTCACTGATTGTTCTATGTCTTCCTCCAATTCTTTGCATCTTCAGCAGCTTGTTTGAGTATTGATGTTTCTTTCATGCATATTTACTGTCATGGGCAAACAATTTGTCAATGTTCTCCATGGAAACAACTTTACCTTAGAAGGATATGCAGAGTGTCATCTCCATTTCCAATTATAAAGCAAATAGATATGGGGATTGTTTACAGCTAATGTAATATAAATGTTTTTGAGTGATGGAATCCATCTTAACTTATTTGAAATATTTTGATGATCTAGGACATTTGGTCATAGCTGAATCGGACCAAAACTCTTTACTAGTATATCATAATTTGGAAAAATTTAAACTCTCTTGATTCTGTTTTAACCAATCCAACAATTAGCTACTATTAGTGTAACGCCCTAACCTAAATGCATTATCAGCCTGCCACATGTCCTTACCAAAAATAGATATGCTAAGGCTATAAGTCACTATAATCCACAAATATATATACCATGTATCACCTTTTTCTCAAAATAAGTTACTTTAAAAACTTCAATACTATAAAGAAATAAAACTTCCTCGATTCACCTATGTCATGAACTAAAAATAAAAAATTTAACATAATAAGAAAATCCTTAAGATATTAAAAGTCTCAAAGAAAGCTAATCAAAATATAGTATTTTCTTCTCAAATCACTATCTCTAATCTAACCAATCTAATTATCCGCAGGATGGTTAAATCCAATGTCACTTTCACCGTAGTCCACAAATACATCATAACTTGTTAGATCATATAAAATTGGATCTTCACCTGTACTTATAAAAAAAAATAAGGATTGAGTGAAAAATGCCAATATGCCAAATCGAAACCACGTGCATATGAACAAGCAACAAGCAATATCACATATAACTTAATAACTAATGCAACAATCATAAATTTGTTATCTTTAATTAGCTTGCAACTAATACAGTCTAGAACTATTGTACACTAGTCTCAAACTCAGAGTATCTCATGACTCCCTAAAACATTCAATATAGAAAATAGGTAATTACATACATATATGGTGTTGGGAATCTCCCACACACCTGAGGTATCGTGTTTGCACTATTTCTAAATTACCAGAATCATCTCTAGGTGCAACTTTACTTGGGACAACACCACACAAGGATCATCAAGTTACCAGCGTTAGTATCACACTCTGCATGGTCTTTACTAAATGCAGCCAATCACAAGCAACACTCAATTCAATTAAAGTCTAATAGAATTAGGTCAAGTTTTACAAATCTAATCCTATAAGCACAATCAACAAACATGGTATGGTTGTACCCAGATTCACTTTCAAAACTCCAATTTCACCAACAAAACCTTTTAAAACATTAGAAACCCTAATTTCACCAGAATTCCTAATCATCGGCACATCTCAAATCGGAATCTGTTTTCCAACACATAATGAAACCATAAATCCTAAAATCTACAGTCCAAATCATAAAATCTATGGTAGCAGATTCACACTTGTTTCTTCTTGTTCACAAGACATTGGAATCCCCAAAACACAAATTTTCTCCACAATTCCTAAAATTCTAAATCAATAAATCAGATTATTAGAAAAGATTACTTCTTTAGAATTACAAAGCTTGAATAGATACATACTTACTTAAAACTTTTAGATCTCACACCTCCTTGATTGTAGAACCAAATCAACAACACAAATTAAGGTTCTTTTCTTTAATGAAATTGTCTTCACAAGCTTGATTCCTCAAACTAAAGAAACAATACACTAAAAGATTAATTGAAAGGACAAGGGAAGAATAGGAAGAGATATGGGGAAGAAACAAAAGACCTAGGGGATATATATAGAGATTGGGAAACCCTAGCACAAAAGAAAGGAGATTATTTTTCATCAGATATAGGTTGGAGGATAAGGTGGCGGCTTACGAGCAGCTTAAACATGAATCAAGCAACATTACCACATAAGCCGGTAGAATCCCGATGGCTTTCACCATAAACGCCCACGGCCTTGATATATACATATGGGGCCTTAGTTCCGCTTTCCTTATACGCTGCCATCTTTTACAAATTTCAAAGCTTCAAAGTTAGCATAAAGCTAGTAGTGTTTCCATAAAAGCTGGCGGCTTATAGCCAGCCTAAGTCCTCCCTTTCTTGTTCTTCACGAACAACTTATTCGAGTCCAAATCCATCTGTTTAAGGATAAAAATACCCTCTTAAACAACATTATATTACAGCGTTACCCTTTATTATAGATTAATTATTCATATGCAGTTAGGTTTAGCTAATCTTGATGTAGGTCCATGTACAAGTTTTAGGTTTCGTAGAGTACAAGAAATGCCGCGGGAATATAAAAATTTTCTACAAAACCTATTTGAGACCATATGACACGTAAACTAGAAATAAATTACATAAGGCTATAAAAGAAAATATCTTTTTCTTTTAACACAATTTTGTCTCCTCTTGAGGAACATTCAAGTGAGATTGCAGATCCGCATATCCTTTTGTGTCAACCACAAAGACTTCAAAGTGTAGTCCCTAAGTGGTACCCACACACATAGCATTAGGAAAAATTCAAATCCGATACATTGGTGACTACTTGGGCAACCCACTTGTATAACTTTGAATATCTTTTCCTTGTCCAGCGAGAATTACCTAAGCTATACAATGTGCTAATCTAATATCTATCTCCTCCTCTAAATACTTATCTAACCAATTATAATTTAAAAAATATATAAAGAAATTCTCATTAATAATATATCCCATTATTATGCTAGATATTTTCTATTTATGGACTTTATTGTAAATATATACACGAGCAGATACTTGTCTTTTTATAAATTTCATAAATACATTAAAGTGTCTTGGCACATGATGCAAAACTATAACACAAGTTGCTCAACAAGTGTTATCTAGCCTATCCTATAAATGAAAAATTTTGTATGACTCCATCACCTATTACTGTAAAACCATTTGTTAAATCCATTTGCCCACTTTCTATAAGTTCGTTACATCAATCAAAGAGGTCTTGGGTACTTGAATCCCTTCCCTTTCTCTTGTCTTATAGTTTTATATTTTGTAGACCTAATTTAATCCATTTAACCTTCCCAATTCCATTCACACCATCTTTTTTATGGAAAAGGCTTGATTTCTATGTTTGCAAGTTTGATTACCCGACACCACCATTGCTTTTATGTGGTTATTCTTTCCATGCTCACCAATGTATTTTCCTTTATTACTAATTTCCTTTCCACAAGAAAATTCTAATAGGTTGCTCGAGTTTACTAACTATTTTCTTAAGTAAGGATGCTACTTGCATGTAATATGTGAATGAAGTATCAATTATTGTTTTTGTCAATACCAATCTACTAGCCACACCTTTTTTTTTTAAGCTAAATACTAGCTATACTCAAATGCTTGGATTTCTAGCCACTCTTTTCCTTTTTTTTTTTTTTTTTTTTCTCTTTTTGTCTAGTATAAATAAAAGTCAAAAGTTTTTAATCTTAAGTTCTTTCTCAAGTGAATATTCCAAGTATGTATCAAAATATTGGACTTCTTTGAATGAGATGAGGCTGAACCACTTGCCTTTCCTCAGGCTTCATGTGTTTGAAAAGAAAGTTGTAGATCCGATCTTATTGACATTAAGCCCCAACACTCTCTGAAAAGCATGAAGGACAAGCATAATTGTTTGAGCATTGTTCTCATTTACGTGAGCAATTAGCGTTAATCATCAACAAACATTAGGTGAGGCAAAGTAACTATGACCATGTTATTAGAAAGGATCCAATTTTAGCTTGAATTTTAGCCGCTATAATTCTCCTCAAATTCCAAACCCATTTAAATAGATATGGAAACAATAGAACCACCCAACACCACCCTTCCTCACCCCCACCATCATTAATCAACAGTTCTATTAAAGTAGTGGAAAGACAACTATTTATAAGTTTAACCCACCATTTCTTAAAGTTTAAATTCACTAAAATCCAAAATATAATCACATCTTGTCATAAGCTTTTCTTAGAGGTGGCAAGTGGGTTAAACGGGCCCACCCGGCCCAGCCCACTTTGGCCCACTTTAAAAAAATGGGCCAAAATTGCCTGACTCTAACCCAACCCACTTTAGCCCATGGGTTAAACGGGCCAACCCACTTTTTGATCCTTTTAACCCACTTACATATTTGTGAGTTAAATGGGCCAAGTTGACCCATTTGACTTATTTATACTAATTAAATAAGATATATATAAAAAAAAGAGAGTTTTATAAGGTTATATATATTAATGATTAAATTCATTATTCTTTTAATTACTTTTTATATAAAAATAAGTTTTCTTAAATAACTTATTAGATAATATATTTCATTTAAAACAATAATAATATATTTTATAAAATTTTATGGTGCATGTGCATCAATTTGTCATTCTTGTTATAATTAACACATAAATTTATTCTCAAGTATAAAAACTCAAGAATAACCTTCATTAATACATATTTATCCTATAATTATTTATTTTATTTTTATAAAAGTGGGTTGTGGGTCAACCCACTTAACCCGCGGGCTAGCCCACTTTGGCCCGTGGGTTAAGTGGGTTGGATAAAATTAATCAACTTTAAACGGGCTAAAAAAAGCTGGCCCTAATCCTTTTTAAAGTGGGTAAACGGCTGACCCGTGAGTCATAGCCCATTACCCAGCTCTACTTTTCCTAATCCAATTTAATGATTCGTACTTTCCTTTTTCTGTTCTCTTGTTCACACAATGTAATCTTTCATTCATTACGATGATGTGTATTACTTTTTGATTTAGGATAAAGCTTGCTTGTACTGGATTTATTCATTCATCCAGAAATGGTCTCAATCGGTTGGCAAGAATCTTTGTCATCATTTTCTAAAAAGTTGTACATAGACTAATAGGTCAGTACTGGCTTACCAACTCTACACTTGTTTTTTTTTTTTTTCATTTTTTTATAAAAGATTCTGAAAAGTTAAGTCTCTCCAATTCATGTTTTCTTAAAGCATCCCAAGAACCAATCAATTGTAAGGCTTAGAAGATCCTTGATTTTCCAATGGTTTCTGTAGTGCAGATTTTTGCTCCGCATCAAGTCATAACTTAAGGTTCTGAGCAGGGATTTTGAGACTTTACACTCTCCTTTCTAGTCTTGAATAAATCCTCAAAATATTGTTGAAAGACTTAAGAAATATCTTATAACATATTCCATTTTTTGAATAATTTTATTTTCATAGCTAGAATTTTATTTTCCATCTTCGTTAATGTTTGGGCATGATAGTACCTGGTATTTCTCTCTCCATGTATAATCAACTTGATACACGACTTCAACCCTCCAAAGAAGCTCTCTAACTAAAAATTCATAGAGCCTTTCTCTACACTACTTTTCTTTGTTTATTATTCTATGGTAGGGGCTTAAGACATCTATTTGTCATTAGTCAGTTGGTATATCATTTTCCATTTCTCTATCTTCAAAATTCTAAACACTTCTTTTTTCATACCCTAAAGTTTTTTGGCAATTTTTGCATGATCATTAAATAATCATTATTACTGTCAAGCCATATTTGTTTGATAAATGGAATACAATTTGGATGATTAAACCAAATAGGTCGAAACAAGAACACCCAACTCTTAACAACTTCCATTTGATAAGGGTAAGCTTCGACAATTATCTAATGACCACTTCTATAAATGAAAAACTTAAACCTCTTGATATAATTCCCTCGAAGACAAAATTGCCCAACCTTGATCCACTCTTAACTGAATCTAATTTTGTGTATACTGTTATTAGACCAAGTATATTTTGGACTCACAAAGCCTACAGCAATAAGCTTGTAATTATCCATACAATGTTCATATTTTAAGGCTCTATTATGATTGAATTTACTATGTCCCCATTATTCCTGTTTTCATGCTATATCATTGAAATTTACCATTAAAAGAAAAGGTTTCTCGCCTATATAGTGGTTATTTCCCATACACTATTTAATAATACGTATTTAAATTCTACATTCGGATGCCCATATATACTAGGAAAAGAAAATCATTGTAAAGAAGGTGAAGATGAATGCCTAACTTGACCATGACATGCATCTCAAAACTTGATTGCTTAATTAGGTTCACATCTATAATTTCTTATTCCAGAGAAAAGGATCATACCGCTTAGACCATTTGATTCAAGACATCGATGAGCACTAATTTATGAATGTCACCAGAATTGCACCTCAATTAGTTAATGAAGCTTTGTTTCCCTTAAACCACTAAAATTGGCAGAAATTATGTTAGTGTCTTAATCACTGCATATTGTTTTCACTGGTGAGTTGAGGCCATGCATGTGCTGGCCCACAATTCTATGTTAGCCAATGCAGGTTGAATAGAAGTCGACAAAATGGAGTCTTCCATTTTTTGTAAAATCAAGCCATAGTACCACACTTTAATCCCCAAAAAAGTCATGGCTTTCATGAAATATCCCTAATGCAAGTATAATCTAATTAATAATAAGCAAACCAATCAATGAAAAATACAGGAAATTTTGAACCTAAATTAAAACGTAAATTAGCAAAAGTTGAGCAAATAATTCAACTAAATAAATAAGTGAATATATAGTATGACTAGGTGAATTGGCAATTTAAGCTAGTTATTAATTTCAAATGAAATTATAGATTAAACCATGCCAATTTCCTATTTGATTATACCAAATGAACTAAACTAAACTCAAACTGTCACCTTTGTCAATTACCTAAATTACAATTACCCAATTTTTAATTTTGACAATTTCCTTTAAATTCAATATCAAATTTCACAACACCCCAATTTTAACCAATTACATAATTCAACCACTAGTAGCTAAATTAATTCCACCAAATTCAAATGTGCCAAATTAAATTACTAATTTAATTTAGCTATTTCCTAAGACCATTTTAACATCTAGACTATTCTAAGACCCTAAATTATTTCCAACTCACCCCATCACCTAACTAACCGAACCCATAACCCTCCTAAAAATTTCTAGAAAATACACATCTCATCATACATTTTAAATTCAGTAGAACTTTAATTCATTTTTATCCATTTTGTGACCTTAATTAGCTCTAGAATTTTTTCTAAAGTGCCACATATTGTTGCCTATCCATTTTCCCCACTTTTCATTTGCAAAATATCTCCTAAAACTCTAGGAAAGTAGCACCCAAAAACATTCTCTTCTAGTAGAAAAATATCTCTTTTTCACTCTTATAATAAGTTCTAAAATATCATCAAGCCCATTCAACAATCCAAAGCTCACTAGGTACACTATCTTCTACATTAATACTTATTCTTTCATCCATCTAAAAACACTGATTGTATCTATTTTCTTTTGAAATCTATGTGATATTCAAAAGAGATTAAGGGTAAAGGCAAAAGGAGCTTCACCAAATTTCCTAAGAATAGGATAGTGAAGGGTAATTGTTCTATTTTGCTACTACAAGTAAGTTTTTAATTAATTTGTGCGATTAATGAAATATGCTAACAAAGAATAGAGTATGACAGTAAAAAATACAAATATATACTATATGATTTATGTAAAATATCATGTGTTAAATTGTTTAATTAATATATGTTGATATTGGCTTTGTTTTTGTATGACTTAGTGGATTTATGATGTAAATGTGTTTAATATGAATCAGCATGGTACATATTCTTTTTTGATATGTTATATATGATTTTTCTAGTAATGTTTCGTGATGAAATTGATTAAATAAGTATACATAATTGCTGGATAGAAAATGGCCATAGATATTGGCAAGGCAGTTCCGAACCGCGAACCGCCTCGAACCATCCCTGTCGAGGACGGTTATGAACCGCCGAAGGACCCGCCGTCATCCACGCGGAACCGGTGGTTCAACCAAGTCTAGAACAGCTATTCCAGACCCGAAATTGGCGGTTCCGACCTGCCTTATATAGAAATTAAAAAAAAAAAAAACACGAACATGAATGAATTGAGGGAGGGGGTTGGGGCTCGTTGGGGGGGTGGTTGGCGGCCTCTATATTGCAAATGCAATTTAAAAAAAAAAAAACAAAACAAAAAGTCAAGATTGTCGGCAACCTAAATGGAGAATTGAGGAGGGGGGCCTTGCACCGTGCAGGATTCTATTCGAAAAAAAAGAAAAAAAAAACAACAAAATCACCGAAATTTAGGAGGTTGAAAAATCATGAACGATTGGGAATGTTTGTGCACTATTTTGCAAATTGGAAAAGTAATCGAATCAACAACTTGATTGCACTGTTTTTGCAAATTGTTGGACTGTAGGAATCAGACAACTTGTTTTGTGATTTATTACGCACGTAAGGAAGTCTATAAATATAAGTTTGATTCAAAAAAACTATCAAACTTTCAAAAGCTTAACTACCTTCACAGATTGAGTTTTGCTAAATTATCAACCATTCCGTGTTTGAAAAATATCAAACATTCCTGTTTGATATTTCTTGTTATTTTATAGACTATCTTATACGAGAGGGTTACCGGTAACACTTATTTATCGTTTTGATCTTAAATTTTTAATTCTTCTAATACCATCCCTCACATTAGTACCTACTCTTGTTGAAAAAATAATGGCTTCCTTTTTCTTTGTGGTTCATCAAAAAAATTTGCAAAGAAAGGCAAATTAAAGGCGAAGCTACCCGAGTGCCAGCAAGAGCTACTATCAATATAGATGAGATACTGACTGCTATACTTTAATGAGCCTCGGGTGTCCAACTTTCATTTCACACTTGACCAATTCCCTCCGTTCCACAGGTTTTGAGACAGTCAATCCGTTTACCATCAAAGGGGATGATGATAATGACTCCTAAAATCAGGAAATGGAACAACTACCACAACATGAAGCCAAGAATTGGTTTGGTGAAGAAATACACCTCTCGATAAACCCATCCACAAAGCCACCTTGACCATATAAGTCTAATATGTTTACTAAACATTTTAGGAAGGTTGAAGGGCCAGATGGGAAGACTAAGGCATTGCAATTATTGCAATGCAAACTATGCCTTTTCCAAGGGAGATGGATATGTATTCTTTCAAACATTTGAAGTCGAAGCATTCTAGTGATATGGTTTGGATCATCACAACAACAAATATCATGATCGGGTTCCAAGAAAGAAGCAAGGCTATGGCATTTTAATGAAGAACAATATCGTGCCATGGTGCAAATGATAAGCGGGTTGCATTTGGGTTTTAATGCAAGCGAAAATGCAATTTGTCTATTGCCACAAGAAACTCTGCAGCCACAAGCACCTAAATGGAGTGCTACGAAATGAAACGACATTGTCTAAAAATGTACCATAAGGGTAAAGGATAACTCCAAGCAATTTTTGCTAATCTCAATACATGTGTGTCCATCTATTCCGACATTTGGACTGATAGACGAGGTGAAAATTCATATTTGGGGATTACATCTCATTGGATTGATAGATATTGGGTAATGCAAAAGAGATTGATTACATTATGAAAAATGGATGGATCCCATACAGCTTAAAACATATATGTGACAATACAGACAATTCTTAATGAGTACGCGTTGACACAAAAAAAATTTTCAATAGGATTAGACAATGCTGCAGCAAATACAGCGGGTATTTTTGACCTTGAGTCGTTATGCCAACCAACGCTTGGGGGAATCTTTTTTCAATAAGATGTGCACGTCACATCTTAAATTTATGTGTGAAGAATGGAATTGATTCTTTAAAAATCCGTACATCTTCCATAAAAGCAGTGGTTGACTACATTACCGACCATCCATCTATTAACAGAGAATGGCGGAAATAGTGTGGTGTGCATGGCCAAAGGCTGAGAAAATTCAAAAAGGATGTGCAACACCGATGGAATTCGATGTATGAGCTTCTAGCTAGCACGGTACCATATAAGGAATTACTATGTAGCTTCACCATTGTACATGTACCAAACATACCATTGCATCCCAATGAATGGAACTTTCTGTAGCAACTTGTTGTAGCTGTTGAAGGTCTTCTATGACTGCATAAATGTTTTCTCCATGTGTACAATCCCAGTGTCCATCTCTTTTTACTAGAGGCCTGCAACATCATCAGGACACTTCAATAGGTAAGATCTTATCCAATTTTGCAAATATGTGTTAACGATATGATTCATAAGTGGTTGAAGTATTATAGGAAAATTCCTATGATATACAACGTGGCATTGTTGTTGGACCCACGCAACAAAGTTGAGGGACTTTGTGAAGTCCTAGATAACTATTACGAACATGAGGACAAGTTGTTAGCCACTCAAGACATTTATGTAATTTCTACTAATAATGTCGTGAAAGAGACAAGTAATGTATTGTTGAGCTTATATTCTCAATTTAGTAGCACATATAGTGGACAAATACCCATCAGTCCAGCAACCCCGAGTAATGCCCCCATATCAACCACCGTGGAGAAGCCCGGAGTGGTACTCCAACACCGGTAGTTCAAAAAGCACTATGGCATAGGCGGCAGTGGATTAGACTCAGAGATTGACAAGTACTTGAACATCGCATTCAAGTTTGGTGACATGGTGGATGCATACAACTTTGACATCCTAGACTGTGGAAACGTCACCAGGAGACGTTTCTAATACTATATCGAATCGCTAGACAAGTATTGGCTGCAGTTGCTTCAACTGTGGCAGTTAAGCAAGCATTCAGCATTGTTGGGCAGCAGCTGGATGAGCATAGGTCCCGGTATTGTCCCGTAACTATTGAGGCACTAGCTTGCAACCATGATTAGACTCATGCAGAACGACGGCAACAAGACTTGAAGGACTACTCATGCGAGGAAGACGAGTATTTCAGTGACTTCAACTCATCTGCGAAAGCATAGTTGCGACCTCTCCAGGGACTAGTCCAAGCCAATGAGCATTGAGTTTACATTTAATCGATTGATATTATTCTACTATGGGTGTTGGTATTGTAGTCAGGGCCAATGAACTGTGTGATTCTAGTTAGTTATTTGTTATTGTAATAGTTAGTGTGTTCATGTTGTTGTGGAGGTAATATGTAATGTCTGGCGCAATGAAATTTACTCGTCATCATTTGCCTGTATGTTAATCAACTACTATGTGTTCTGTAATTGTGTTTATTATTTGCTAATCATTATATTTTATTTGGAAAAATTTTAAATGTTTATTTTGGGTATAAATAAGTTGTAATTGCTTTTGTTGATTTTAGGCTTTTTTTTTCATTTTATCGATTAATTTAAAAAAAACTTGGTTCACGATTCGCGTAGAACAGGAACCGGAATAGCCAGAACAGGCGGTTCCATGGAACCGCGAACCGCCCCGACTCTGACGGTTCCGATTTGGGTCTGGAACCGACCCGAACCATGCCGATGTCTAGATATGATTTATAATATTAGTAGGATAAAGGCACGGAAAGTGCATGTACTATCATTTTTTCGATAATTTGATGCCCAATGTTTGATTTTCGGTAAAAAAAAAAACCCATACTTTTAAAAGGATGGCACTTTAGTGTCTCCGTTATCTCAATATGTTGCTAAAAAAATAAATCTTTTAGCATTAAATTGCTATTTGTTTAAAAGTATGGCTATTTTTTGGTCAAAATCAAACATTAGATACTAAATTACCAAAAAATGATAATACATGCACTCCTTGTGTCTTTATCTCTACTATTAGTTAATGAGTTAAACAAATTTATTTTTAGGAAAAATTCATGGAAATAATAGTTTAGTAATTTTACATGTAAACTGGAAATTTTGACAAATTTTAAACTTGGTTTATTATTTTTAAAGGCCTAATATGTGTGATGCTTAGGAAAAGTAAATAAAATATTTTTTAAAATTATTTTTGCATGAAAATTTTATGGATGATAGTTTAATGTATGTAGTAATAAACTGCAAATTTGCATAAATTTTTTTTATGGTCAATGACTATTTAAAAAAATTAATTTAAACTCACCAAGCGTTTTCTAAAACACTATAGCACAATGATTTTTGAACGACTGAATTGGCCATTTTCCAAACCCCTTTGGCTGCCTGTGTTTGTTGGAACAATAGTGTAGGAAGTGAACTTTAGTTTAGTGCACCAAGCCAAACGGAACATCCACCAAAACCGGATGAACCGGAGCTAAACGAAGTGTGTCCTCCGTCCAACCCCTGTTTCAGTTCTCTTTCTAAAACTAAAATGTACAATTTGACTATTTAATATATTTATATACTAAATTGACTTGAACCATGTTAAATTGAATAGGATTAGTTAGTTTAATTATTTCATAGCTCAATCAAGGTATTTAGTAAGTAAAACTTGATTTTCGCATAGTTTAATTATATGGGCCAAATTACCTTTTAGGGCTTAGAAACTAATAAAATTGGAAACAGTAGTATATTATGGGCATAAGTCAAAATAAATAAATTATTGAGGGCTAAAATAGATTTAGTTGATGATTTACGGTTTAAATTAGTTATTTTTTTCGCTGATATGGTTTAAATTAGTTAAATGGACTCAAACGAGCTAAATTTATCAAATTGAATTATTATAGGCCACTAGCTAAAGAATTAGGCTTAAAATAGATCCTTAGAAATAAAATGGGCCTTTATAAATATTTTGTATGTAAAGGGACTTTAAAATTGAATTTGTAACTATCTTAGGATAAAATGGGATAAAATAACCTAATAAAAAAAAAATGATCAACTTGACCTGAATGAACTAAAATGGACATAGAAATTAGTTTAAGTCCAACTTGGCTAGTATTATTAATTTTTGGCCTAAATAATTGATTTTGGGCCTAGATACTAAGATGGGACCCAATTTAACTAAGTAAATACAATTGGGCTTAATTAATTAAAATTGGCTTAAAAACACAACCATAGGCCAAATAACATGCTTTCTAGCCAAGTAGGTCTATTTACACCAAATAGCCCCAATATAAATATTACTAACTTTTTTTTCTAATTAGGGTCTAAACCTTCAAAATATAACCTTACCTAGTTTCACACTTTATGGTCTTAAATCCCAAAATACAAGCTCAACACCCTTAGCTATTTTAATTAAGCCAATTTCTAAAACATTTAAGTTTGTTATCAACTCCGAGTATTGAATTATTTAATTAAGTTCCAATATTTTAACTAGGCCCAAAAACCCTAAACTATCCTTAATGGGCTTAAGTAGCAAATTAGAAGGCCTAATAGCTTAATTAAGGTTTAAATTAAAGTCTATTGGGTTTTAAATCAATACTTAGATCTAATAACTAATATTACGCTAATTAGACCTAATTTCAAAATAAAGTCTAATTCCATCTAACTTAATTTCTTTCTTAATGGGATCAATTATTAAACTCTAAAGCCCCATTCCCCTAAATAGTGTAATACTTAGATAAATTCTTATTTGGCTTAACCTAGGACCTTTAAAGGTCTAATAGATCTAAAGAATAAACTCAATTTCTAAATTCAATGGGCTTTATCCAAATCGCCTAAGTCCAACTACCTTAAAAGGACTCAAATAAAATATAAACAAAGTCCTTATACTATATAAGTCCTTACATTAATTAATGGGTAAATTACACCAAAAGTCATAGTATTTGGAGGTAAGTCTATTTTAGGTTACAACATGTCGAAAAGTTCAAAAGAAGTTATAATATTTATGAGTAAGTTTATTTTAGGTCATAACGTTTAAAGAAGTTGGTCAATTAAGGTCGCCATTTATACATGTCAATAGGAGAAATATTTAAGTAAAACTCAAAAAAACCTTTTTTCAAGGCATCATTAACATGTATCAATAGGAAAAATATTTAATTGAATCTCATAAGCCACTTTTCTAAATGTTGTGACCTCTTTCAAACTTTTTGAAACGTTATGACCTAAAATGAACTTACCCCCAAATGTTGTGACATTCCGATGTAGTTTACCCATTAATTAATTGATTAATGAACATGAATTAAGTCATTAGTTTATAGATCCAATTCTTATACAAATTAATCTTCCTTAAATAGATATTCCATAAATCCTTTATTTACCATATGATCGATTATCAACTACTGATATGATATTAGTTACTTAGTGGCATGACTATTGTTTGCCTAAGGTAGACATTCCAAATGAACTTAAACTTAAAGACAACTTAGTAATTGAGTGTGTTGTTGTATGTCTGTCGTTTAATCCGAGTTAGGAAGTAACAACCTTGATAGGCAATGTTAACACGGTAGTTAGATACTTAAGCCATCCTTGGTAGCTCAGCAGATAGCTGATAGGAGAATCGGTATTAGGATGACATCTAGTTATGTTCGATGAGAAGTTACACTTATACACTTTAGGATCACGAGCTTTGTTAAACTGAATAATGTGATGAATTGAAGTAAGTAAAGATGTATAATGGTTGTGAACCGTAAACAAGGTTACTACGTAGAAATTTTTTGGGACGATGAGGTATTCAACATGTCTTAATCAACTCCCTAGACAATTGCCACAATTCAGGCCCCTCAGATACCCATGACTTGTTAGCTAAAGTATAACTACTTCCATGTTGTTTGATTCACTTTAAATAATAATTATAAGTTGTTGGTTGTTACATTGTATGTAGTCTAAGTGTACATCTATATCATATGTGATTATGTTAATGTGTACTAGGTCTCTGCTTACTGTTATTGTTTTTCAAGTACTGATGATTTGAATAGCAATTAATATGATGACATGGGGTACAGGACCAACTTTGACGAGCTATTTGATAAGCATTGTCCACCGCTTATAGTTTACCTTTATTTAGACATTTAGTGTTTTATTTTCAGACTTATTGTTATCTTTTAGCCTATCTATGAGCCTTGGACTTCTATTTGAGTCTATAGCACTTTTTAGATATCTTTTACAGTTGTTATCTCCTATCATTGTTTTTGGAGATTTCATAGACCAATATTATCAGATATTTATCTTTTATGTTTAGCATACTCATAGGAGTAACTTTTTATTAGTCGTTTATGCAATTTGCATATACATTGCATCATCTAAGGTTTTAAAAAATTAAATAAACTATATCAGAAATTTAAAATTGATTAGCAAAAAAATTAGATAAACTAGTCATTTAGAATTATCTTTACGTATAACGCTCCAGTGTTATATATGGTGAAACTAAACATGCTTTGACCTTTATCATGGCCTGACATTTAATTTCAAAATGGAAATTGACAAGGAAGTGGTCATTTTCGAGTAGGAACATTGGCTCCTCCCTATTGTAAAACACAAAGGATCTTGGTATACCCTTTTTCATCCAAAGTGCCATCTACATCACCTACAGGGCAATACTTAAGTTCCCTATTCTTACAATTATTGATGCAATTAGTTTGACAGTTTTCTACCACTATTGCATGAGAATAAATAGATGTAGGTAATTGTAGTTTAGAGGGACTTGAATCAAAATTATAAACTCCTTGATGGACACTATGAGATTTGTTCTGGTCATAAATCATGTCCTTCACCCCTCTGCGCCTCTAAGACCACTACATGCATCCATGTCACTTGGTCGTTAGGCATTATGTCATCCCTACGTAAGTGAATCTCATCCAAGCTCACCATAAATCTATATTAGGTTATCCTAATTTCATGTTGAAGATTCAAAACTAGTAATTAATCCATGGGATGCCTAGCATTAGAGATAATATTTGAATGTTGAATGTTAGTATGCATTTCTTATCCATTTTGCTTCTTATTGTGTGCTTGGACTTTCAAAATTAATATTGTCCTAGTGTAAGTCACCACGTCTAACAGTGATGAAGTGGAAGCTTGGAATTAAAAAGTGTTGTTATCTTTATTGTTATTTATTGGTTATGTTTCAGATGATAGAGATGATAGATAGGGAGCTATAAGTATATTGGACACTTGGAGATTTTGTGCAAATATGATTTGAGTTGAAATCTTTCCTTTAATTCACTTTCCAAGGGAGACATCGCTATTGATCCACATCTTTATCCACACCATCTATTCCAATGTGTCTATGAGCCCTATCTTCATGTGTCGGATTTACATTTAGGTCTCATCACCTTTAAATGGCATTTATGCATTGTCCATTTGTTTTTTGTTTTGGCAACCGTCATTGTTTCCTCTCCCATGACTCTCTCTCGAACGATTTTTAACAATCATCTATTGCCCATAACTCATCGTTTGTTGTCATTATCACCAACTATTTTATGTGGATTGTGCTTGATCACTATGAACATTTACATGACTTATTTTCTTTGTTGACTCGATATCCATAATTATATTGTTTTTTAACAGCAGATTCCTATGCAATATTATATCATGCATGTTATGGTTCATATTAGGAGTGTGTGGTATGATTGGATATGGTTCCCCCCTTAAACCAAATTAGACAAAAAATTACAATTCAAATTTTTTTTTATAAAATCGAATCAACATTATGGTTCAATTCATTATTTTTTTTAACCTAAAAAGGAAACGGTTCGAGAGAGTTCGATATATGGTCTGAACTATTTGTTATTTGCAATGATATAATTAAAAAAAAAAAAAAACACATCTGTACATAAATTACATTAACTTAGTTAAATGATGACGAAGAAGATATAAAATATAAAATATAACAATCCCATAATTTGGTGATTTCGAGCTTGAGTATACATTAACACTTTCAAAAATATAATGATTATTATTTTAAAAGAACTAGACTTTATTATATATTAGTTGATGTGATAAATTATCAATATATATGTACGTATATATCATAGAATAAATAAACAAGTTCGACTTTGTCATACTTAATTACTTATTAATTATCTATGACATTTCACCATCTACCTCTTTTGATAGTAAGTAGAGAAAGACAGCAAGGAAGCTACTTGACTTGGAACAAAAACTACTACATTACAAGCTTGAATGGCTCGCTTTCTAAATTCAAAATTAGTAAAGAAGAAAAGGGTTAGATTTAAGAAAGAAAAAGATGTTCATTGCTTTTGTCATATACAGCAAGATCTATTCCAGCAAGTCTGATATCTTCATGGAAGAAACATAGTTTTCATCAAATTATAACTAGATATGGCATCCTATTCAAAGCACATACTTATTAATAATTAATCTTGTATTTGCTTACATAGGCATCACTAAATAATAGTCCTCTCCAATCTCTAGTAGGATATTTTTCTTTAATACAAACAAGCTAGTATGTTTGGCTAACAAGTTCAATCCATGAAGGACATGTACTTGAAGTATAATCCTGCTTCCTCTAAAAAACCTATACTAAGTGTTTGTCTCAACCTTTTTTCCATCTAACAATTAGGCGATATAATGAAAAAAGTATTTCTACATGCAAAATGAAACTTTCAGTCAATAATGGAAATAAAAGCTTTTTTGAAAAAAAAAAAAACTGAAGGCTTTGTTAATAGAAGAACCAATCAATCTACTCGAGAACACAAATATAGAAGAATAAAGCTTAGCTCACATTACCAACAAACACATAAAAGGCCGCATCACACATTCACATATATTACTATAAAAAACCCCATATTTATGCATTTCAATTTGCCAATTAAATTCTCATATAGTTAGGCTTTAAGCTCCATTTAACATCATCTTAACAAGTTTAATATCCCACAAAATTTGCTATTGATTGCTCCTAAAATTGAATCTTCTAAGACTTGGCAACAACAATGCTTCTTCTTAAAGAATAATATACTTGGCCTCTCACCTGATTCAGAATTCACTATACCTTAAAGTAATTAACATTACTACCCATCATATTGAATTGGCATGAAAAATAGGACTATGTATATTACTATGCTTTTATAGGCACAAAGAAGGCAACGAACGCTATGGAAGTTGTTACAAGACATAGTATGAGGCAAAACATAACCACCATAGAAATATAATGACTTAGCTGAGATAACAAGATCTAATTGAATATTATTGCTTAGTTAACAAGGGCAACAAATACTTCCTATTATCAGACTGTGTAAACTACTTGTATAACTATTGTAACAGTAAAGAGCAAAGTATAACTAAAGAAGAGAAGGGTAAAGGGAATTTATCCCCCCTTGAATCAACACTTTGTGTAAACTTGAAGTTTGATTGAACTCAAATTTAGTTTATAGAGTGGAATTCATCTTTTAGTGTTACCTCGTATGAAAACACAAACATTTCATTAGAAGAAAATCATAATTGATAAAGCTCATAAAGTGAGTAGAGAGTTGGAGTAAAGCTTACCATAGAAACTTAGCAAAGAAGAGGCGAAGAGTAGAAGTGTCGAGAAAGAGAGATTGTAAATAGTAGGGTTTGTAGAAAAGTAAGCAGTAAGAAATTTGGGCTTATTGTAGCGGGCCTTATAATTACAACCATAAATTTGGTGCTCTTGTTCTGCAGTGATTTTGTGTTTGCATTGCATTTGGATAACATGTCAATAAGATCAAAGGAGGAATTTGCAAAATTGCAAAATTTAATGTATTCTCTAGTGGATACAATGAAGCTATGCAAATTCATATGCATGAATCAATGAAGTCGAACGTGGTGATGCAACAAAATTTGCAAGATTTGAATGCAGCTAACAATTCTTCAATCCAATGATCTGGAAAGAAGGTTGATAATGTGAGGAATTAGAATGAGAACAATTAGTAAAGGGATCAAGTAGTAAATTTAGATCAATCTCATTCATCATCTTCCTTAGTTGATTCTTTAATGAAAGGAATAAAATTACAAATACCAAAATTTTCAACCCAAGATTTATTAGGATGGATATTCCAGATGTAAAAGTTCTTCAACTTTCACAAAGTCCCTACGGAACAATGTTTAGAGATTGCAACTTTTGCAATGGAGGGGAAGGCTTTGTAGTACTTACAACGGTTGGAGAAAAATAAATAATTGAGCGCTGGGTCTCAATTATGACATTCTATCAAGACTTGATTAGATCCACTAGAATATGAAGATCTTCAAGGTACCCCATCAAGGTTGACATAAAAGAAATCCATAAGTGAATATCAAAAGGAATTTGAAACCTTGTCTAATCAAGTTACATGTATTCCAAAATCTTTTCTTTTGAGTTATCTCATATTAGGATTAAAGAACCATATTAGAGAAGGCATTTACATTGCTACACTTACATCATTACATCATGCTATTTGGCTTGCAAAGATGTATGAATCTAAGTTTTCATACCATTCTTTTTGTTCTTTTACCCAACCTTTTCATTCAAACACTCCAACCTGAAACACTTATCCAAACACTTCAGCCTCAAACACTTACCCATATACTTCAGCCTCAAACACTTATCTAAACACTTGCTCAAACGCAAACCATTCCAATACTTCTACATTATAATTTTCTAAGCCATCAAATATTATTTCCAACAAAAAATCATCATTACCCATTTAGAAGTTAACACAAGCAGAATTACAAGAAAAAAGAGAGAAAGGTTTATGTTTTCATTGTGATGAGAAATATCCAAAAAAACATAAATGCAAAGCAAAATCCCTATTGATACTATGATATGAGGAGGAAGATTCTAGTTTACATATGCAAGATGAAGAGAAATGTCATATAGTGCAGCTAGATGAAGGTAATATTAGTTATCACGCATTTTTGGGGCATATGATACCATGCACTATTAGATTTTATGGGAAAGATAATGAACTTGGCATATCTGTTTTAGTAGATTATGGTAGTACACATAACTTTATGTAGAGCGAAATAGAGAAGCAATTAGCATTACCCATCTTGAAGTTAAGCTATTTTAATGTGATGATAGAAAATGGAAGTAAATTGTCATGTGAAGGTCAATGTGATGGTGTTTATTTAGATATTCAAAGTTCAACCCTCAAAGATGCATTTTATGTGCTTCCTAAATAGGGTGCTGATTTTGTATTAATGGGCAATGGCTACAAAAGTTAGGACCAACGACAATTGATTGTAGTATAATTACTATGCAATTTATCTATAATGTTTCTATGATAGTGTTGAAAGGGATGATCAGCTATTTTTACTACAAACTGCTCATCAATAATTGAGGAGATTAGTGCAAATTGATGTTGTGGTTTCTCATTTTCAGCTTATGGCTGAGGAGGTATGTCTTAATTCATCTAACATTACCACTAAGAATAGTGATAGTGATCAACTATTAGGCTGATATACTTTTATTTTTGAAGCATCCTCATCATTGTCTCCATTGAGAAACACACAACATAGGATTCACTTAGTAGCGAGAACATCGCCCATTAATGTAAAACCTATCAATACCTTTATTTTCAAAAGTCAGAACTAGGAAAATATGTGAAGGAAATGCTAGATATGGGTATCATTCAACATAGCACAAGTCCATTTTCTAGTTTGGTACCTCTTGTTAAAAAGAAAGATGGAACTTTGTGGTTTTGCATAGGCTAAAGGGATTTAAATAAGGTAACTATTAAAGACAAGTTTCCTATACCAACATTTGATGAATTATTGAATTAATATTGTTTCGTGCTATTTATTTTTCTAAATTAGATTTGAGAGCAGGATATCAACAAATTAGAATGCACCCTGAAGACATTGAAAAGATAGCTTTTTGAACTCATGAGGACCATTTCAAGTTTCTAGTAATGGTCTTTAGCCTTAGTAATGCCCTAACAACTTTCAAATCTATAAAGAACCGACTATTCCAACCATTTCTTAGGGAATTTATCATTGTATATTTTGATGATATTGTAATTTATAATCGGACCATCAAAAAACATTTAGAGCATTTGGAAATGGTGTTACAGATTTTATAGAAAAATACTTTTTACTTAAAAGCTAACAAATGTCATTTTGCTAAAGATACTATTGAGTATCTTGGACACATTGCATCAAAGGGTTATGATAGTTTAGATCCAGAGAAGGTATAGGGCATTCAACAGTGGCTAATACTTCATTTATAAAGCAACTAATAGATGTTTTATTAAAGGATATGCTTCTACTACAATTCCTTTAACTGATTTGCTACAAAAGGATAAATTTCTATGGTCTAACGAAGCTTTAAATGCATTTGATGCATTGAAGACAGCTTTATTACAGCCACCAATTCTTAAATTGCCTAATTTTGACAAACAATTTGTAATTGAAATTGATGCATAAGGAATAGCCATTAGAGACATTTTACTACAGAAAGAACATCCTATTTCTTATTTTAGTGAGAAGATTCCTTTACATTTAGCAAAAAGAACATCCTATTTCTTATTTTAGTGAGAAGATTCCTTTACATTTAGCGAAGGCATCATCATGTGTCCGAGAGAATTATATGGAATTGTGGAAGTAGTGTGCAATTGGAAACAATACGTGTTAGGAACTCATTTTCTTATTTGAATGGATCGTAGGAGATTGAAAGTGATTTTATCTCAAGTTATTCAAACTCCAGAGCTGTAGAAATATCTTTCCTAATTGATTGGATATGATTATATTATTTATTATAAGGCTGGGAAAGATAATATTGTGGTTGGTGCACTTTCTAAACAACATGGGGGTAAAGGATAGTATTTTAGATAGTCTGCTCCTTGTTTTACATTTGTTGATATTTTAAAACAATAGTATGAGTCCACCATGATTTTAGCAAGTGATTTCTAACCTCAATAAGGGATTGTATACTAAATACTCTCTTATAAGGATGAACGATGTCCTTTATTGTCATTCGAAAATGTTGCTTGTTTGTGAATAATGGTGCCTCTTATTTAAGAGAGCCATTTTAGATTCTTAAAAACTTATAAGAGGATTTTTGATGAATTTTTTTTTAGGAGGGTCTTAGAAAGGATGTAAAGGAGTTTGTTTGGAGCTGTTTAATGTGCTAGCAAGTGAAGTATATTATAAGGTACCTATTGGGCTATTAGCTCCATTGCCTATACCAGAATGTGTGCGGGAAGACATTAGTATGGATTTTGTAACTCATCTTCCAAAAATCACAAGGGTTTACAATTATTCTGTAGTAGTAGATAGATTGTCCAAGTATTGTCATCTTAAAGCATTGGATGAACATTTTTCAACAATAAAGGTATTTGGTTTATTTCTCAATATGGTCATTAAATTGCATGGTATACCTCGTACTATTGTATTGAATAAAGATCCAATATTCATGAATAGATTTTGGAAAGATCTATTTCAATTAAGTGGTACCAAATTGTGTACAAGTTTAGCTTATCATCCACAGTCTGATGGTTAGTCTAGTGGTTAGACTGAGGTGATGGATCGGACTTTACAATAATATTTGAGGTGCCTAACAATGGAACAACCACATCAATGGGTTAAATTTTTGCCATGGGCAGAGTTTGCCTACAATTGCTTTTATTATGAAGGAGCTAAGATGTCACCATTTGAGGTAGTGTATGAGAGAATTCCTCCTACTATATCAGCTTACGTTCATGGTATTTCAAAGATAGATGTCATAGATACTGAGTTATTAACTCAAGATGAGCTGCTAAACTAATTTAAGCAGAATTTGTGACAAACATAGGCAAGGATGAAGATTGATAATGATAAATATTGTATGGATGTTACATTTGATGAAGAAGAACTGGTCATGGTGAAGCTTAGACCATACAAGCATATGTCTTTATCCTATAAGGTTGAGCTACCTACCAATTCTAAGATCCATAATGTATTTCTTGTTTATGTTTTGAAGAAAGCTTATAGGTCTAAGATTCCATTACCAAAGTTTCATATAGAAGCTATTGATAATCATCCATTGTAGAAAACCTTACCTATTATGGATTCTAGGGTTTTATTAACAAATAATAAGCTTACAAAATAGACCCTAGTGTTGTGGTGTGGTTTTCCATTAGAGGGTGCATGTTGGGAATATTTTGACAAATTTTCTTAAATCTATGCCAAATACAACCTTGTGGACAAGGTTATTTTTCTAGAAGATGGAAAAATTGTTAAAAGACATAGTATGAGGCAAACATAACTACCACAGAAATATAATGACTTTGTTCTTAGCTGAGATAATAAGATCTAACTGAATATTATTGACTAGTTAGCTATTGTAACAAATACTTCTTGTTATCAAACTATACAAACTACTTGTATAACTGTTGCACTAGTAAAGGACCAAAGTATAAATAAAGGAAAAAAGGGTAAAGGTAATTTATCCCCCCATGAATCAACACTTTGAGTAAACTTGGAGTTTCACTGAACAAAAATTTAGTTTATAGCGTAGAATTCATCTTTCTGTGTTACCTCACATGGAAACACAAACATTTCATTAGAAGAACAATCATAATTGATAAAGTTCATAAAGTGAGTAGAGAGTTGGAGTAGAGCTTACCATAGAAACCCTAGCGAAGAAGAGAGCAGAGAATAGAAGTATCAAGAAAGAGAGATTGCAAATAATAAGATTTGTGGAAAAGTAAAGAGTAGGGAATTTGGGCTTATTGTAATGGGCCTTAGAATTACAACCCCTAATAAGGTAAACGATACAAAAAAAGTTATTTTAGATTAGATTGACAACATCGCAACATTAATTTCAATAACACATTTAAAAAAAAAAAAAGAAAGAAAGAAAAAAGAAAAGAACTCCAAATGTCTCCAACTTCAGCTCTTTGGTGTTTATGGAATTCGCAACACATTGCACAAACAAACAAATTAAACAATAGATTTTAATGAACAAAACAAACAAACAAAGTAGATGCTCAACATAACTGTCACGCCCCAAACTGGGTTCAAGGCATGTCAGCTGCCACTTATAACACTTACGAATTATACGTTAAAGCTAACTTAATCTACAGTTGATTGTGATCATTGCTAAACAATTTTTAGATTCTAAAATCGTTGTATTAGTTTATGGGAACAACTAGAAAGTCGCATTAGAAAATAAATTTCTCAAAACATTTTTTTCTAAATAGGCTACTCCAAAAAGTAGACAAATATATATAAATAAATATATATAACAGTATCATACCACCAGATGTTTCAAAATAAAGAGTTTCAAGTATCTTAAAATACAAACCATGGGCTTACGGATAGGCCCTTATTTAAAACATAAGTTTGACAGTGAAATTTATAAAATAGGAATGAGATAACGATCCAGCAAATTCTAATCACTCCATTCATCAAGATATTCCTCGAAGTCCGTGCCATACCCCATGTAGTCATAAGTATCATCATCGGAATCATCAATACCTGAAAAAATGGAATGAGCCGAAGCCCAGTACGACAGCAACATAAGCACATACAAAACGAGCACACATGCCTATTCTATATGCAATGCAACAACTAATAGTTTATATCTTTAAATTAAAGTGCGACAAACAGCAGTGGAGCACTCACACTCCAGCAACACACTGGGAACCTGGGGGTCCTGAGTAGCAGCAACTGCTCAGGGGTTGATATAGGCAGCCTGAATACCTATATCCCCTATAGGATCATCTAGTAAATAGCTTCATCTAGGGGCTACAGCCATTACACATCTCTATCCATATTAGTCCATTGTAATTAAGAGAGTAACAGAGCCCATATATTAAACTGCTTAATACATCTTCTTTCCAATATGAATAAACGTTACCCCGATTCCATCTCCCCCATCAGCTACCCACCAAGCCACCAATAACCATCATTTGTCCAATGTCAATGATGGGGGGTATCCTAAGCGCCTAACTACCGTGTTGGCATCGCCTAGCAAGGATGTCGCCCCTCGGACCGGGTTAAACAACTAAGCACAAGCAACAAGCAATCATTAAGGCCATCTTTAAGTATTAATTGATTTAGGATGCCTATCCTAGCAAGCAACACATAAGTTACTGCGTACCTGTTATAAAATCTGTGCTCTAAACAATAAGAAGATAGACCAGAAGATAAAGCAGAATGTAGACTCTTAACAAATATCTGCTTCAAAGATTAATTCATATAAGCATTTGAATCAATTATCAACTTATATCAAACTCGTATTAACTACTTAATTTTCTAGCAAATATACATTTGAAACAATAGGCTCCTCTTATTATTCGTGGTCTACCATAGTTTAGAAATTAAGTACTCCTTATCATTTAAGGTTTAACCTAACATATTAATCGAAGCCAATTTCAAGTTAATGTGATCATATAGGTATTCTTCAATTAATAGCTAAGTATAAATTGTTGGTTTCTGAAGAATTTATTAAGCTAATATTAGTTAATAAATCCATATTAATTTTATCTAATCAAGTTGAGTATAATTAACTAGGCAAGTTTACTAAATGGTAATTAAGTCATTTAAAATGATAAATTCTATAATATGTCTTATAATCAATCTATTAAGCTTTTATTAAGTAAAACAACTTATTAAAATATAATTATTCCATTTATGTCATTTATAATTTATTTTTACATCTAAATGGACTAAGGAATCTAAACTAGTTTCCTATTATGTTTGTACTATCTTATGATGTTATATTTATACTACTTTATTAAATAAATTCATAAAATAAAAATAATTAATTATTTATCTTAAAATTCATAATTTAACATGAAAATACATTATTTACATTTATTTCATATTCATTTTATTAGAATTAATTTACCTTAAATTCCCTCATTTCACTTCCTATAGAAAACTAATGTGCACCATAACTTTAATAAATCGGTTTATTATCTTAAACACGAATTATTAAGCTCAAATTTTTATGTAAACTTCCTAACACATATATTTATATTTTTATAAGTTCATTTGGCCTAAATTAATTAGTTAATTATGGTTTTAATTTTAATTGATTCAAAACTGTCTAGAACAAGGCATAGGCAGCGACGACCTATCGGTTCGATCGGATTTTACCATTAAAACGACCGGTTCTTTTCCAGTTCCTTACACCAAATTAAATTAGACATCTTAAGCTTTCAAAAAGTTATAATTTCAGCCAAAAATAAGGAGAAAAAGTCACCAGTTTGGCCATATGAATTCACGCCACTGCTGCTGGTCTAAATAATGTTTTGCCCTGTTTTGCTGTTTTGTAATTTAATTTTTTAAAATAGTAAATGCATTTCAAAAATCACGAAAATTTAAATTTTTTATATAAACATGTTAAAATATCACTTTTATAAATTTCATTCAAAAATAAATTCATTTAGTATTTTATTTAAATTTGATAACCCAAGCTGTTCATATTTAATATATATGCATATAAATTAATCTTTAAGCATATTGAATTCATCTAAAACATGTTTATTCTATGTTATTTCATCTAGTTCACACATATATTTATATTTTACAATCAAAATTACAAATCACATCTCGAATCATCACAATCAACACAACATACCCACTTCCAACATATATCGAAACACCCATACATGCTCATCTCGGTTTTTAAGCATACATATAGTAATCTATACTTGAATCTAAGTTATCATTTAGTAATTTACATGAATATATGTGTCATCAACATAATGAAATATATTAATTACAATTACTTACTTGGATTAGAAAATCAATCAAATAGTTGCCTCCACTACCACTTCTATCACTCAATGATTGATGCAACTTCTTCAAGCTTATTTTTCCTAACTTCAACCTTGTTTCTAGTTTTTAATTTCACCTAAGAAATTGATTGGAATATGGCTTAGATTAATGGAGCAAAAGAGGATGTTAAGAGGCATAAACTTGAGTAATACTTTACCTTATAGGTGTTGATGTTGAAGAGGACTTTGTTGTGTATTTTTGGAGTGTTTTTTAGAGAGAATTTGAGAGAATTGGGTTGCTGAAAATGGGTTAGGAATTAGGGTTTTCTAAGCATCCTATTTATATTAATTCATGTTATGTAATTCCCATTAGGTTTAGGGGCTTTTTAGTCATTTTGCTTGATTAATTGAGGGCATTTTGGTCTTTTTATGTTCATTAGAATTCTCTAGGATGGGAAGATATTTTCTTGTGTAGATATTTAAGGGGTATTTTGGTCTTTTCCTAGCGTTAGGAATCTTCAAGAGTTAGCTAAGGTTATTTTGGTCTTTTCACTTGTTAGATTTTTTTTTTCTAGACATTAGGATTTTATAAGGTGTATGATAGTGCATGATAGCTAATGTGGTCTCATGGCTTTGATTTCTTAAGCTTTGTGGGCTTTGGTTATGGGCTTGAATTTAATGTTATTGGGCTTAGGGATTTAGATGATGAATTAGGCCTTTAGATTATGGGATTTAAGCATCTAGAATTGGAAATTAATAAGAATTAGAATTAGCTAATTGACATTAGAAATTAATTCTAGGAAATCTATTAAAAGGAAAATTAATATCTTACTGAATTTTAGGAGTTTAGGTACCTAGGAATTGATATTTGAAAGTAAATATTTAGTTTTAAATTTCTAAAATTTAATGAGTTAAAATTTCGGTTCAAATGGCAAAGTCAATGATTTAGCGGTTTATGCGATTGAACTTGACAAACAGAATTTAGTTAATAATAATTAGAAAGTATTGAATAAATTTGAATTTGTTGAAATAGGTAATTGAAGTAGTTTAATGGGTTAAATCAAGTATTAATGGTATTAGAATCTCTATTGTCAATCACTAATGCAATTAGGTTAAACTATCTATTTATATCACATAATTTGCAAAAATTTCACTAGCTAAATCATTTAAAATCAATCTCTAAAATAAACTTATATCAAGGTTCAAAATTACTTGTATATTTTCATACTAATCATCTAATAATATCTAATTAACTCAAATGGAAATTTAGGGTATTTTATTAACAACACAGTTATCAGGACAAAACCCAATTTAGAAAGGTGGCAAATTTAACCAAAAACAATATCATTAAAAATAAAATTTGCTTAAAAAATAAATAAATGATAATAAAAAATTTACCCTAAAAATTGTTAAGGCTTTTATATTATATTAGAAAAAAAAAAGCATAGATAAAGATAGCTCTCTAATTTAGAGATACACAGTTGAAGGCTGAAGCTTGTGTGTAAATTTTTCCTATAATTCTAATAACTAATATAACAACACACTACACAATAGGTAAAGAGATAATCTTAGTCCAATCAATCAATACTGATTTAGTCCAATCATGAAATGGATTTTCATAAAAATTGACCAAAAAAAAAAAAAGATTGAATGAAACATCTAAAGCTGACAGAATTTCAACTTTTGACAATCTTCTAGCCATGGTAAGTATGATGGATCTTAAATTACAGCAACTTAATGTCAAATTGCTTCCATGCATGGGAATCTAGATGAGTAGATTTATATGTCAAAGCCAAAGAGATTCCTTGATTCTGAAAAGGAAGACCATCTAATGTGTTGAAAAAATCCTTGTATGTTGGAAACAATTTACCAAAATGTTGTACAAATTCTCATTAGTTTATTAAAATTTTTTTTTTTTGACATTTTTGTTTAGTCTAGAAAGTTTTCAAATAACTCCTTTGTGTATTTGTTTTTATTAGTGGATGATATGTTGATTGCAGCTAGAAACAAGGCTAAAATTGATAGTTCGAAGGTTTTATTGAGTTGTGTGTTTGAGATGAAAGATTTGAGTGCAACCAAGAAGATATCAGACATAGAGATTTAAAGACATAGGAGCATAGGCCTATTATATGTTTTTTAACAAAAATACATGGAAAAAGTAATGCAATCTCTCCAATTAAACAAATCTAAGTTGGTTAGTACTCCTTAGGTGCACACTTTAAACTTGATGCTAGTGCATTAACTAAAACTAATGAAGAGAGGGATTATATGAGTAGAGTTTTTTTATTCTCATGCTATTAGGAGCTTAATTTATGCCATGGTATGCACTAGGTCAGATTGAACACATGCCTTAAGTATGGTAAGCAAATCTATGAGTAATCTAGGTAAAGGTCACTAGTAGGTAATCAAGTGGATTAAATGATACCTAAAAGCTATGGTTGATTTTTGTATAGTTTATGGCACAAGTGGTTCCATTACTAGTCATATTGACTATATTTTAATTATGGTGTAAAACTGATGAGAAGGAGATCCCAAGTGTGTTATATCTTTACTTTCTATAGATGTGCTATTGTTTGGAAAGCAACACTTTAATTTATAATTGCTTTGTCTACTATTGAAGCAGAACACATCATCAATAGAAGGACAAAAGAAGTATATGGCTGCATGGTCTTATTGATTGCTTAAGTTGAGATAGGAACCTATCATTTACTATGATAGTCAAGGTGTGTTGAGCTTGACAAAGGATCTAATGAATCGTAAGAGATCAAAGCATATTGATGTCAATGTGATTTCATAACAAATGTCATAGAGAAGTTATTCTCTATATTGAAAATAGTTATATTTAATAATCTAGCAAATTGGTTGACAATTCCAACACCATTAGAAAAATCCAAGTATAGCTTGGATTTAGAGAATATTTGCATAGCATGAGGCACTTTGGAACATAGATGACAAGGAAATGTTCTTGATTTCTAATAGCTTGGAAACTTTACGCCAAGGTAGAGAATTGTTGGACTTTGCTTAGCTCAGTATAGTTGTATTTGACATAGGTAGTAAACCTACATCGATTTATGCTTTAACTTAGGATGGTTAACTTGTGTAGGTTGATGCTACAACCTAAGATAATTGACCTATGCAGGTTGATGTTTATATAATTAAGTTCTAGCCTTCTAGGGTTTGTATTGAATGTGTATCTCTTTGTAACTTTCTCATAAGAAGAAGAAAAGCTTTCTCCCTAACCATGGACGTAGGTCACACTAACCAAACCACATAAATTCCTGCATTTTTTTTTTCATTTTTCCTTGTTTTCAATCCTTTGTTTATGTGCACAAAATCATCTATGAGCTTGGTAAAGAAGAAAATAAAGGAAGATGAAAATGGGGTGCCTACAACTTATAATAACCAATTCTTCCTTATAACACTAATTTAGTTTCAAATATTCCTAGAAACGTGAAGGATGTGGGTCTTCCATCTAGTTATTATGCCTTTGGATCTTCTAAGACAATTTTAAACCCCTACTCTTTATGTTTCCATTTGTAGTGATCATTATCACTAACTAAGACTAATGGATATCAATAATTCAATATATAAGTTTTCAATTTAAATGGTATGCATAAGGTTTCTTGTTAACTGAGTGGGAATTTACCACATTGTAGTCTATTGAAATCCTTTGTCAAATATTATAAAATTTCAATATAGTGTCATTTGTATATGGACATTTGGAATTTGAATAAATATTTGAAGACCTACTGGAAACATGATATAAAAGATAGTGTGGATATGATAAATATGTCTTTTTTCATAAACATATATATGTATCATTATCTCATAACTAGCCTCAATGGGCTCTAAACCTTGTGGGGGCTCACAAGTCCAAAATAGTTTAAATTTCAACCAACTCATACTTAGGCTTAAAAGTAATTAAATGGCTCAAAGGTGGAAATTAATAGAAAAATGACCAGCTGCTAATGAGAATTTATCGTTATGAACAATTGATAAGTCCACATGGATATGACATCTTTAAAACCATTGTCACTTTTTAATTATAAATCTCCTTAGTCTCTCAATCCATCAATAGCTGAGTTCCAAATGTGAACTTACACTCAGTTTTTCAAGAAGATTGGAATAATGGCTCTTGTATCCCTCTAGTATTTGATGCCTTTATAAGTTAAAATGAATGCAAAAAAATTAAAAGAGAGAGCCTCTGAAAACATGAAACCAAACGTATAGTGAAGTAAAAACACACATATTATAATATAAAATTCCAGCTTTGTTGAGAGGTGGGCAAATTGGCATGCTAACTTGCTAAAAGGGTACAAAAACGACATGACTAAAATTCATGTAAGTGGAAATCGCTGAATCCTCCTTAGCTTAAATGTAGCTGTGACGGATGAGAGTAGGACAAAAGCAGCGATCTAAGGAGTCTGCAAAACCATGAAGGAAGTATGGTTTGTAGCTTTTCCAAGCAAGTAGCACAAGCGTCCCCTCTATAGGCAGAACTAAGCAACATTGGAGAGTACTTAGTTGATGAGTGAAGAGAAAGGAAAAGCACTTCTGATCACGGAATCTGATATCTATTGAGCTGTTCATCTTTTTAACTTGCTTGGAAAATAACCTTTTTATTTTTCCCTATTTCTCATCGTTCTTGTGTAGAGGGACAAGCGGTGTAGATTTGAGAAGGTGGAATTGGTTTTTTCTCTAAAGGAGTCCAATTTTGTGGTCGATCGCCTTGCGAAGACAAGTTTAACGATGGATCTAGATCCCCATTCTAGAAGATTGACGGTGGAAGACCTAAGCAGACAAATTAATAGTTATTGTAGATTAGTTAATGATATTTTTGAACCTGGATCTTTTCACCCAAATGTAGGCTGATTCTAGTATTTTTCCTACTTTGGTTGTGTCTTGTCTTTTAAAGACTCTTGTGCTTATGTTGTAATAAGATGGACTAGTGGTTTTTTCATGCCCCCACTCCAATTCGTAATTCATCCTTGGTAATTAAGGCATGCATCGTAGCGAAAATGGAACAAAGTTAACCTTTTAAGTCCAACTAATTAAATCTAAAACGTTAATAATTTATAAACTAATGGCAATAATATTCAATTTTTTAATATAAGACTCGATTTCTTCCTCCCATGCTGTAATAGTAATAAACAAACCTAATCTAAAACGGAATGAAACATAGACTTAAGCTAGTCTTCAAAAATTGTGTACGCACCCCATGTTCAGAATATTTTTCTTAGGATAGGTTTTAGATTGACTATATGAATTTAAAGTTCGCAAAATATTAATTTTATTAGGTACCGAAGCATAAAAAGACGAAAGTAGTGAGTACATTAATGTTCGAGGAGATGCCATGAGAAGTCAGGCCATGCCAGGAAGATGAATGGCACATTTTCTGAGTTGCTGATTGGTTTAGAAACATCAAAATATTCTGCACCACTGCGTTGGAAATTGTGTATAATATTTTTGTTATGGAAAACGATAAGTTTGTTTAGAGCACTTGTATTTCGTTTTTCATCGAACAAATAAATATCAATATTTTATTAGATTGAAAATGACTATAGGTCTCTGCACATATTTTAAATAAAATTTATGTTGGAATAATTAATAGATTTTTATATGCAAATATATCAAAGATCAATAAGTTGATTTAGTGTTTTCATTCTTGATTTTTCTTACTTATGGATATAGGAAAAAGTAGAATAAAAAACCTTTATTATTTAGACTAAGGCCTTAATCTCTTGTTTATAATATTTATTATATTATTTATTATAACCCATCATAATAAGTGTCATAAAATATGTGAGTTTCTATAACATAAAAAGATAAGTTTAAAAAGTTCTATTTACATATAACTCTTTATTTCTTATCGTAAATAATTAGTTTTATTTAATATAATTATTTCCTTAATTCAAATAAATAGTCTATGAATTATAGTTAATTAATATATTTGTACATAAAATTATAAAAAATTACGAGTAAATAAATAATGTTTATGTTTTATTACGTAGAAAGACATCATGCCTTAATTTCACCTAATTAGAAAAATATAAGTTCTTAAAATATGAACCTCATAAATTAAAAAGAAGGAATATTAACAATTTTATCTCATCAATATTTCTCATAACTGGAAGAATAGAAAACATTAATTTCATATGAGTTATTTGTTTCTTTCGTAAATGTTTACTGAGAAGATAAATATCATTCCCTTTTTTCAAATTTATTAGCGTGTCTTCGGTGTTACACCCATCATAAAATCAACACATAAAATGTTGAAACACTTGTCCCAATCTGTTGTTTAAATGACCATAAAATACAGAAGTAAATTCCTTGAAACGTGTATGGCAGACAAAAATAATGCATTAAAATCCTACGAGCTGTGACGGTCGTCCACCGAAATTTAATAATGCGAAGCCATCATGACCTTAGGGCATAATCCTTAAATAATGTAATGTTTAGGAAACCCAAATATTCCCTCCGACTTTTATATAAGTCTGTGAAGAATATTCAATAATAGACTTTAAACGGCTAACTGTTTTAAATCTTGAGGATGCAATAATAATGGGACCTTATCATCTATATAGATCATATAATAATACTTCTATTTGGTATGTTGATGGTAACTCTTTTTTCTTAATTTATTTAAAAAACTTAAAAATTTTGTGATTGGATTATTATATCAAAATGAACTTGAAATGGATTAGAGATTTTAAATTTTTATTTAATTTCTTATATATAAAAACATTTTTACAAGTTAAAATCGTAATTTAATTGAATTAACATTCCAACTTTGGAGACTTTTCAACTTACTACAAATATATCATCTATATTTATTACATCTACAAATTAAAGATTTTTTTTTATTTTTCATGAACAGTCCTATGTATTCATTCCTCATTCTATTCAAAATGTAACATATAATTAGAATCAATGACTCTATAGTCTACAGTTCTATACAGTTTCCAAACCATTCTCGCAAGTTACATGGGACATCACACAAGCATGAACTACAAAGTCTCACCTTATCATGTACTAAATTTTAATACAAACAACCGATCATGTCCGACGAAGTAGCAATAAATTTCACCTGAATTGCGTAATTCAATCATGGAGTGGCGAGTCATATTAACTTAATCTCATCCCGCTAGCTAGATAATCATCATTGATTCCACACAAGAAAAAGAAAAAGAAAAAGAAAAAGGAAAAAAAAAAAATTATTTTTGTAGATAAAAAATCATTACGCTAATCATAACTGCCATCTAATTAATGTAAATCATCAATCCGTTTCATCTAAACCACCTTAGATCAGTAGTGGAACATGGAGAAATCTCACCACCAGCAATGCTCTCAGTGTAACAAGACAAGTTTGATCTGTTTTCCAGCCCATAATGTCCATTGTGCACACTCTTGAAACTGGGACTCCTTAAATTCTGGCTAAAACCACTAGACCCATATCCACTGCCAGTACCATAATGTGGCTCAGGAACTGGGTACGACAACCTTTTCTTGGTTGACCCTCCACTTCGGTCTCTTTCAGGTGTTAATGGCCTTTGTCGCGGGGCACTTTGCGACCTAGCCTTAGCCTTTGCAGATTCTGTCGCAGCCATATAATTGGGCACTGTAGCTGAAGCTGCCCCATTTGCGCCCATTCCACTTCGGTGCATCCCCAAGTTGAGCCACTGAACAGAGGCTAAGCTAGGAGTGTTAGCAGCAGAATAGCACCTCTCATCTCGGTAGCATCGAGGGCTAGCAGACCGGACATGGATGGGCCGTGTTTTGGAGGGTGAAGGGGTTGAGGGTGAATGTTGGTGAGCAGTCATGTTTTGTTGTGCCCTATGGAGTGGAGAAGCACCAGAATGGGGAGCTTGTTGCTGCTTGTACTGATAGTTTTGGTAAATGGATCTTCGGGCATTGCTGGTTCGCGGGGCAGAATAAGAGTAAGGCCTTGAGGTGTCGACTTCAACCGTCTTGATATTGTCCTTCCTGTCGGTTGAAGCTCTGCTTTCACCATCCCACTGCCTCGAGGCCATCCACCGATCAAGCCAGTTTGCCTTGTCCACTAATTCCTTCTCATCCCCCATTGAGGGGTTTCTCCTGGATCTCCATATCTGGCACCAGCATGAAAGTACAAGGACTTTAATTTCATTTCTTAAGAATTAGTTCTCTACTCCATTTTGTATGAGAAAGGTAGACTTGACATTTACAGAGACCTTGATTATGTTGGCATTTCTCATATGAACACACTTCAAGACATGCTTAACAAGTTTCTTTTGGATCACTCGCTAACCAATTTTTATCATAAATCCTGCATGGCGAATTCGACTAGGGAGAATCAAGGAACAAACCTGCTGAGAAAAAGCATGAGCAAGACTCCTTTCACGCTGAGAAGCAACCTCGATTCGACTCTGTAGCAAGGCTTCAATATCCATATTTCGAAGTGATGAATCATCCCAGATATCACCCGCACAGCTTGTATTCCTAGACTGCGAACATAAAGCCATATTTTGCAATTTCTTGGAAAGGACTCTTATATCGATTTCTTCAGGGGAATCGGCAAAAGAAATACGTACCATCGACTTCCTTTCGCGTATGTCCTGAAGATAAGAAGACTCCCATAAGTTAGTAGATTCAAACATGGATTTCCTACTTCCTTCATGTGAAAGCCTTGCACGTTGATCCCGCATTCTATCCTGAACTCGAACCAATGCTTGCATACATTGGAGAGTCAATTTCGCTTGTTTTCGAACATTGTGGCCTCTAACCAATGCTTGAAGCTTCACTAGCCCCTTAAGTGCACGTAGAGCTCTTCTGGCCTTGAATACCCACATTGCAAACTTGCAGTTAGCTCGCATTAATAGCATAAAGCCCAAAAGAAGAAAGTACAGTCATATGTATACTCTTATTAGAAAGCAGATCACCTAAAACATCATTGAATTTTGCTACCTAGAACATTATTAGACTGTTTTCGCTGATTGATTACATGAAGAGAAAACCTCAATTATATCTATATACCGACTTTACTTTTTCCCACTAACCAAATAACCCCTGAAGGCGGTTTGAATAACAATGGCAGCACTATTTTCTCTGACAAAACTTGAAGGTCTAGTGAACCGAGCAATCTCCATGGCCGCCTGAGCCGTAGCCACCGCTGCTTCGGCAGCTGCCGCACTGGCTGCAGCCATTGCAATCGCATGTCTCTGGTCATTAGCCATAGTGGGATTCGCTGAGCCACGCATCTCCACTGTTCCCTTGGCTTCTTGTGCTTGCGTTGCTTCTCCACCAGTAGTAGTACCACCACTCGACTTACGAAACAGCCACCGCCTTTTCTCCCTCTTCTGCATTTGATCCAAACACAAATCTCATATATATAAGATCTAGACTACAAAACAAAGCATTACATCCACCAGAAGCATATAAGCAGCATGATGTGGATCAGTTTTGAATTCTCCTCCCTAATCTATTCACCGGAAAAAACAATTTGAATGTAAGTATCATATAGAGAGCTCCCATCAGCCACCATCTCAAAATTTCATAATCACAATAGCGGATTAAAATACATACTAAAGTACTAAATACTTTCTTGGTGACAAGCGAAAGCAAACATTAAAGACAGTTAATAACTACAAGGAGAAGCTCTTTAAGAATACTAAGTGTGTTACCCTTTCTTCGTCCTCATGTACACTTTCATCTTGTTGTCTATTTCTTCCATTTCTTTTGTCTTTATCTTTTGGAGAGAAAGCTCTCTTCATTCTAGTCAACCATGACGTACCGTTACCACGACCGCCGCCGCCGCCGCCACCCCCACCACTGCTATCGCTCTGTTTTCCCATTGTAATAATAACACTAACAAGTATGTGAGTTTGGTATCAGTTTCATCACCATAGTAAATGCAATGAAGTTCTGTGAAGGAAGAAAAGGAAGTGATAAATGAATGGAGGTGTGAGCAGAAAGAGAGAGAGAGAGAGAGAGAGTGAAAGATGGTGTAGTTTACTTATGCAGTACAACAGGGTGTAGGGGAGGAGAGCTCCAACATGTCTGCTACACCATAAGTATTTATTTTTGAGTTGCACCGGGGGACAAATTCTCCTGTTTAAATTAATAATTCATATATTCATATCCTTACAGCATGTGTTGGTAATTGAGAAAATATAAAACCTATATTAAATGTTTTTTAATAGAAATTATCATAGATTCCGGTAATTTCCTATAATAAATAAAATTATTAAAATAAAAAAAACTTGTTATTACAATGCAAAATATATTATTGATTTGTTTAGATGGTTAAAAGTAATTTTCAACCTTAAATTTAATATCAATATTAGTTTGATATCTTAGATTAATTAGAAAGATAAAAGAATCAAGTCCATGAGCTTGAAATGACTTAATAAGATTTGTTATTATGGTCTTGAATTAAGATTGTTGGACCAAGGTATTCATTCTCAATCCTTTTTAGAGAAATTCATATGCTTAAAAGGGTTTTTATGATACTAGACACAATAAGAGCTAATGAGGAAATATTAAATAAATGACTTATTTTGATCATTAATTATCGATGAAATTAAATACAAACGGGTTTATAGCCAAACTTTCTAAATACTTAAAAAGTTCTCATCTAAAGTCCTAATGAATTAAAATAGTACTAGATTTGGCAATTCAAATAATGAAATAAAGCTCACAACTAAGAAGTATTCCAACTAGTTTCAAAAGTAGTAAGAATAAAACATTCTTTAGATCTTTTAAAAAATCACCTACCCCTCTTTTGTAACATATTTCTTCTAAGTCTAAGTCATCTTCAATTTTGGTCAAAAAAAAAAAAAAGTCATCTTCAATTCTTATAATTTCATTTTATATGCGCGTGATTATTACTCGCTATAACCAAATCTCTTTATTCACAAATTGGGGGGCAAAAAAAAAGAGGTTAGAAAGCTCTTTCTAATATGGTCATATATCATTCTTCTCGAAAAAGTTATCCTATCTAAATTTATTAGGATAGTGTTATGGTGTCAGAATCGTAAAGAACCATGTAAGTAAATTATTGTAAAAGTCGGGATGGCCAGTGCACAAGCAGAAGTGGACATACACATATGCATACATTGATGCTTACACAAGTGAAAGAGAGAGAAAGTGAGAGAGAATTTCAATGCAGTGCTAGAATCCAAAGTCCGCTAAAAAATAAAAGGTACTTTTGATAGAGCCTGAGGCCTGACTGGCTACTGCTTTTATTTACTCAAATTTTTATTGAATACCAACTGACCAACTCTAATGCCATCACGTGTTACCAGCAGTCCAAGGTAAATATTTAATCATGGATATAGTAAGAAAGAGAGACCCAAAAAGCGACAGTAAAAGAGTTGGAGAGTTAGTGAAATGAATGACCAGACCAGCAGCACTAAAATAAGAATTAGGTTAGTTTTTTTTTTTTTTTTTACTTATATCGGATTTATATTTATATTTTACTTATAAGATTTGTTTATAAATAAAAAAATAAATTTTTTATTTATATTTATTTTTGATAAATAATTTGATTAAAACATATATCAGACCAATATCAAATCAATAAACAAAACACACCCCAAATAACTTTTTAAGTACCTAGAGTGGTATGCTTGCAGTAATTACTATTTTATGAACCTTTTCATAGTATCAAATTATCAATAGATAACTGTATGTACACATATAGACATAAATATAAACATAGACATGGTTCGTTTCCAAACTAGAAACCAAATCGGATTGGTTGGCCAATTCCAGAACTGGCTATAGAACTACCAGTTTCACGATTCCTAGGCAGTTTTTTAGCCTAGAAAAAAATAAAAATATAATATAATATTAATTATATAATTATTAATATTTCAATTATTTCATATAAATATTAAAATTTATTACTTATTTATAATGTTTAATATTATTATCAACAACACAAATATACATAGCTTAAAACCATACATAATTAGTTCAAACAAACTTTTCCTAAAAGTAAAATTTATTTTTTTAATAATGTGAGATTATTCTGTATTGTAATTTTTCTTTTATCTTCTAGAGTATTTTACAATATCATAATACTAACTATAATTGATATTGAATGTGTTAATATACATATAAATGTGCATTCTAAATAAATTTTTAAAATTTTGATTAAATAATTTTAAACTTTTAGATTCAATAATTATTTTGACTTTAAAATTTATTTTATTAAAAATTAAAATTTATTTTTTTATTTTTATTAAAAAAAAGACGGTGCCGCAGTTCCAAAACCAGAACCAAGATTTGGCGGTTTCGGTTCTGATTCCGATTCGGTTTGGTTTAGTTTTGAAACTGTGACGATGTCTATACACATATAATATGAAAAAGGTAATTTAGATCTATATCATTTAATGGAACAATAATTTTTATACAAATTGAGTTATGACGCCTTAATTCAATATTTGGTCATAATTTGTTTCTTTAACAATTTTTTTTTTCTTTTAGACATAATATATGTTACATCACAACAGCAAAAAACGACTTGAGAACTTATTTTAAGTTTTACAATTAACTTGGAAATTGGCATTTTTATCAACCTTAGCAACACTTGAAAAGTAAATAATGAGTAAAAGAATTACTTTAGCTTAATTAGTCCAGTAATATAGCCTGGTTAGAGGCTTAATTTAACTTGAAACTAGATTATTGAAGTCAATATCCATAAGAAATTTCTGTTTTAGGATTGATGTCACAAATGGTAAATGAATTTAAATGAAATAAAATATACAATTAAATACATTAACTTCGAAATTGAGAAATTTAATACAAATTTTTTCTACACCTGAATGTTACCTTCATCAAATTGTTTTTAACCAATATGAGGGAGAAGATATTGTTGACATACACGAAAAGTTAATTTAGATAATAAATGATTATTTTCAAAATTCAAGTACTAAGTTTAAGTGTTTAATTGAAAATTCGGTTACAGTTGATCATTTTTACCTTTTTTTTTTTTTTTGCCATTCGAAATGATTTAAATTTATGATTATAAAATAAACTAAGCATTAATGGTGTTTATCTTAATTATATTTATATATATTTTTATAGTGATGTAATTGACATGCAATGGTAAGAAAAGAGGGTTCATCCCACCCTCCCCAATTATCAAAGCTAGCATAATATTTAATATTGAGAAAGTGAATAAGTAAGATGATGCAATGAATACTAGTTACTAAATGTTCTCGAAGGCCACAATGAACTTCTTTTAAGCCAGGTCATGACATTGGATATCCAGCTAAGTGAAGTGGAGCAAAAGGATTCCTATTCAGGATAACAAGGACATTTTTTTGGCATTCACCGTGAAGAGCGAAGACCAGTCAAAACTGTCTCCGTCTTCATTCTTTTCCTTCCCACAATCTCTCCTTTCCATGTCTGGTTTGGTTTGGCTTATTCTTTCTTGCTACTATCCTATTTAGTTAAAAACATCACTATATTACCTTCGCAATGTTGATAATTCCACTGGAGCGGACGTCGCTTCCCACTGAACAAATTGGCTTCTTGTCTGTGGGCCTTTGCCCTCCAAACTTCATAATTCCCTCGTTCCTATCCTCTTATTCATTCCAACCACAAACCGGCTTACTAATTTACAAATTTATATATTTCTTCTAGTTGGGAATTTCAGCTAAAAAGAAAGGTAGCTCATGGTGCTTTTGTATTGATTATGAAGCCTTAAATAATCTCCGCTGCCACCGGACGAGTATGATGTTCAACTTTTGATGAGTTATTGGATCAAATGAATGAAGATTTACAAAAATTGATCTTTAGGCTGGGAAACATAAGATTCAGGTTTTACAAAAAGATATTCCTAAAAGCTTTTCAAACTCATGGAGAACATTATAAATTCTTAATCATTTCAAGGTTATCAAACCGGCATTTTTACCTAGAATCGCCATTAACTTTAAATTATTATCCTATACCATAGAACTAAAATATACATATTAGTGTTGATATAAATTAAGTTAAAATACAATAGCAACAAAAAAAAGTTAGGTTACAATAAAAATTATTATTATGATAGAATAAAAAACTAAAAGTAAATCATTAATCATTAGCCATCTTGTCAATTATCGAAACTACCACAAACTCTCATAACCATAATCATCATTATCATTATTATCATCATTTTTATCAATATCATTATTTGTATTACTATCAATAATCTTCATCGGTTTTAATTTCAAATTTCTGAAATATTCATTCATATTTTATTTTTTAATATCATCAATGTCATGACTATCAAATCATTTCCATCTTACTTATATGACTCTCCAAATTTATATTGGCACCAATTCCCTCCATAATAACACATTTAAATGTTTCATTATCAAAAGGAACTCATGGCTTTGGTTTTAGCGAAACTATTGACAACGTTATCTTTGGGTCAAAAATGTATTGTTCGTTATGATCATAAATTGTTGAAATATTTGTTGCAATAGTGGGTGATAGCCGCCTTTCAGAAAAATTTACTTGTTAAACTACTTAGGTATGGTTTTGAAATTCACTACAAGCATAGATTTCATAATAAAGCAATTGTTGCCTTGTCCAAGTTGCTTAATAAATGCAAATTAGCATTTATTTTAAGTCTAGTGTAGACCAATTGGAATGAAATTCCTAAGGTAGTGCTATAAGATGCAGGCCTCTCTCAAAAAGATCTAATCATTATAAGAAAGGAAATCTATAGATGATGGTTTTCAATTACACAATGACCATTTCTTTTTCTATGATTGTTTTCCAATACTAGCTTGTTCTCATTGAATTACTTTCTCGTTGCATGAATTACATTCCTCTCCCAAGTCATGCTTGATTTCTTAACACTTATCGTAGACTTACTTTCGGTTCGAATTGGATTGAGATGAAAAAATATATAGAGCAGTCTGTGGCTATTTGTGCAATTTTCCTGTAGAGAAAATATGAAACTTTATCTCTAGCTGGATTATTAAATTCTTTGCCATCCTTAGTGCAATTTGGGAGTATACTAAGCCAAAAGGATTTGATGTGGTTTTTGTGGTTGTCGATCAGTTTTTCGAGTATGCACACTTCTATTAGTGAAGTAGCCCCATTTTGCTAAATCGGTAAATTAGGTATTTGCTAAAGAAATAGTTTGATTGCATGGTATATACATTGAACACTGTTGTTAATGACTGAGATCCCATCTTTGTCAAAATTTTCTAGTATCAATCATTTAAATTCTAGGGAACTTAGTGGCACTTTAGTGTTTCTTGTCATCTCAAAACTAGTGGCTAAACAGAGTCATTAGATCACTCCTTGGAGTGTTATCCTTTTTTGCTTTCTTGGTGAATGGCCAAAAACTTAGACCCCCTTGGATATCTTAAGCAAGTACTTCATTCCATGCTTTAGCGAAAAGCAACTTTGTTCAAGAATATATATGGATTTGCACCTTTTGTCCTGTATTTTTGTTGATGGTACGGTAAGCTTAGCTTTAGTTCATGAAGCATTAAAGGATAGACAAGTTATGCATAAATAGCTTTGGAATAATTTGTCGAAAGCTCAGATGCATTATTGTTCCTAAGCTAATAGGCACTGCATGCATGTGTAATATGTTATTGTAAATCAGATCTTTTTAAAGTTTTGCTTAATTCATCAACCAAGGATGATTACTAAAACTTCCTCAAAACTTGCTCACAACTTTTATGTTCATGTCAAATTCTTGAACATATTGGCAAGATAACTTATAAATCATGTTTGCTAGTTAAAGGCAAGGTGTACCCTATATTTCATGTTTCTTTATTAATGAAGACCATGGGTGATGTAAACCCCGATAATTCTCAGTAGCTAGGAAACCCCGGGAATTGGAAGCGAATCCCTAATCCGATCAGGTTGAGTTTAGTGAATGAAGCCTAGGAACCCTAAATCCGGCTTTCCTTCGGTTTCATAGTAAAATAAATATTATGAAGTAAATGAATTTGAATTATTGTTCCAAAGTACATTTCAAACCTTTGAAAGTTTTAAATTCGGGAATTTTTCAATTCCGGGCCTTCCCGAGCCCAATTACGGAAAAGCGTGCCTCGGACCATGGATTCAGAAAAATGTTCCGGAATATTCATTAGAACCGTAATTTTATAAGGATTCCAAAAATATCAATTTTATAATTTTCCGAGCTATAAAGATTACAGTTATAGCTTTTCCCGTGTTTTCGGTACAACCAGTAAAGTAGATGTCTTGTCTACTATTCACAAGTACAACCTACTCTACACACTACCCATACCCTATTCTTACATCCTTACAACTACTCATTTCAATTTTCTTTTCCAAGAAATTTTGTCTCTAAATCATTATCACATTTATTACATTTTCATTTACTAAATTACAAATTCAATTTTTCAAAACTCACACACACACACACTCCTTAATGGCCGGCGCCCCTCCCTCAATTTCCCCTCTCATTTAATTATTTTTACTCCATTTAGTAAAGCTAAACCCTAAATTATTGATAAATATAAATGTTCTCTCTCTCTCTTCATTTCTTTCATTTTAACTTTGAAAAAGGATCAAACCCTCTCTCTTCCTCCTCTCATTGCCGAGCACTCCCCTCCCCCATTCCCTTACAATTTCAACTTTGTTTCTTCTCCATTTCCATCTCAAGACTCCTTTGGTATGTTGATTCAAGTCTTGTTCTTCCTAGTTCTTGTAATGGCAAGACCATATCTTGTGTGTTTCCTCATTAAATCCCAATGAGCTAATGCTAGGGACATGGAAACACATGAACAAGAATGTCAAGCCATCACAAGACATGGATCTAATGTTTAGATGTGTTTTTGTTAAGATCTCATCTTGTTCATGCATGTAAAGTAGTGATCTTGCACATATATTGTTGTTCATGCCATGAGATCCATGCTTTATATATCATATGTAGTAGATCTAAGGTTTAGACATTCACAACTTCATGTACATGCATGATCATAGGTTCATTTTGCTTTATATGCTTTGATGATCATAAGAATGAAGTCTTGTTCATGTATAGAGATGTTAGATAGTAGATCTTCACATATAGAAGGCAAGAACATTGAAAAAGGAAGGACTTTGTCAAATATGAAAAGTTGAAAATTCGGATGAAATGGAAACCCTACCTTAAAGACCCCCAAAATCAACTTTAAACTCATATTTCACAAGAAAAATGAAGGGTATGTATAATAGGAATATTGAAGGAATGATTTTTATAAGCTTGGATGAGTTTAGGCATCATAGGAATATAAAACAAGTAGTGGAGTTAAGAGGAAAGATATTGGTATGTTGATCAATGGTTAAAATTCGTAACTTAGGTTCATGCCCACAAGAACACTTAGTATTTAGGTCTAAATTGGATATTTTATAAGCTAAATGAGGTCCTTAGACAATATATATATTGGAGCTTCACTTTTTAATGTATTAGGCAAGATTTCCTTAAGAAAAATGCAAGGAAATGAAATTTGGAAAATTCGGATTTTTACAAGAAGCTTATTTAAAAACATGTTTACCAAATGAAAAATGTGGATTTTTATGCATGAATGGAGGCCATGACTATTATAGACTTTGGGGATTTATTTTTAGATAGAAAACAAGTGGACTACAAGACTAAAAGCCAAAGAAACCCTAAGGAGTATAATGTGGAAAAATAGTCTACTAGAAATAACCTTTGAAAGATTTTCTAACACTTAGGAGTTCATAAGGGTTTATTACCGTAAAAAATTATCATGACCATGCACATATTGAGTTCATTACATGGCATACACATTAGTAGTTCATTCCTATATCATTCATGCATGAATCACCAACTAGGAACATTTCCTATCAAAAGCAAAACACATTTTCGAAATTGGATCAAATGCGGAACAGAACTGATCCCACTGTTCCGTGATCTTACTATTTTCAAAACTTGAATTTAATATTAGAAATGGATAGATCTTTCGAAGTAGATAGAGATCGATATAAAATTTGCGAAATTCCGAATTAAAATGACCAAGATATGGCCGTTTTAAGTCGGGACTTCCGCAAATAGCGAGAAATCCGAATTCAACTAGTCTAGATGTATAGTTTGATTTAGTTACATGATGGGAATCTCATTAGGATTATTCTTGCTTGGTAGGTGATCCCGAGCAGGACGACACTCTACCTCCCGACTATTATTATTAAGAAGTTTGGCGTCCAATGGCCGAGTGAGTTTACTTCCACTCTCAATTAATGATTGTGATTGTAATGTAGTGGCACTAGTGGTGTAGGCAAAGATAAAAGAAATTGTATATGCATGATGGGGTATATGGGAATTGTTTATGTTGTTATTGTTGATATGTGCAATGGAGCTTAAGGAATATCGAAACCGGGTGTTAAGATATTGACTGTTTTACTAGTATCTTATGATGAATGTCTGCGAACACTTGTTGGTCACTTAAAAGAATTGAATTAATGAATATTCGACTCCAACTGTAAATTGAATTCATTCATGTCACGATGGGGTTGGAGCATTCGCATTTGTTGGTTAATCGTGATCCATAAAACGAAATTGTTGGTTAATCGTGATCCATAAAACGAAATTGTTGGTTAATCGTGATCCATAAAACGAAGTTTTGTTAGTTGACCGTGAGCTTAAACGGCGTCGTACGCAGGATTCGTTAATCTGCTAACCCGGGATGGAGGGCGTAAGTCCATCCACATATGATTTCCGGTGGTCATATGTTTGCTAATTCATTTGTTTGATGCATACACTTGCCTGAATAATTACTTGTTTGACTGAATTATGTTAATTGCGTTATGGAAGTATTACTCACTAAGCTAGTTAGCTTACGCCCCCATAGTTTCTATCTTTTGCAGCATGATTTTATATGGCTTAGGCCGAGACAAGCCACAGCGCAGGTACCGGAGATAGGAGTTTCCCATAGAAGTTTAATCCATTCCTTTTTGTATAGACTTCCATTGGAAACTAAAGACTCTGGATGACTGTAATAGACTGTTATTCTTTTGCGGGGGAATGCCCCTTAGATCTTGTAAACTTTAAATTATGCGTTTTGATTTATTATCTATGGCTAATGAATGCCTCGTTAAACTGTTTAACTCCATTTGTTGAAGTATTCTATTGTCGTAAAGGAACGCTTTACATCTACTTAAGACTTCCGAAGGCCCCGGGTGGGGAACTCGAGAGTCTTACTTAGTATGTGGCGGGCTGTTACGTTTAGAATACCCTACGGGGGCGTGATAGGTGATTTTCTTACCATTTCTTATTTACCAAGTGATCTGGATGTTGATGAAATGGACCTGATCCATTCTAGCCAAGATCTTTGGTTAACATTTCATTCAACATAATTGTGAGGAGATTCTTAAGTATTAGTTTAATGGTTGTGCAAGAGGTATAAGAGGCTTCTTGAATGGATCTATGTTTTCTCTGATTGAAATTTCTCCTTTTATCCTTAAGGATAAGAATACTCCCACAAGTGGTATTCTTATGACCCAACCTTCATACAATAGGTATATAGGAGGAAACTAAGACTAAGGCCCAAAGTATATATCTAAAGCATATATACTCAAATGAATGCACATTATTTATTTTATATATTTTGTTATGACCTCTTTTTTAGGTACTGTGTAAACTTTACTCTAGTAATAGCACATAAATAAGCATGTAAGCTATGAGTAGTTTTGGTTGGACAAATTTCTCGAAGTACATTTCCTCTAGAAGAGTCATAGTTGGCTTCTTTATGGCTTTTCTTTTAATAATCCACAAAATTACCTTTAATTATGTCAAGTTGAACCCTAAGTGAAATGGAACCAAACTAAGGCATAATTGATACTTCCTCTATTAGGTGCTTGATTGTCGCCATAAAGACTAGTTTCAAAAACTAGATCTACAGGCAATTTTGACGAGCTACCTTACTTTACATTTTCTCTGAACAAATTATAATAAAAGGAAGGGTATTGGTTTGTCTTCAAATACAATACATAATATACATTTTAAGTGAAGTTAATTGGACATATATATTATAATGAATAGTCTATACAAATAACACATGTTTTCTTAGATTTTCTTTTACCTTTTGCTAGTAAATTCCTCTAAAGAATAAACAATTGTATTACGCAATACTTATAAAGGACTTGTGTACGAGAAAGAACAGTTAAGTTAAGATTTGCATATGCTTGCCAAATACCATTATAATTTAGTGATACGAACATTGGTCTCTCAATGGAATAAATATTGTTTGATTTCCCCCTCTCTAATACGTGTTATATGTAAAATCTATCCATAATTTCTACTACTTAAAATTATATGTTCTCTTTGTATTCCTTTTATTTATTATATTCTCCAAGGCACAAACTAAATAGCTTGACATTTTAACCATCTAACTATCTAATAGCTGAATACGATATAATAAAACAATCAAACTTCCTCATATACTACTCCATATTTAAAAATATGAGAATAAAACTAGTTAAAAGCCCTTGCAATGCACAAATAATAACTTTAATCATAATTGCAAACTGAAATAACGTCAATAAAAAAATTGAATAATAGAAATTTAAAGAAAGGGTATAAAGGTCCTATCCTAACAATTTCCTAAAAAATACCCCATTAAATCAACATATATCTTTTCCTAATAGTTCTTTTTCTCTCCTCCTCTTTACAACACTTTCTCTTGGGTGGTTTTTCAACATTAAGAATCAAAAGGTAAGGCATCTTTACATGGAATTTGAAGTTTTTTTATGGAAATTTTGATTTAAGGTGAACATTTTAACCCTCATAAGTTCTTTAGGATTCAAGTGTGAAAGGCAATATGTTTACAAGATTTTTTCCATCCAAGTATTAGTAAGTAATGCAATTTTGGTTAAACCTTGATTAAAATTGAGTGTTCAATAGGATAATAAAAGTAATCTAGTGTATAGGTTGGAAATGCTTTAGCATTATTATCACCATGAAATATATCATAATCAGAAGGAGTGAATAATTGATGAATGCAATTTTGACCCATAGTTATAAAAGCTAAAATTGGCTAAAAAATAGTTATTTTGATGAATAATCATATTAAAATAGCACTTAGAGTATTTCTAATTTGATTTTAGACTCCTAAAGTGTCGATTTGACTAAAAGGAAGAATATGACTAGGTTTCATCTATTTTAGAAGTAATTTAAGCAAGAAATGAACGATATACGAATGTGATACAAGTACTATGTTAAAAGTAGTAAGGAATTTTAAAAGAAAAATTAACATGGGATAGACACGATCATGTTGTACCTATATCACACCAAATGTTTAAAAGAATTTTTTTTTCTATCAAGAAGGGATAAAACCATGTCCAAGTCGTGTCCCACTCAGTTTTCCATTTTGCAACTCCGGTTGTGACTGGCACAAGGGTAGCAGAACTGTAACCTATGCCACGACAACTTTTCAATATGCTTCAAACTACAACTTTAAAAGAAAAATATATCTAATTTGAGAAGAGAGAGAGCTTAATCAAGCAGAATTAGAAAAAAACATCAAAGATTTCAACTTTCCCATTCATGAAGATGCATTATTTTCCAAAATTGAAGATTTCCTTTCCTATTTTGAAGATTTCAATTCCCAAAAACAACTTTCCTCTTTAGAAGGAAGCAACTTTACTATTAAGAGAGAGGAACTTCCTATTTTAGCCAATGAGGAGCTCCATATAAAGGGAATCTAGAAATTTCTAAAGGGACCTTCATATATACCGTTTAGACACATATACATTCAAAGTCATTCAATCATTGACTCTTACACAACTTAAAGATTATGCAAGTCAAATTCGAGCTTCATCCATGCTATAAGGTATCTTTGTAATAGAGAGTTTATTAACATAAATAAAGGGAATCTAGAAATTTCTAAAGGGACCTTCATATACACCATTTAGACACATATACATTCAGAGTCGTTCAATCATTGACTCTTACACAACTTAAAGATTATGCAAGTCAAATTTGAGCTTCATCCATGCTGTAAGGTATCTTTGTAATAGAGGGTTTATTGACATACTTGATGTTATCTATTATTTTTTTAGCTTTAATTGCTAAACTTATGAGAGAGTAATTTTTTTAGTCTAGATTTTGATAAAACCTAAGTTTTCTATTTAATTTGTTTCTATTATGTTCAATTAGTTTGTGATTTATTGAATCTAATTATGTAATTTTTTTACTTATCATGAATTGATAGTCCAAAATATTGATTACTGATTGGGTAAATTACACGGAAGGTTAAATATTTAGGGTAAGTTCATTTGATGTCACAACATTTTGAGTAGTTAAAAAGATGTCATGCCCTGAGGGTACCCTAAACGTGGCAGTCCGCCGTATAATATTAAAGCTAATGAATGATAACCTTAATCATGCAAGTTCGATATCATATCCAAGGCGTACTTCCAAGATAGTAGGAGACTCACAGGGGTATTACATTTAAGTAGATAATAAAAGCATACAAGAACTTATTTAAACAAACATAGAATATTCATTTGGATATATAATCTCTTACAACTTCTTGGGGGCATTCCCGTCTCAAATAGTCTTGATATAACTAAAACATTAACAAGGTAAATATAACTATAACATAAGCCTACTATAAGGTTTTCTTAGAAGTCTATGTCAAAACTAATACATATAATTCTCCCAAAAACTCCTAGTAGCTTTGGCTCATACTGGCATACGGGGCTCCTGGTGCCAACCAAAGATAATCATACTATAACAAAAAGCTATAGGGGTATAAGCAAATCTAGCTTAGTGAGATAATTCTTTTCTACAAAACATTTCCATATATCAAACAAGTATTTAAACAATCATACGAGAATGTACCAATCACATGAGCAAACAAAATACACAAGATTAACCGGAAATGATGTGTAGCATAGGTTTTACGCCCTCCATGTCGGGGGTTGGGAGGTTATAAGCCCATACAACCATCAATATTTGCAGATTTACTGCTCCTACTTGCACTGTAGACTTTCTGGCTCTTACTGGCTCATGTAGACTTTCTGGCTCCTACTAGCCACCACTACAACTTCCTTGTTTCCCCACACGAAGAATAGTAGTGAAATAAATGTGACTCACGAATATGATATGCATGAATCATTTTCAATATAAGTCTAACCAATTAATGTTGAGTTCAAGTTAAAGGCGATCAAAACAATATTCATCATATCAATGCAAGAATCACAATTTATTTACCAATTCCTCTTTTGATATTCTTAACTTATATTCAACCAATCATAAATCCAAATCACAAAATATTTGTTCATTTATCTTTTCCTTATTTTCTAGTGCTACTACTTACAAACACAAACAAAGAAATATAACTTAGTAAAGGATTAACTCACTCCATGTCGGTAGCTCCTAATCAAAGTAGTCTTCCGAGAAAGTGATCTTGGTTCCTTCTTCTCCTAAACAAGATGAAATACCCACAGTGAGTTTTTCGTAGAATTTCTATTTTTGAAAACTCTAAATCTGTCTTAAAATCGCTTGGAGGAAATTCCTACTTAAAATGGCCATAACTTGCTCATTTTAACTCGGAATTTCGCATATTATATACCGTTTTCTACCTATTCGAAAAGATCTATCTATTTCTAAAACTATTTTCATCAAACTAAGTCGTTTGGGTTCCGAATAGTGGTGGCCAGATTCACCACGAATTTCACAAAACTTGAATTCCTTCATTTAACAAAAGCTCATTCTAAAGAGATAGATATTATAATAGTTTGTAAAACCTTTGAAATGTATATACATGTATTTATTGATTCATATCAAAGGTATGAAATTAATGAAGTTGTCCAATCCATAAATTTTGAAAGTAAAGTCTTCTAAAGAAAAGTGAACTTTTGAAAATTCCTCTTATTTTTACTAGAGAATATTTCAAGTTATTTTAAATGAGAAATTTTCATTTCCTTTTTTTAAATTCCAAAGAGTGATTTTATTTTTCTTAGTTCTAATACTTTTTGAAAATAACAACAATTCTATCTTCATAGAAATAATTTCCTTGTTTCTTAAGATTATTCTATTTTCATGAATGAATTTCTTGTTTGAAAAGTGAAGTTTTAGTAAAACTTTTGTTTACTCAAGAAGTTCTTTCTATGTAATGTATGTTTGTAAAAATTCCTATGAAGTCCTCTAGATTTCTTAGAAAAGTTTGTTAAGATAAATCTTTAGTTTTATGAAAATTACTTCCTATTTTTATTTCTATAAAGAAATCTCTATTTTAAGAAAACCTTTCCTCATTTATCTTGTTGAGACAAAAATCATTGTATTCATGCATGAATATGAATCATAAAGTTATGAAATAAGGAAACATAGCAACTTAAAGAAATAAGCTTAGTAAAGAAATAAATCAAGTATTGGAACTTACCTTTATCAAGGTATCCCGGACTAAGAAAAGACTAGTCCCAAAAAGAAAAAGAAAATGTTTTGACTTGATGAGGACAAATCTAAGACTAGAAAGACTAGTCATAAAAATAGCATGAAAGTAAATAAATTGCAAGGAAATAAATTTGCAAGGAAAGTAAATAAGTTGCAAAACAAATGAGCTTATATGCTCTAAAAGATATATATAGCTACATAGATATATTTAGATAAATATATACATAAAAGCAACATAAAAGAAATTTGATTCATGAACAAAAACAAAATATGAACCTATTGTTGCTTTCTTTAACCTTCATGGTTTAGAAAACACACACTACGCTCATACTAAGTAAATGAACATAAAGAAACTTGAAGAATTATTACCTAAGAGAACTAAACTTGAGAGAGCTTTGGGAGAGAATTCTTGTAGAGAATTTGAGAGAGTAATTTTGTATGGAAGGTGTGAAAGAAGTGGAAGAAAGAGGGTATTTATAGGAAAATGTGGGAGGAAATTTGTGTTAATTAAATAAATGAAAATAAAACAAATTGAAGAGATAGAGAAGGGGTCTGGCGCAAAATGAGGTGTGTGAGGGAGAGAAATTTTTTTTTTTTTTTGTATTTTTGCAAATGAAAAGTAAGATATGAAATATGTGAAGTTTTATTGGAAATGAAAATTGTAACAAGTAGAGGTATGGGTTGTAGAGTAGATTGTAAGAAAAAGTAGAGATAGATAAATAGTGTAGAATAGTAGAAAATAGTGTAATGTAAAGTAGACATGACAATTTAAATACCGTAGTAAGAAAATACACGTATAATTACGATATGTATTTTTAGTTACCGAAAAATTATGAAATTGATATTTTTGAAAATCTTATATTTTTACGAGTTTAACGGTATATTCGAATATTTTTACTAATCCGAGCCCAGGACACGCTTTTCGAAATTTGTTAGGTTGTGCTTAAAACGAATTGCTGTTTAACTAATATGATATTTTTAAGCTTTCTTAGGTTATTATGATCTATTCTACATACCAATCTCTTACTAACTTTCTTAGGGTTGCTTAATCGGAATGCCGGACTTGAAACGGTTATAAAAGACTAGGGTTTTGTTGACTTTAGGACTCCGTTGACTTTCTAATTAGGTTTTAATCTTAAATTGATCTGAAAACTTTGGGGGTTTACAAAGAGGTTGCAAAGTTTAGAGAGTACATTCATTTTAGGTCACAGTATTTAGAGAAGTGGGTTAATTAAGGTCATTATTAGTACATGTCATAATGTGTCGGATCTTTATTTTAATTTTAAATATTTCTCTTGTTAATACATATCAATAGTGACCTCAATCGACCCACTTTTCTAAACATTGTGATCTTTTTTTAACCACTCGAAACGTTGTGACCTCATATGAACTTACTCCCATACGTTGTGATCTTCCAGTGTAATTTACCCATTATTGATTTTATTTTACACTAGTTAATTAACTTATTGCTTTTGTGAATATATCCTCTAATTAAAGGGAGTTTCATCACGCTTTTTCTATATATGCCTTTTTTAAAAATCTTTTTAGTCTCTTTTCAAATTCCTTTAAATGCGCAGATATTTATCGGTTAGTGTATTAGATGCATGTACATTAAAAAATTTCAATGAATACCGAGTCAATGCCCACAAGAGAGGACTAGCTATCAAATGCATTAGTTCTAATTGTAGCTAGGCAAATTAAGATGTTTTTGTTTTGGATTTTCTTATATAAACTAAACTACAAAAAAATCTTCGATTTCCAACACCTATAAATTAATTAGGTTAAGAGCCAATGGATCTAAACAATCAATCAAGTGTATGCTATTGATAAAAAATACGAATTGTAGATCCAAATTGTTAATGGGTTTATATTATCAATCAATTAAACACTAGATAAAAACTCTTTTTTCCAAAGAAAGTGATTATCCTAGATTAACCAATAAATATTCCAATTCCTAGGAAAGTGATCAATTGACTAATCCGTTCAATTTACTAAACGTTAATCGAATTCAAACCCATATTCTATGTGATCTGTAATCTAATTAGATATTCACAAACATGATTAGAAAAGAATTTTTCAATTACAATCCTAATCTATCATGAATTCTAAAATCAGTCCAAAATACATGAATGTGAAATAATATCAACAACTCGAATACAGACAATGATTCAATCAACAATAGGGACCATCAATCAGATAATTCAAATCTATAACTCAAAACCCTAATTAAAATAAAAAGAAATAAGTATCAAACATCATCTAACACGTGAATATAAAAAAAGAATAAAATCACCTTGTCAATGAAATCTTGTTCTTGAATTCAAATCCAAATGATGTCTTCCACTTGAATCTCGGTGTGGGATCCTTAATCAAATTAAAATAAAAAGTTTCCTAGTCTCTTAAGCCTTAATCTATCAAACAATAATGGAGAGAGGAGCTAAATTTCGTGCTAGGGTTTCTTCCCTCAGCAAAATATAACAAGAGAAGTATATATATGAAAGGACATGGCACACATAAGCCAGCAATGTACACCAACGGTGTAGGTTTATAATCAGTCGGCATTCCTTTGCAAAATCAATTTCCAAGAGCAAATGTGTATGTACATCCACTTTAACACCGGCGGTATAGACACTTTAGCAGCCAACATTTGACGATTCAAAAATTTCCTGAGGCAAGATCATTGGCTATGTTTGGGTAGTATTGAAACGGTGTAGGTCTACATTGGCATGTATGCTGGCAACGTAGGATCAAGAATTGCCGATGTATAGGTCAAAAATAGCAGGATTTTATTTTGTCATGAACGCTAGCGGTGCAGAATCCTTCAAAGGCCGGTGTTGAATGCCCTGCAATGTAGGTTGGTGGTTTACTTTGATCTATAGCTAGCTTAATTTGTTTCCTTTACCAAATTTGCATCAAAATTCTCCTAATTTGTTTGTATTTGTATGATAAGTCATTCAAGACCTAAAATAACAATTTAAGCACACTTAAATACCATTTTCTTATAATTTCTATAAAATCTATAATAGTTAAACATGATTTGTTCATTGAAAATTGAGAAAAACATAACTTTATCAAAGTTGCATGCAATTTTAGACATAAGACGACGTAAATATCCAAGATTAAGTTCAATCCTAATAAGAAAATTGTAGATCAACAGTGCTACCTTAGCAATTTTAATTAGAAAAGAATTTTTAGTAAATCAAGTATTAAAATTTGGTAATCTTGAGAGAAATATCATATTAAATTGGAATTTTCTATCATTCAAGAACAATAATAATATAATTGGAACTATTATTTATGTAATCACATAGATACCTAGTGGAGATTTAATATATATATATATATAGATGTTCTTACAACATGTTAAAATCTTTTGATTCTTGCCTTGTGTTAAATAGTTAAATAATTATTTATCACTTTGAAAAACTTTAATTTGATGGCTAAACAATAGAAGAAGGGTGACTATTAGTACTCATTGATCTTTATGGGACAATACTCACACTTAATCCCTATATTATAAGTATAAATAGATGCACTTGCCTTCATGATCGTTCTTGGAATTAAGTTTGAGATTTCAACTTGCTAGCTAGGCTCTAATATCTTAGCTAAGCTCTTTTTTCTAAAACAAGGAAGGTCACAACTTGGACACAACTATGCCACTAGTTATGTTGATTTTCTTTATTCCTTTCTTTCTTTCTTAAATCACTTCTAGAATGCATGAAACTTGATCAAGTTCTTCCTTTTGCTTAAAGCAACACTTTAAGAGCCTATAGTTAAATTAAGAGTATTTGCAGTGCTATTTTTCATAACATTATGCATGAAAGAAATTGATTAAAGCTAATGTAACACCTGTGTTAATCAAACTTCCCTACACTTAAATATTTTCTTGTCCTCAAAAAAAAAAATCAAATTGAAGAGATTGAAGCAAATTGAGAACCAACAACACTCCAAAAATAATTGCCACTTTAGGAAAACCAATTGACAATTACACTTAAATTTGAAATAAGCTCAATTCTCCACCTTGCATTCACTTAGATTAAACACTTCAACCTAAGTAACTTGTTTCATTAATACTATGATACTCAAGTCAATAACCATTTTGTGTTTAAAACAATAAAAATACTGGAATTCAATGGTTTATCCAAACAAATTTGAGTTTAATTTCTCCATTTAAACCAAACATAAAACTAATTGAGCGAGCAAAATACAGATGCACTTTGTACACTTGACCAAGAAATATACACCTCCCCCAACCCTCCCACCCCCTCTTCCCCACCTTCCCTTCCCTCCCTCCCAACCCAACCCAACCCAACCCAACCGAACAACCTATCTAAGAAACACAATATAAAGTGTATTCATTTTTCATCCATCAATCTCCTAGATTTTCTCCTATTTTTATTACTTTTAATTCCAGAGTAATGGATAGCTATACATATATTTTTAATTACATTCACTAAGTTGAAAAGGTTTCCTTGAACAGCAATATCTAAGTTGAATGACCTTAGGCTATTAGGTTTTAAAGAGACCCATCAAATATCTATCACTTCAGCTCAATTGATTAAGTCAATTTTCTAAGTTTTCTTTATGGCCCATGTAGTGAGCTTTCAACTAATGATCCCCTACTCATCACTCAAGTCAATAGGTATTGTCCCTCTAAAAGGGCACTTTATGGGCTTAGTTACTCAAGTCACTAAGCCCACTGAACAACACCTTTTCATTACTCAAACATTGCTAAATTAGTTTCCTTAGTTAATAAGTCCCTGACCAGACAACCTTAAGCTACTGGATTCTAATGAGACCCCTTCAAACCTCCACCATTTTAACAAGGCTAGGCTTCAATGATAGTTTAGTAGATTAGGTCAAACGACCTTATGTTGCTAGGTTTTAAAGGAACCCTACTGAACCTCTACCGCTCCAACTTGTTTGATTAAGTTATGTTTGCAGTTTTTCCTTACAATGCATGTAGCAAGCTTTCAATTGGTAATCTCGAGCTCTTTACTCAAATTTATAGGTGTTATCCCTCCTAAAGGGTACCCCATGAGTTTAGCTACTCAAGTCACAAGGCCTACTAAACAATGCCTTTTCATTACCGAAAGCCACTAAAGTGGTTTTCTTGGCCAATAAGTCTCAGGCTAGACAACCTTAGGTGACTAGGTTTTAAAGGAATCCCTACAAACCTTCTCCAACTTAAAAAGGAAAGGGCTTAGTAATACTCATAACTTGGGGGACATTAGAGTATAATTTATTTTTCAGCACTCCCAATTTAATTTAATCTAATTTTAGGAAAACTAAGTGATGATTTCATTTGAACCTTCAATAAAGATTATATAGCTCTTAAAATTTTCAAGGAATGGGTATATTTAAAAGTCAACTTAGAAATATACCCACTTAACCTTGAACTAAGTGACCTTAGCCTAATTCCTATTGTAAATTCTAAGCCTAAATAACGAGTAACTTTGTCTCACTTGGATTTTACCACTTAATTCTAGCAAAGTATAAAGAGTACAAAAACTTAAGCAATTTAAATCTTTCATTTGGAAAAAAAATTAGGCCTTATTTTCTTTTATTTCCACTTATTCTTGTGAATGCAGGACAAAATTGTATAGCTTCCAAGTGTAATAAATTAGATTTTCCCAAAATAGGTTAATCTAGATGTCATGAATTACTTAAATAGGGGATTTTGTTTTTCAAAAATTCATTCAAGACCCATATAATTTCTCTAACCCCTTCCCCACACTTAAAGACAAATCCTGTCCTTGGTGTCTCAAATAAAATTTAGTAGAAAAGAAAAAGTAAAAATTAGAAAATAAAGTTAGAAAGAAAAACTAAACACTTTTATGGGTTTTATAATGTTATATTCTAGCAAACAACAAATCAATAGTAGATGTTTATAATAAATAACAACATGAATCATCACATAATAGCATAAATCAACAAAGAATATAGCTTAAGTCAGTATATCCTAACTTAAAAGAAACAACAAAATTTTTAGCAGTTATGAAAGATCGATAACATATAGTATTCTACAAGTCAAACCTATTCAAATGGTTGTAAGATCCCAATAAAGTGTAAGGGGGGTATTTAATAGCAACTACAAAGAAAAAAAAAAACAAAAGGAAAGAAAAGTTAGAAAATGAAGTTAAACATGGGTTTTCTCTCATAAAGTGCTTTTGTTTTACGTAGATTTATCCTAAAACATATCCATGAGGATCTCATGGAAGCATTTCCTACTCCCACAAGTCTAGAAGACATAGGAGAGAATTCATTCTTAACAAATAATGATCTAAATGCATGCTAACTCATCCAAAGCTTCCAAAAGTAAATTTAACATAAGGAGAAGTTTCTTGATTATATGCTTGCTCAAAATTAATTCTATACATGATGGAAGTTCAAGGCAATCTAACTTAAATTTTGATTTTCCCATCTCAAACTTCTTACCAAAAATTAAAGAGAGAGCAAAATTGTGGAATTTTATGTGGTGGTCTAACCTATTCATTCTTCTTATTTAGGATTATAGAATACTCACAATTTTCTCCTTCTTCATGAAGTAGCTCTATATCTTGATAAATATTCTTCTTGACTAAGTTCTCCATGAAGCTCTCTTCATGCTTATAAATTTCTACTTCATTTAAGTGTCTATTAAGACCTTACTTACTTTTTAGAACAAGGTACAATCAGTTTAGCTATACATTCTTAATTTGGTCCTCCATATTGAGCTGTATCTTCCATGGCCTCTTCCGAAATTGAACATGTGGGGGTATTTATTTTAAATTCCAAAAGATGTTTTGGTAAAAAGTTCCATATTTGTCACAATGTTCTTAAGCCAATTCAGCCATGGTTTTTTCTAATGTTTGATCATCTTCTTAGGTGAATGCAAAAAAGGGGTAAATAATAAAAACATGGATAATAACCTTACATTAAAATGTATTATTTACAAAATATCCGCATATCAAATTACAAGAGCTTATGTGTATGTGTCCTTCATTACTATAGGGTGCACTTTAATAGCTATTTTCTTTGTTCCATCAACTCATCCATTTAATCATCTATAGTCAATGTAAAAATAAATCAATAAAGAGGTTCTTAGATCCCAAATTAGGAGCAAATTCAATCTAGAAGAAGTGGGAAGAAATATAAAGAAAGAATGGCTAAATCAATAAGATACAAGCATTCCTATTGTTGATTCCCGACAACGGTGTAAAAGCTTGATCCAGGTCATAAGAAATCACTAATAAGTTAAAAATATTTGGCCAAATTCAAAACTACAATAGTAAAAGGCGAGTGCATCAATTGATGCCAATGTATGAGAGTTAAGTATGAGTATCATCCGCCGGGGATCAAAGTGCATCAATACTTATCCTTCTCCTTTTAGCCAATAATAATTAAGTTTTATAAAGTAATTAAAATTATCTAATTATCTCTCATAAATCTAGATTTTAAGAAATATTTACCAAGTTGCAAGAACCGTATAGATTTCATATCCCCACTAGGTATCTATGTGATTACATACAAGGTGATTCCTGTTTTGTTATGATATTCTTACTTAGTAGAAATTCCTAATGCAATTGAATATCTCTGTCAAGATTATCAAATTTTAATCCTCAGTTGATTAGCTGAAATGTCTCTTTCGTTAAAACTTTTATGATAGCATTATCGATGTAAAATTCTCTTGTTTATTTGGACATTAATCGTAGAGGTTTATGTTATCCTATGTCTAGGATTGCATGCAACTCTCTCTAATTATGTGAATCTATTCATTAAATAAATCTATTGATTAACTAAAGTGAAATAAATATCAAGAATCAATATCGTAGTTTATTAATTCAAAATATGCAATAAAAGCAACACAATTGGATTTAAGAAAATTAATCAATAACTACATACAATAAAAATATATCACACAAAAGACCTAAGGTTCATCAAAATCTAGAAGAGTTTACTCCTCCATAGATTTAGAAATAACAACATAATGAGTGAAAATATCAAATAAATCTATAAAACCCTTGTAACAAAGAATTCTTGCAAAGTGGTTGAAGCATAAATCTTGGCTTGCTTGAACTTGAAAAAGAATCCACAATTAATGGATGTTGAAAATTTAATATATTTTTCTCCATATAGAGCTACTCCATGCTTGAAATTGGATGTTTCCTCCTTCTAAAATGGAAAGTTGCCTCCTTTTTTAGTCAATATGCGAATTTCTTCAATGGAAAGGTGAAATCTTCAAACTAGGAAAGAGACATTTAAAATTAGGATAAGATAGATAAGTTTAGATCTTCAAATTTTCTTAATTTATCCGTGAAAACACTCTCTTTCCTTAAAGTGAGTAGCTTTCCTTCTTTACAATCATGATTTTGATAAATCATGTTACAGATATAAGTAATGATAGGATTAGACTGCTCTATTTATTTAAGGATTATTTGAGCTTAATTTTCATGTATTTCTATTAATAATCATAAAATTTGGTACTTAATATTGTTGTTTGTTGATCTTAGATAAACAAAGCTTGAACTTACAAATAAATAGCAAAAGATCAACAAATACACACAAAACAAGGAAACATGGGACAAGATGCTATTGTGTCTAAGGATATGTGGAAGATCTTGTTCATAGCTTATTACGCTCAAGGCGCAGTCATGGATGAAAAGAATATTTCATAGTGGGTGCCACGGTTGAAGCCATGGTCATGCAGTAGGACGTGTCCACTTCGAAATGATATGTGTTACATGATAAGACATAATGATGAAACAAGATCTAAGTGCTTTATGGTTTGGATGTATCCTAATTTTGTGAATAGTGTTGTGAATCCTTTTAGTTTACTTATAGTTTTACATAGACTAATTGATTGAATCCTCTATTTTTCTTAGACTAGATAATAGGAAAATAGTGAGTAGAAGTAGTTGCTAAGTTCTCTAGGATAATACAACATCGATATACAACTCTATACTACAATGATAGGTGTGCTTCCCTTTTCATGTCTACCGTAGCAAGAATCTCATGTATAGATCTATAAATCTTTAAAACTCAGTCTAATTTATTACCATCTCGTAGGTGAAACCAACTCATGACACCATTAGTGTAACACTTGGCTAGAACTCTTTTTTTGTAAAATTAGGAAGGTCACCACTATGACATGACCAAGTTATTAGCCATGTTGATTTTTTCTCCATTATTTCCTTCTTAAATTACTTCCAAAATTCATGAAGTTCTATCAAGTTCTTCCTAGAAGCAAGTAATTAAATTGAAAGTACTTTTCATGTTATTTTCTTAACATTATGCATTTGAAGCAATTGATTAAAGCATAATGTAGCACCTAAAATAATGGGTCAATTTGCATTTATTAGCGATATTATGAAAGTTTATATCTTATTGATTTAGTCATTATCTTCTTCTTTAGTATTTTCTTACATTATTTCATATTTTTCTTCTCCCTCCTTTTATTGGTTGAAACTGCTTCAAATTCAGGATTTAAAGATATTTTTTTAATGTAAATTATAAAAAACACCCCTAAACTTTAAGGATACTACAAATTGATCCCCATAATTTGAAATCACGTTTTTGACCGCTAGTCTACAAAGTAAAGTACCATTAATGACATTCGTATTTTCTGTCCAAAAAGTATGACATTTTGTACTGTTCATGTAATTACTTTTTGGACGAAAAAGTATAAATGTCATTAACAATGTTAATTGTTTATAGATTAAGGGGTTAAAAACTATGCTTTTCAAAGTATGAGGTCAATCCATACTACCCTTAAAGTTTAGAGGGTATTTTTACAATTTTCCCATCTTTTTATTCATCTTGTAGTGGCTATTGATAAGATAGAGTATAGTTGGTGGAATCAAGATAATAACTATTGGAGTGTATCTTGTAGTAATGAAGAACATGTACCCATGAGCTCTTGTAATTTAATGAGTTGGTACTATGGATATATTCTACCTTCATGCGGGTGCCTTAATCCATTCTTTTATGATTTACCCCCTCCATATTAAATTACCTAACTACACGGCAAAACTATAGGTGAATATACTCTCGACCAATTAGGCAATGCTTCTAAGTCTTCAAGGCACACACTACAAAATAAAAACTCTTTATCATAAGTAGTCTAATTATGCCTTGTATCACCTTAATTTCTCATTAAAGAGTGTTACAAGCTTCTTTTCATGGGACAACACTGCACCTATCCTTATTCCATGTCAAACAATTTATCACACTCTAGTTGCACTAACACTTGAGTAGTTCAGAGCTTTTCTTTTAATATTGCAAAACTTCTCTTAGCTTTCTCTCCATATGGAAACTTACTTTTTTTTTAAAGGACTTTGTCATTGGTACTAATATGCTACTAAAATTTTTGATAAATCACTTGTAGAAACTAACAAGCCTAAGGAAACTAGGTAATGCTGATACAACATTAAAACACTCCCTGATTGCTCTTACATTTTTTCCTATCTCCTTGAATTCCATCAGCACACACTACAAATCCTAGAATTAAATGTTTGTTACAAAGCTTAGAATTAAAAGGTTTTAATTAACAAAGATACACTTCTTCAAATTCACATATAACTGATCTTTCTACAAAATTATCAACACTTCCCACAAATGCACAAGATATTGCTCCTTTAATCTATTATAAATCATGATACCATTAAAATGAACTATAAGGAACTTTCTAATAAAAGGTTTCGATGCTTGATTTGTAGCACGCATGAAAGTGCTTAGAGAATTTGTTTACCAAAATGGCATAACGAACCACTCATATAGTCTCTCCTTAGTCTTGAAGACTATTTGAAATCATTCCCTACTCTAATTCAAACGTGGATGTTTTCTTCATAAATTTATCTTAAAGGTCACAACTGCTCCAGCCAATCTATCTAGCATGTCATCTAGTTTAGGTTTAAGGAAGTCATACTCAATAGTAGTTTTATTGATCATCTTACTATCTACATACATCCTTTAACTTCCTTCTATTTTAGGCATTAATAATGCAGGAGCAATACATGGACTTATGCTCTCTTAAATATGCCCTTTCCATAACAACTCTTGCACTTTCCCTTTTAGAACTTAACTCTTCTAAGCATTTCTCCTATAATGAGCTAGATTCAGTATGCTAGCTCCAGGGACCAAGTCAATGTGATTATGGATGTCTCACATAGGAGGTAATCTATTAAGCAGATCTTCTGGCCTAATCTCACTGAATTCCTCCAACAATAGTATTGCTACTTTTTGTTATTTATTTACTTCTCGGTCTTTAGTAATAGAATATACTTGTTTTAATTAAAGCATGAACAATATGGGATTCTTTCATTACTTTCCTCATCTTCTATTCAAAATGGGTAATAGTAAAGAAAGTTCAATCCTTTACTTTAGAAGTCTTGAATTCATTATTTCCTTTCAAAAGGACACAAAGTATATTTTACCCATTTTTACTCTAGTTGGTATACATTCTCCCCACCTATATGTTGGACATGTACATCAAACTATTAAGGTCCATCAAAGAATTGGTGACAAGCATCCATACCTACAATATCACAATATGCCTCATGTTGATTTCTACTAGAAAAGGCAAGTTGCAATGTTGCTTACCTGTATCTTCTTTACTGCTTTAATCTACCCAGTTTTTTTTTTTTTAGGTTGCTTCTCTGCAGGTAATTGTAGTGCTTCGAAAATCATCTTGTTAATGATGTTCTTATAGTTGCCACTATCTATGATCACATCAAACAAACTATCATTAATAGTACATTTGGTGCGAAATAGCTAATGATAATGAGTATTATCATTTTATTATGGTGTTAGCATTAGTTTTCTCATCACAAAGGCTTGGTCTATCATCTTTATTATACCTCATGCTCTTCATCATCTCTATGTGGTGTACAATAAACCTCTTTGTCATCTTCTATTGGGCTTTAGGTTTAACCCATATGGGTCTATAATAAATAATAGAGGAAACCCTAAATATATTATATATATTTAGAAGAAAAAAAAAGAGGGCAATATCGCTCATTGTTATGAGAACGATGGACTGAGAATAAGGAATTAATTTCTATACATGATCAAGAGGATTGTGGCTTGCTATCATGGATAGATAGAAGAGAAAGAAAAGCAAATTAAAAGTGATCTCACAAACAACAATCAGTGGATTATTGTTTATTCATATTTATACGATCTCGATGGAGAAGCTTAGTTTTATGAAGCAACTTTGGGTCCATATTTGGAAGGCTTATTGAATCCCGATTGTAACAAAACTTCTCCTGTTGACTTCGTGGCATGGAGTACTGCAAGGTAATTATTTCCATTTCTTGATAATCCTTCTCAGTTTTTCAGATTGAGTAGGTGTTTTCGCGTTTTCACATTTTTGTGAATTGAATTGTTTTGTGATTTTATCGATATCAATCTTTTTGGTGAAGCATTAATTATCCAATAATATAACTAGTGAAGAAAAACATTATAATCCCATTATGTGTTTATAGTGGAAGATTTTGAGCTGTAGTCCTATGGTTTTTCCCCAATTAGGTTTTTCCATATTAAACCCTGGTCTTTTTGTTATTTTATATTTAGTTTATTATATTGGTAATCGCTATAGGCAAGATGAAAAATTATCTTATCATTATAGGACATTATTTTTTCCTAACAAGTGGAATTAGAGTGGGGTTCAAAAAAAATTCATGTGTTGCAAGCATGGTGGAATCATCAAATACCATGATAAAGTTAAATTCTTAAATTTATTCAATCTGGAAATCAATGATGGAAGATATTTTATATTGTAAAGATCTATGTGCCTTTAGGTGGTGATAATGCAAAGCCAAAATAAATATGATGAAGATTGGGCAATTATGCATAGAAAAATGTCCAATGTATCAATGGGTTGATCATATATGTATCATCATGTTGCTTAGGAAACCGGAGTCGATGCTATATGGAAGAAATTGGAGTCCATGTATGAGAGATAGACTGCCTTGAATAAACCTTCTTGATTAAGAGAGTGGCGAATTTGATGTATAAGGATAGATCCAATATGATAGAGCACTCAAATGATTTCAAGGTCTTGTGAATCAATTATCTGCTTTGAAACTTGTGCTTGATGATGAGATACAAGCACTTTTGTGATTGAGTTCATCTCCTGATAGTTGGGAGATACTTGTGGTGTCAATCAGTAGTTCTGCTCCAAAAGGAAAGCTCAGTATTGTAATGATGAAAGATTGTTTGATGAACAAAGGAGCTAAAAGAAGAGAACTTGGTGCAAGTGCTGACACTCAAGCACTAGTTACTGATAAACAAGAAAGACATGGCACAAGTAAGACTAGAGGCTCATATAAATCTAATAGATCTAAGAAATCCAGAAGAAGATCCAAATCAAGAAGAAGAAATATTAAGTTTATCATTATGATAAGCAGGACATCTAAAGCTAGAAGTTAATATGGAAGAGAGAGCAGGAAAAAAGGTAAAAATGATGAAAAAGGTCATTACACAAATGTTGTAAGCAATAGATGGTGAGATTATTGTTGCCTAGGATGATGATTGAGTTAGTCTCGCATGTCATGATAGTGATTGGGTTATTGACTTCAGTGCCTCCTTTCATGTGACATCACATGGTGAATTCTTCTCAACCTACACTGCTGGTGATTATGTTAATGTTAGGATGGGAAATGATGGTAAATCTAAAATTGTTGGCATTGAAAATATTATTTTGAAGACTAATACAGGTTGTAGACTCATCCTTAAAGATGTTAGACATGTTCCAAATATTTACCTGAACCTGATATCTACAAGAAAATTAGATGATATGGGATACAGTAGCTATTTTGGTGAAGGTAAATGGAAGCTCACCAATGGCTCTCTCATAGTGGCTAAAGGGAAGAAAAACAATTCCCTTTATTGAATGTCAGCAAAACTAAGTAAAGAAGAGGTGAACATGATTGATCAGTCATTAATGGAGCTTTGGCACAAACTGCTTGGTCACATGAGTGGAAAGGGATTATAAATACTTGCCAAGAAGCAACTTCTACCTGATGTGAAAGGTCCGCCTCTAAAAACCTACACTAACTGTCTTGCTGGAAAACAACATAAAGTTGCATTTCATAGAAATCCACCTACTAGAAGATCTTATGTACTTGATCTAGTCAATATAGATGTGTGTTACATGAAAGATATAACATTAGGTAGTGATATTCATTTTGTAACAGTTATTGATGATCACCCTAGAAAGTCATGGACCTTTGCTTTGAAATCCAAAGATCAAGTTCTAGATGTGGTTAACTAATTTCATTCTAGAGTTAAGAGGAAACAAGAAGATAGTTGAAATGTGTTCAAGTAGATAATGGTAGTGAATATAGAGGTCCTTTTGAAAAATATTGTAGAGTCCATGGAATTAAACTTGAGAAGACAATTCTGAAAACCCCAAAGCAAAACGACATTGTAGAAAGGATGAATTGCACTATTACAAAGAGAGTAAAGTGCATTTTATCTCGTGCCAAGCTACCTAAATCATTTTGTGGAGAAGAAATGAGGACAACAGTTGATTTGATCAACTTATCTCCCTCTTATGCTCTGGATGGTGATATCACAGAGAGAGTATGGACAAGTAAAACTAGACATCAGCATGGGCGGTCCGAACCGCGAACCGCCCCGAACCGTCAATGGCGGTTCCTGACTCGGGAACCGCCCCGTGGGTAACGGTTCTGAACCGTTCCGGCGGGTCCAAACGGTTCGGCGTGGTGGAACCGGTGGTTCAACCGAGTTCGAACCGCCATCCCAGACCCGGAACAGGCGGTTTCAACTCGCAAAAAAAAAAAAAAAAAAGAAAAAAAAACCTGAGAACGAACTGGAAAGGAAAAGGAGGAGTGTGTTGTGCTGGGCTTCGGGGGAGGTGCAGGGGAATAAGGGGGGTAGGGGTAGGGGAGGGGGGTGGGGGTGGTGTAGTGGCTAGGGCAGCATTTGAGGAAAAAAACAAAAAACAAACAAAACGAAACGAAACGAAACAGAACAAGTCAATATTGTCGGCAATGCAAATGAAGAAATGAGGAGGGGGGCCTTACACCGTGCAGTATTATGTCTAAAAACAATAAGCAAAACAACAAAATCACCGAAAGTTGGAGAGTTGAAAAATTATCAACGGCTGGGGAAAGTTGGAGAGTTGAATTAGACAACTTATTTTTTGATATTTTACGCACGTAATGAGATCTATAAATATAAGAGTTTGATTCAAAAAACTACGAAACATTCAAAAGTTTGTAACAACCTTCACAGATTGAGTTTTGCTAAATTATCAACCATTCCCGTGTTTTAAAAATATCAGATATTCCTGTGTTTGATATTGCTTGTTATTTTGTAGGCTATCTTGCACAAAGGGGTTACCCAGCAACACTTATTTATCGTGTTTGCTCTTAAATTTTCAATTCTTCTAATACTACCACTCACATTAGTACGTACTCGTTGTTTGTAAAAGGGCCAGATGGCTTCCTTTTTCTTTGGTGGTTCATCAAAAAAATCTGCAAAGAAAGACAAATTAAAGGCGAAGATACCCGAGTACCAGCAAGAGCCTACTATCAATGTAGATGAGGATGCTGACTGCTATGACTTTAATAAGCCTCGGGTATCCGACTTTGATTTTACACCTGAAAAATTCCTTGCGATTCCACCAGGTTTCGAGACAGTCAATCCAGTTTACCATCAACAAGGAGATGATGATAATGACTCCCAAGATCCGGAAATGGAACAACTACCACAACATGAAGCCGAGGATTATGGCGGTTTGGTGAAGAAATACACCCCACCATTGAGACAAATCCATCCACAAAGCCACCTCGACCATATAAGTCTAATATGTTCACTAAATATTTTAGGAAGGTCGAAGGGCCAGTTGGGAAGACTAGGGCGCATTGCAATTATTGCAATGCAAACTATGCCTTTTCCAAAGGAGATGGATATGGTAGTCTTTCCAAACATCTAAAGTCAAAGCATCCTAGTGAGTATGGTTTGGATCCATCACAACAACAAATATCACGATCGAGTTCCAAGAAAGAAGCAAGGCTGTGGCATTTTAATGAAGAACAATATCGTGATGCCATGGTGCAAATGATAAGCGGCTTGCGTTTGGGTTTTAATGCAAGCGAAAATGCAGATCTTGTCTATTGCCACCAAGAAACTTTGCAGCCACAATCACCTAAATGGAGTGCTACAACAATGAAACGACATTGTCTAAAAATGTACTGCAAGGATAAGGGACAGCTCCAAGCAACTTTTTATGATCTCGATACATGTGTGTCCATCTGTTCTGATATTTGGACTGATAGATGGGGTGAAAGTTCGTATATGGGGATTACATCTCATTGGATTGATAGACATTGGATAATGCAAAAGAGATTAATTGCATTAAGAAAAATGGATTGATCCCATACAGCTCAAAACATATATGCCACAATACGGACAATTCTTGATGAGTATGGGTTGACACAAAAAAATTTTTCAATAGGATTCGATAATGCTGCAACAAATACAGCAAGTATTTCTGATCTTCAGTCGTTATGCCAACCAACGCTTGGGGGTACCTTTTTCCACATAAGATGTGCATGTCACATCTTGAATTTGTGTGTGAAAGATGGAATGGATTCTTTAAAAATCCGTACATCTCCCATAAAAGTTGTGGTTGACTTCATTACCGACCATCCATCTATTAACAGAGAATGGCGGAAATGGTGTGGTGTGCATGGCAAAAAGCCGAGAAAATTCAAAAAGGATGTGCAACACCGATGGAATTCGACGTACGAGCTTCTAGCTAGCACGGTACCATATAAGGAATTGCTATGTAGCTTTGCCATTGCACATGTACCAAACATACCATTGCATCCCAATGAATGGAACTTCTGTAGCAACTTGTTGCAGCTGCTGAAGGTCTTCTATGACTGAACAAATGTTTTCTCCCGTGTGTACAATCTCAGTGTCCATCTCTTTTTACTGGAGGCCTGCAACATCATCGAAACACTCTAACAGGTAAGATCTGATCCAATTTTGCAAATGTGTGTTAACGATATGACTCGCAAGTGGTTGAAGTATTATAGGGAAATTCCTATGATATACAATGTGGCATGGTTGTTGGACCCACGCAACAAAGTTGAGGGACTTCGCGAAGTCCTGGATTACTATTACGATTATGTGGACAAGTTGTCAGACACTCAAGACATTTATGCAATTTCTGCTCATAATGTCGTGAAAGAGACAAGTAATGTGCTATTGAACTTATATTCTCAATTTAGTAGCACATATGGTGGACAAATACTCACTAGTCTAGCAACCCCAAGTAATGCCCCCATATCAACCATCGTGGAGAAGCCTGGAGTGGTGCTCCAGCATCGGCGGTTCAAAAAGCACCGTGGCATAGGCGGCAGTGGATCAGACTCTGAGATTGACAAGTACTGGAACACGGCATTCGAGTTTGGTGACATGGTGGATGCATACAACTTTGACATGTTAGACTGGTGGAAACGTCACCAGGAGAGATTTCCAATACTATCTAGAATCGCTAGACAAGTATTGGCTGCACCTGCTTCAACTGTGGCAGTTGAGCAAGCATTCATCATTGCTGGGCAGCAGTTGGATGAGCATAGGTCCCGGTATGGTCCTGCGACGGTTAAGGCACTAGCTTGCAACCATGATTAGACTCGTGCAGAACGACGGCAACAAGACTTGAAGACTACTCAAGTGAGGAAGACGAGTATTTCAGTGACTTCAACTAATCTGCGGGAAGCACAGCTGTGACCTCTCCGGGGACTAGTATAGGCCAATGAGCATTAACTTTACATTTACTCGATTCATATTATTCTACCATGGGTGTTGGTATTGTAGTCAAGATCAATGAATTGCGTGATTCTAGTTAGTTATTGTGGTTGTAATAGTTAGTGTGTTCATGTTGTTGTGGAGGTAATATGTAATGTTTGGCGTAATGAAATTTACTTGTCATCGTTTGCCTATATGTTAATCAACCTATGTGTTCCGTAATTGTGTTTATTATTTGCTAACCATTATATTTTATTTTAAAAAATTTAAATGTTTACTTTGGGTATAAATAAGTTGTAATTGTTTTTGTTGATTTTAGGGTTTTTGTTTTCTTTATTTTTTCCAAAAAAAAAAAAAAAACGGTTCACGTGGAACTGGAACCGGAACTGCCAGAACCGGCGGTTCCTTGGAACCGTGAACCGCCCCGACTCTGGCTGTTTCGGTTCCGGTTCGGGTCCGGGTCCGGAACCGACCCAAATCGTGAAGATGTCTAAGTAAAACTATATCCTATGTTCACTTACAAGTGTTTGGTTGCAACGCATATGTGCATATTCCCAAGGATGAAAGACCAAAACTTGATGTAAATTCAAAGTAATGTATTTTTCTGGGTTATGCACATGATGAGTATGGGTACAGGTTACGGATCTAGTAGAAAAGAAAATTATGAGAAGCAAAGATGCGATCACTCTAGAAAATCAGACTATTGAAGACATAAATAAGCCAAAGAAGTCCAAATCCTCAAGCAAGATCAGAATCAATGTAAACCCAATGCCTTTTCTTGAAGATATTAATAATGATGGCGGAGATGTGCAAGACTTAGTTAAAGATGATGAGACATCTTAAGAGCCTAATCAGCGGATTGAATTGAGAAGGTCTACAAGAGAGGGAAGACCATCCACTAAATATAATCTAGAAGATTATGTGATGCTGATAGATGGGGGAGAGGCAGAATGTTATCAAGAGCTTATATTACATGAGTAGAAAAATGAATGGGTAAAAGCCATACAAGATGAGATAAAATCCTTGTGTGAGAATCATACATATGATTTAGTGGAACTACCAAAAGATAAGCTTATTTGTTACAGACAGATGGCTAATGTGATGAAACTCCCCATATGAGTTGGAGGGGGAGTTTTATTGGGCTTTGGGTCCAACCCATATAGGCCTATAATAAATAATAAAGGAAACCCTAAATATATTATATATATTTAGAAGAAAGAAAAAAGGGGGAATATCTCTCATTGTTATGTGAACGACGAACTAAGAAGAAGTAGAGGAATTACTTTCTATACATGTTCAAGAGGATTACAGCTCGCTATCACAAATTGATAGTAAGAGAAAGAAAAGCAAATTAAAAGTGCTCTAATGAAAAGGAATCGATGGATTGTTGTTTATTCATATTTATACGATCAAAACAGAGAAGATTAGTTTTATGGAGCAACTTTGGGCTCATATCCGAAAGGCTTATTGAATCCCGATTGTGACAAAACTTCTTCTGTTGAATTAGTGGCATGGACTACTACAAGGTGATTATTTCCATTTATTGTTAATCCTTCTCAACTGTCCAGATTGAATAGGTGTTTTCACGTTTGTGCGAATTGAATAGTTTTGTGATCTTATCGATATCCACTATTTTGGTAAATGATCAATTATCATCTAGTATAACTAGTGAAGAAAAATATTATAATTCCATTATTTGTTGATAATGGAAGATTTTGCACTATGGTCTTGTGGTTTTTCCTAAGTGAGGTTTTTCACGTTAAATTCTGGTGTTTTCGTTATTTTATATTTAGTTTGTTATATTGGTGATCACTATAGGCAAGAGGAAAAATTATCTTGTCATTACAAGACATTAATTTTTCATAACATCTTCTTTATTAACTATGCAAATTCACTTTTTGCATGGACTGTCACTAGTTCGATGGCTAGGTTAGTTATATTTAAGAAATTTCCTAGATTAGGGTTTAATATAGAGTTGGTTGAATTTTACACCTGTTACGGATATAACATCTTTTATTTGCCAAGAGCTTTATCTTTCTTAACTTGTTCATCATGTGTTTGTGGCTCTTGGATTGACTTATTCTTCTCAATTTTTGCCTTACAATAGTCATTCCCATACCGATTAGAATCATACTAACTATTCTTCTTCTACAACATTAGATATACTTTCATGGTCATATTCTAAGCCTCATTCAAATTGTGTAACACCTGCACACCTATTTTATCTCTAATTTGAGACTTAAACCCATCTAGATACCTTGCCTCTTGTTTCCCTTCACTCACTTATGGGTCATTTCTTTCTACCAATCTCATGAATTCTGCAGTATATTCATAGATAGTTTTGACCCTATTGTCACATTTAGTGTTGTTGAAATAATATTTGCTCATAATTAGGTGGAAGGAATTTTTTTTTTTTTTTTTTGCAACAATTGCTTTATCTAAGGCAAAAAAAAAAAAAGTGAAATAAGGATTCAATATACTCAGAGAATCAATATATCTTTGTAATCCAATCAATGAATCCTTAATTGCCATTAGAATGAGGAACTTCTAGTTTTAACCTAAAATCTCTTTTATTTTTATAGTAGTCATAGTCATAGCCATGACTACTTCGATGTTTTCCATAATTACCACCATATTTACCATGGCTATCATGATTTAACTTAAAATCGTCATCATCTTCACTATCATTTGTCTTAGGTTGGCAGCCTACAATTAATTGCAAAAATAGTTTTATCAACAAAGTAGCCTTAGGCAACATCATTTCTTAGTCCCAAACTACTACCATTTTTATTTATGTTAGCATCTATTCCTAAGGCATCAAGTCAGTCTACAACGTCATCAAAGCATTACTTGACATGCTATAATCTGAGATCAAAATTTTCTCTAAAGCCTTCAATGCTACCTCTTGAACTTATAAACCAAGTCACAAGGCTTTCATATCTCAATCACTATCATGGACATGATTGTTTTATGAACTATCGTCTCTTGCAATCATATTGAGTAAGTGATTTTACTAAGCTCTGGTACCAGCTAACACAGTGAGTTAACATAATAAGTCAAAGGTTAATTCTTGATTAGCCCTATAGAAAAGATAAAAAGGTTTTAACCTAAAAGCTCAATACAAATTTAGGAGATAACTATTATTGGTGCTTGAATATCAAATATAAAAAATTATATATATTTATTGGTAAGTTCTTATTAGCTACAATCCTTCTAAAAGAAGAATCTAAATAAAACCACCTGTGAAAAATAAAACATTATACTATCCTGAACATAAACTCACAAAAAATCAAGTAAACTATGCTCCTTATTGCCAAAGGAAAATAAATTATTCTCTTTATTATTAAAGGAAAATAACCATAATCACTTTTCATAATTGCTTTGCTTTCTTATTTAATTTTTCAAACCCATTTTCTTATTTCTTCCATTCAACTCATTCAAAGAACTTGTCAGCTATTTGCTCTCCATAAGAATCATATGGAATTATATACTTTATACAACCCAAAAGTATATAAATGTAATAAGTCTAATAAAGACAAGATGTAGGGGCATAGCCCATTTGGAGTATTAGGGTTGTCGATCTCAATGTTATAACCCAGAAAGGGATGAATTGGTTACTGTTCAAAAAATTTAACTTTTTAAATCAAATAAACAAACGCTTGTGAAAACTTATAAGTTATGTTCAGAGAAATCAATTTTGCAATCAAAATATCAAATAATATTATAATAGCAAATGTAAGAAATTTAAAAGACGAGAGGGAATAAGAGATTATGGAAGGAATGGTAGAGGTTCTATCTTGTGCAGCGAACCTTTCTTCCAACTCACAGACTTTCTAATCTATATTGGTTTGTTTCACCATATTGAATAAAATTATGAGAGTATAAACAATTGCCTAATACAATAGACTCAATTCTCTCTGCTCAGCCTATCTAGCTCAATAAACTATTTATTGATCTACAGAGCTATATGTTAGTCTTTTATAATCAACTTCATCAGAGTACAAAGCAAATTGAGAAATAAAACGATTTAAAATTCCTCTCATATATTTTCTTTCAAAGCTATAAAAGAAATCTATACAGAATATGTACATATTGGTTAGATATTTTAGTTATGCTCTAGGTGGTATTTATATAAGAAAAAATATAAGCAACATGTTAGCTTGTAGAAATTACAAGCATTTCAACGTTTTCGCTTTTTTTCTTGTTGTATTTTATCTACACACAATATTTTGAATCTTTTTCGTTGGAGATGGATAAGCTTGAGAGATCTGCTTCAAAAAATTCTCTAACATTTTTTTTACATTTTCCTTATATAATTTAAATTTCATTACTAATATGTACTTTACATAATGTAATTCGAATGTTTCAGTATCTAGAAGCTTTCTTTAAAGGATATATCCAATTAGGTTGCAATTGGATCGCCATTTTGCAATTCATTCAAAATAAAAATGTACATTTTTCTCCAATAAATACGCTTAAAATTTATGTCAAAGGATATGTCTATACTCTCCTTTTGATTTGGAGTAAAAATTCCCAAAATATCTCTAACAAATATAAATTATCTTATGTTAAAGTTCAACTCAAGGCTTTAGTACTTCGGTTTAACCCACACATGTCTCCTTCCTTAAACCTAATTTTCGAAAGAAGCAAAATTCACTTTACTTAAAGGAAAAGGTATGTTTCTACTTAAACCCTATCTTCTATATTATTCCTCTCTAGGGTTTTTCTAATCCTTTAGTCTCTATGTATGATTTAACTTATTAATGCATTTCTCTTATCTACTATCATTTGTATGTTTGCAAGGTACATAACAAAGAGAAGATAAATTGAGATTCTAGATTCTCAAGAGACCCATATCTAATTGTTTGTTAAAATTTCTAGCTAATCTTTCTTATTTCATGTTGAGTATTTATATCTTATGTCTAGGCGTTATAGCTGTATTGTCCCATTTACAATGTGTAGATGCTAGATACTATTACAACTGTAAGTTTTTAAGTTATAAAACATATGTCAGTATAAGTGGTGATAATCTGTACTTAACACTCCCTTAAGTGGTGTAATTAACCAAGTATTGAGGCTTCCTTCTCCTTTCTGGTACTTATATTCGTAAATCTCACAAAAAATTCAATTCAAAATGCCTTGAATCTACCTTGGAATATCTAATAAATGTCTTAACTTTACTTTTAATCTTCCTCAATTTTCATTCTAATCTTATAAAAATAAAATTAGTTATATTTTCCATATATAAGCAATCTTAAAATCTAATATTAGTCTTGATGCCACATTGGCTTGATGAGAGCTGATAATTGATCCTTTGTTTGCCACACAATCAATATATAAATTGTCGAGTTGCATAAATGAAATGGTAATATCCAAATTACGAAATGACTTTGATTACTACCTTAATAACTAATTGAATTGAATAATGATTATTTATGTTTATGATTTGTTGGTCCTAATATGTAACCAAGAAGGGGGTTGAATTGGTTACTTTCAAAATTAAAACTTTTTCAAACAAATTTGTAAAACCCCTTGATTACTTTAAAGGATATGGCATGAAATTAATGTAAGTAATATAAGAACTTAAAGTAATAGGATTTTATGTGAAAAATAAAAGAGAGAGAAGAAAAGCTAAGACAAGTGATCTGTAGTGGTTCGTTGTGCCTATGTCCACTCTTCCACTCCAAGTCAAGGATCTTATAATCCACACAGGTTTTTCCACTAATCCAATGAAAAACTTGATTACAAATAGTCACAATTCCACTCTACTCAGCTTCCCTAGATTCACTTTAAACTATCACTAACTGTAGAGTTCTATTTGTAATATAACTCAAACGTAGCAACACTATAGTTCCTTCTCTAAACAATGGAATGAGCAAAAATAAAATAAAGTTGCAGTAAAGAAATGAGTGCACAAGATCATATCAAAATTCACAATAAAGTTTCTTTTTAGCATATAGATATTGTATTGGTTTTTTGGTGATTGGAACATTAAGATATTTATATTCTTTTCCGTAAATTCTTTAAGCTCTGTTTGTTGTATAACTTGGATAATTCTTATTAGATATTCTCATATGATATCTTGTGCTTCAATATCTTGAAGTTAATATTCACAGATCAATTCAAATTTAAATGTTAAGAATTGATGCTTTATATTTATCTTTGAAATTGTCCTTTAATTATCTTGAGCAACTTGTAAATCTCTCCCTTCATGTGTAAACCAATCTTCATTAGTTCAATTAGTATCTCTTAAAAATAGGAATGTTTCTCCCATATGATATCTTTAAAAATTAAATCATTATCCTTATTATTTTGATAATCATTGTCTCAATTTTCATGTCTTCAAGTCTCTTTGTGGAAAAACAAAACATAAGTTGATTTCTAATATAATCTGCAGTAGCTTCAAGTAATCATAACCTTCTCAAATCTGCAGAAATCTTCACGGATGTGTAAACCTTCATGAACTTTATGATCTTGATTGAATCTTACTAGATTATGTTCCTACTTAGTGGAACATATGAATACATTACCTAAATGTATTCATCTTTTGGAGCTAGATTCAAAACATGTTTAATGATGACTTGAATCATGTTCTAATCAATCTATAATAAGCTCATAACTTTTTCTTGATATATTGATACTCTATAAAGTTCCTTCTAGATAGAGTTAAGCTTGTTCTATATTAGTATACACTCTATTTTCCTTCTGGATTGTCTTTTTCTTTTAACACTTATCATTGAATGTTCAGAACATTGTAATCCATGAGTTTATCCTTAAGTTAAGTTTAAAAAAGAATTAAAATTAATATAGAGTTAATATAAAAGTTAATAATGAATTTCTAGTTAGTAGATTTACTTATGTTAGCATATGTATAATGAGTTAAGTAGACTAAAATGTTATCTATTTCAAAAATTTCTATCAATTTATTCTACTTTCAAATGTCTTTATGAAATTGTATTTCTAAAGCTTAAACCCTAAAAAAAAGAATTTTTATTCTAAACTATCTTAAGAAAATTTTAATTCTTGTTTCTTACATTATTGGCCTAAAGAAGCCCAATTTCATGTAAACCCAAGCCACATTTCAATTCTCCACAGCTTACTTGACATGCGTCCACTCGCACACAATAATTTCTTATGATACCCAAAAGTCAAAATTACTTTATCGAATATTAGGGATAATTATCAACTAAATTTAACAAAAATCACTCCCTAAAATTTCTTCTAGCAAGCGCCATTTACTCCAACAAAACATAACATCTCTTTCATTAATTTTTCCTCCAAAATTCTTCAAAAGTTTACTTTAAGCCTTCATCATCAAGTCAAGAGTCCAGTATTACTTATTATTGTTTAGTTAGTCTTGTAGTATAGATAAGTTTATTTAGTGTATGTTAGCTAATGTGGAATATAGGTTGTTAAAGATATCAATGTTAGATAAGTAAAGATTAAGTAATGAAATTGATAGTTTCAAACTTAAGTTATAGATATAATAGACTTTTGTTGGTTTGCTAAAGTTGATGTTATGTATAGTTAAATGTAGTGTAAGTATGCATGTGTAATGTCAATGTGTAAGTGTAGGGGATATATAAGCCTTATATACTAATGTTGAGATGTCTTTGTTGGAAATAAGATTATAGTAATTGAAAAGTGTAAATTTTCAAATTTTAGAAACATAATTGAAAACAAGGCTACTAATGGGCGTAATATGAGGGCGTTATCGTCTCGAGTATTCTAATTTATGGAATTTTACATGATAACGGGCGTTATCGAACCCGTGATGGTTTTGAATGAAATTGTTTTAACTTGTCACAAGCGTGATCTACCCTGTGATCGTCTATGCGCTTTGTACAAATTTCATATCACCCTTAATCATGGGCATGATTGTACCCATAATAGTGATCACAGCCTTGATCACGACAATGATTATTCCCTTATTTCATTTTGTCTAAAAAAAAATAAAACAATAATACAAAATAATTTATATATGTGCATAGATACTGGCTTAAGATCTTCTATAGAATCTTACTCAAGTTGGATCATAGAATTCTAGATTGATGACATTTAAATTTTATAATACTTAAACTTAGTTAATTAGTAAAGTGTGTAGTTGAGCTTTACCTATACATAGTACCTTATAACTCCTTAAAAACTAATGAACTAAGGAAATGATAAAACAAATTTAGACACTTCGATACTAATAAAAATTCCTATTTGATTATATCATTAGTAATACATGTTTTTATCTTATAGGAACCATAAATCAAAATTCAATTTTCCGATTGACTATTACGATGATTAAGCCAAGATGCACCAGTGAGTAACTTGAGTCTTCTCATAATGTTTGTAATTATAATGTAGTGACATATGCTCCTAAATATAACTGAAATTGGATATATGCATGGGGATTGGGGAATAATGCATGCTATATGTTGTTTGAGTGAATGAAAAACTTCAATATTAAAAATGACAACTATTTACTTGATAATGATTGTGTAAGGTATTGAAGATTATTTGAATCTGGAGTGGTCATTAAGTAATATGGTCTATTCCTTAACTGATCCTTAAATAAAGCAAACATGCATCACATAATAGTATAACTTGCATTTGTGTAAACCCCTAAAATTTTCGGTTAATTTTAAGTTTAATCTTAGAATTAAAAGTCAACCGAAACCCTAAAGGACAATAAAAGACTAGTACAAACCCTAGATTCTAGATCCGGTATTCCCGTTTTCTTTAGCCCTAAAAAAACGAAGTTGGAATAATTAGCTATAATAGTTTGGAATAACTATAGGTTATAAAAATATCAGTTTTACGAAATTCGAGTGTCCCTTGAACCCGATCGGACACAGTCCTTGAAAGACGTGTCCCAGGGCTCAGAATAGTAAAAATATTCCAAATATACCGTTAGACTTATAAAAATATAAGATTTCCAAAAATATCAATTTTGTAATTTTTCGGTAACTAAAAATATCAGATATCGCATTTATACGCGTATTTTCTTACTACGGTACTTAAATTGTCATGTCTACTTTACATTACACTATTTACTACTATTCTACACTATTCACCTATCTCTACTTTTCCTTACAAGCTATTCTTACTACCTATACACCTATTTCTTACACATTTTCATTTTCAATACAACTTCACATCTCTCTTTTCTTACTTTTAATTAACAAAAATAGAAAAAAAATAAATTTCCTCTCTTCCTACACCAAGAATAGCGCCGGCCACCCCTCATGCATGCCTAATTTGTTTTATTTTTACTTTATTTAATTAACACAATTTACCTCCCACATTTTCCTATAAATACCCCTTCACACTTTCACTTCTTTCACACTTCTTTATTACTAAAGTTACTATACTTAAATTTCTCTCCAAATCTCTCCAAGAAAGTTCTTCCAAGAAGCTCTCTCTAGTTCATCTCTTTTAGGTAAAAATTCTTCAAGAAGTTCCTATGTTCATCTACTTAGTATAAACTTAGTGTGTGTTTTCTAAAACCATGAAGGTTAAGAAAGCAACAATAGGTTCATACTTTATTTTTGTTCATAATCTCAACTCCTTTATGTTTCCTTTATGTTCATAACTATCTAAATATCTATATAGCTATATATATTATTTAGAGGATATAAGCTCATTGTCTTGCAATTTATTTACCTTCCATGCAATTTATTTACTTCATTGCAATTTATTTAATTTCAAGTTGTTCTTAAAACTAGTCTTTCTAGTCTTAGACTTGTCCTCATCAAGTCAAAACATTTTCTTTTCTTTTCGGGACTAGTCTTTTCTTAGTCCCGGGGTACCTTGATAAAGCTAAGGTCTCAATACTTGATTTATTTCTTTATATGCTTATTCTTTTAAGTTATTATGTTCTTTTTATATTTTCATAGCTTATGATTCATATTCATGCATGAACATAATGGTTTTGTCTCAACAAAATAAATGAAGGAAATGTTTTCTTAAAATAAAGATTTTCCTCTAGAAATAAAAGTAGGAGGTTAATGTTTTCCTAAGAGACTAAGAAGTCATCATAAACAAACTTAGATGAGTTTATAAGAGATTTTATAAACATACAAAAAATTTTTGAAGTAACAAAATTTTATAATAACTTCATCTTTTTCTTTAAATAATATAACTTATTTTCATTAAAACAAAATGATCTCAAGAAACCAAGAAATCATTTTATAGGAGTATTAATACTTTCAAAAAGTGTTGAAAGCTAAGTATAAGAAATAAAAATCATTCTTTAGAAATTTAGAACAATTACAAGAAATTAAATTTAGAAAAAGAAATGCTCATTTCAAGTAGCTCAAGATCTTTTCAAAGTAAAAAGAATATTTCAAAAATTTATCAAGTTCAAAATCTTTCAAGACTTTACCTTTTTTTTTTTATAAATTGAGACAACTCCATTTACTTCATACAATTGTTATGAGTCATTACATATATGTATATACCTTTCAAAAAGTTTACAAAATACTTGGAATTTTCATCTCTTCAAATGAGTTTTATTTAAAAAAAGGAAATCAAGTTTTTAGAAATTCGTGGAGAATTTGGTCGCTGCTTTTTGGGACCCAAATGACTTAGTTTTATGAAAATAAGTTTAGAAATGTGTAGATCTCTTCGAGCAGGTAGAAAACGATATATTATTTGCGAAATTCCGAGTTAAAATGAGCAAGTTATGGCCATTTTAAGTTGGAATTTCCTCTTATACGATTTTACCGCGATTTTAAGAAAAGTTTAGAATCTTCAAGAATAGAAGTTCATGAAATACTCATTTTGGGTATTCTTCTTGATTAGATAATCTCGAGGAGGATTGTTCATATCCCGAAGATTACTATGATTAGTGGAAATCCCGAACGACTTATCCATTTCAAGAAAGGTGTCATCATGGCCAAGTGAGTTTACTCCCCGATATTTTTCATACTCTTGATTGTGCTTGTAAAAATTAGTTGCACTAGAATTTAGGTAAAATTCAAAAGAAAGTTGTATGATAATATGTTGAAAGAATACTAAGTATATCAAAACTCGATTTGTTTGTAATAAAGTTGTATGTGCATTAATATCTTGAAGTGTTTGAAGTTGGTTGATCACTTGAAAGAAGTTAAATATAACTACTAGACCTTAATTAAGAAATTATTCATGCACTTCACATGTTGAGTCACATTTCATTCACTACTATACAATTGGTGGGACAAGTGTATAATAGTGGTGGTAGGCAGAACTGGTATATCATGTAAGTGGCGAGTAGGAGCCGGTAAAAACTACAAAAAATTGATGGCTAGTAGGAGCCTGTAATAACTACAAGTTTTTGATGGCGTATGGAGCCGGTAAGAGCTATAAAAGTGTTTTAAAAGTTGTAGCTGTAATTGGCCTGAATACCCAACCCCGAATGAAGGGCGTAATTCATTCAACATATGATTCTCGGAAATTCATATGTCTTGTATTTTCACGTGGTTGTTGCATTTCATATGTTTGAATAATAAACTTGGTTGATAATTTACTTCGAGTATGAATTTTGGGATTTACTCACTAAGCCCATAAGCTTACACCCCTATAGGTATTTTTATTCTCAGGAACACCTATTTTTGTGCCCGAGGCCTCCCTGTATCCGTGTAAGTTTTATATATTGAAGCTTTTGGAGGAAATCTGCTCAAAGACTTATATTAGAATTCCTTTGAAATCTTTAATGTAGTATTTTGGATGTTGTAAAGACTATCACGATCCTTGGGATTAGTGTCACGCCCCAAAGTGTGCCCTACACGTGATAGTCCGCCACACTCAACATTTAAACCCAAGTAAGACAACCTCAGTCTTCCCATGAGTTTGAACATCGGGTGTAAGGCTCGCTCTCAACATTTATAGACCATACTTTGCTTCGTAGTAGCTTAAGGAGACATACATAGCAGCAAGAACGTAAATCATGACCGTCTTACAATGAATTATTCTATTACATGAACTAGGGGCCATACCCCCGATAACAAAAGCTTCAAATTCTCAAGCCCATAAATTTCCTTGTGTTATCCTTTAAATGCCGGTTCGAGAATACAGGATTAGAATCCGAAACTAATCTTTAGGCCCCCGGCCCCATCAAAAGCTCCTTAGTATCTAAGAGCTGTACCTGGTGTCCACGGGTCCTCGAAGATAGCCAAAGGTATTCATACTGCAACAGGAAACTATTGGGGTATAAGCTACACTAGCTTAGTGAGTGAAAACTTCCGAATCACAATTACTACAACACATTCAAACAAGTAATTAATCAACCAAGTGGAATGCAACAACGAATGAGTTCAGCAAACATATGACTAGCCGGAAATCATATGTGGATGGACTTGCGCCCTCCATCCCGGGTTAGCAGATTAACGAATCCTGCGATACGACGCCGTTTAAGCTCACGGTCAACTGAACAATAATTCGTTTTATGGATCACGATTAACCAACCAGTATTCATTTTATGGATCACGATTAACCAACAAGTATTCGTTTTATGGATCATGAAAAACCAACCAATGCTAATGCTCTATCCCCATCGTGATATGAGTGAATCCAATTACAATTGAGTCAAATATACATTAATTCAATTCTTTTAGGTGGCCAACCATTATTCGCAAACATTCAATATAAAATACTAGCTAATCAATCAATAGCTTAACACCCGGTTTTGATATTTCTTAAGTTTCATTTCACACATCAACAGCAGACAAATATATAATTCCCATACAACCCCATCATACATAATCATCCTTTTTATCTTTACCTAGCAACTAGTGCGGCTATCATTACAATCACAAGCAATAATTGAAATCGGAAGAGGAACTCACTCGGCCATGGTACGCCGGTCTCTTAGCAAAGGTGGTCAGGTGATACGGTATCATCGTGTTCTGGTTCACCTACCAAATAAGAATAGCCTAATAAGAATCTCATCACTAAACTACTTCAAACTATGTATCTACACTACACAAAATCGGAATTCTCGCTATTTGCGGAAGTTCCAACTTAAAACGGCCAAAACTTGGTCATTTTAACTCGGAATTTCGCAAATTTTATATCGATCTCATCTACTTCGAAAGATCTATCTATTTATAGAATTACTTTCAAGTTTTGAAAGTAGTAAGGCCATGGAACAGTGGGATCAGTTCTGTTCTGCCCCTTTCTCAATTCCGAAAAATTGTTTGCTTTTGATGAGAAATGTTCCTAGTTGATGATTCATGGATGAATGGTATAGGAATGAATTACTAACATGAATGCCATGTAATAAACTCAATATATACAAGGTCATGATGATTTTTGATGATAAACCCTTAGGAACTCCTAATTGTTACAAAATTACATAAAGGTTATCTCTAACAAGGCTATTCTTCTCAACTTTACATTCCTTAGGGTTTCTTTGATTTTTATTCTTGAAATTCACTTGTTATCTAAATAAAAATGAGTTCCTAAAGTCTATATAAATCATGGCCTTCATTCATGCATCAAAATTCCCATTTTTCATTTGGTAAACATGTCTTTAAACAAGCTTCTTGTAAAAATCCGAATTTTTGAAGTTTCATTTCCTTGCATTTTTCCTATGGAAAAACTTGTCTAATGAATTAAAAATTGAAGCTCCAATATATATATTATCTAAGGACTTCATTTAGCTTATAAAACATCCAATTTAGACTTAGATACTAAGTGTTCTTGTAGGCATGAACCTAAATTACGAATTTAACTATTGATCAACATATCAATATTTTTCATTCTAACTCCACTACTTGTTTTACATTCTTCTTATGCCTAAACTCATCTAAACTCATAAAAAGCATTCCTTAAGGGCATCTATTACATATACCCTCCATTTCTTGTGCAAAATATGAGTTTTAAAGTGGTTTTGGTAGCTTTTAAAATAGGGTTTCAAAGTCACCCGAATTTTCAACTAAGCTTTTCTAACAAAATAATTTCTTTTTCAACTTTCTAGTCTTCTATACATGTAGATCTATCATTTAACATATCTATACATAGGCAAGGCTACATTTTTATGATCATCCATGCATGAAAATCAAAATAATCATATGAACATGAATGTAGATGAAGATGTGAATGTTTAAACACTAGATCTACTAAATATCATGCATGATTCATGAGTCTCATGGCATGAACATGAATATTTATGCATGATCCCTACTTTACATGCATGAACATAACACTATCTTCACCAAAAACTCATTTAAACTTTAGATCCAGTTCTTGTGATGGCTTGAGATTCTTGTATTAGTGTTTTCATATCCCTTGCACATGCTCATTGGGATTAAAGGTGGAAAACACACAAGAATGATCTTGCCATTACAAGACTTGGGAGGAACAAAGCTTGAAATCAACACTTTAATGGAGATTTAGAGATGAAAAGAAGAGAAGAATAAAGTTGTGAGTGTGTGTGTGCATGGTGTGGGTCACGGCAATGATAGGAGAAGAAGGAGAGGGTTTTCAACCTTTGTAAAATTTTAGAAGAGTGAAAATGAAGAGAGAGAATGGAAGATGAGTTTATATATCATGTGCATTAGGGTTTATTTGTAATAAAATAAGTAAAATAAAACAAATTGGAGGGGAATTGGGGAGGGGAATGCGCCGACCAAGCATAGGGGAGGGAGAGAGAATTGAATTTTTGATAAAATTTGTAATTTAAGTAATAAAATATAATATTTGTAATAATTTAATAGGAGACAAAAATTTCTTGGAAAAGAAAATATAATTGAGTAGTTATAAGGATGTAAGAATAGGGTATGGGTAGTGTGTAGTGTAGGTTGTACTTGTGAATAGTAGACAAGACATCTACTTTACCAGTTGTAACGAAAACACGGGAAAAGCTATAACTGTAATTTTTATAGCTCGGAAAATTATAAAATTGATATTTTTGGAATCCTTAAAAATTACGGTTCTAATGAATATTCAAGAACATTTTTTTGAATCCATGGTCCGGGGCACTCTTTTCCGTAATTGAGCTCGGGAAGGCTTGAATTGAAAAATTCCCGAATTTGGAGCTTTCAAAGGTTTAAAATATGCTTTAGAACAATAATTCATGTTCATTTACTTTATAAAACTTCTTTTATTATGAAATCGAAGGAAAGCCGGATCTAGGGTTTCTAGGCTCCTCTCACTAAGCTGGAATCGGACCGATATAGGGTTTCGTTTTCCGGTTTCCAAGTTCGCCCGATCACTATCCGATCACTAGGAGAACTAGGGTATATCTTATAATAATAATAATAATAAAATAAAATAATAATAAATTTAGGTAACTAATAATATTAAATCGTACTGGAAGACTCACTAATTACGGTAGTAACGAGAATACGAATAGATTTGTAAAATTAGATAATTCTAGCTATTTGAAAATTTGTAAAACTAATGACTTAGAGATCCTTTAGAATATGAGTCTAACGCATGAATATCATATTCTTAACATTTCGAATCCCAGAGCGCTTTTCGAAACTGGCACCTGATCAGATTGGAATAGGTCGGAATTTCATTGATCTCATCTTTCCAGAGTATCCTAGACTTAATACGACCCGATTACACTTTTTCCTCTTGTTCCAACTCCTGGGTTTAGGAATACGAGATTGCCGGGTCTAGGTATGGAGTTTCTTGGGAGTTTTTGGGACTCAAGTTCCCTGGTTGACCTTACAGTTTACCCCATTGCCAAAATAAAAACTAATATTTTATACTTATATGACTTGTCTGGTTGGTGAGACTTAATTTAAGGTCGATTTTCATAAGTGTTTAATATCTCACAACGTTCCCGAAATTCCTTTAGATTGAGTTTTATTCCCGAAGGTTAATCACTATTTACTTCTCAGCAATTTGCTTTAGGGTTCTATTTAACCCTTATTTATAAGTTAAAGTTAAATGGGAAATTTGTTGTACATAGAAGTTTTAGAATAGAAGTATTTTAAGTTGCTATTTTATTTCTGAAATTTCTTATTTTTCTCACGATTCAGAATTTTTCGGATTCATTCGGAGTTTGGGACTTATCAAAGTTCTGTTTTAATTCGGAGTGACTTTTAGGGTTTTATTTTCAAAGTTCATCTTTAGAATTATTTACTGAAATTTTCCAGGGCTTACAATTAGCGGGGATATGCTCCTAAGAAATCATGTAATAGACCTTTGGTTATTAATGATATAATATGTTTTATTTCTGGACTCTTTGTATGTTTATTTTTACTTGCTTAAACTATGCTTCCCAAAAGTGTTTCCTATTACCGTGCTAGATGCCTTACATGTAATACTAAGGCTTTTTGCATGACTAAAGTAGTCCTTCTTAAGCCTTGATATTATATGTGGCGGACTGCCACGTTTAGGGTACCCTTCGAGGCGTGACAATTTGCATGGTAAACACATTGTATTAGCATTTCGATTCTGTGATAACTCTGAGTTTTTTGAGTAAATAGAGACCAAATTCTGGTTCTACAAAAAAGGGTCACCACTATTTTGTTGATTCCACATGAACTAAGCAGGCACCGAAGGACGATGTGTGTCATGTTGACATGAAATGCCTAATATTTGTGAAGTTTCTAAGTTCTATGGCCAAGTTGAGTTAAGCTATTTTCTATATATAAATAATAAATAAGAGAATGAAACTTCTCCTTCCTTAGTTCTTAGTCTCTTTTAGGTGTGATTTACTTGAGCTAGTTCGTTCAACCCCTAAGAGAGGGCATAAATCTCCATCGGTTTGGATTCTTGTCATCTGAACTACGTTTGTTATATATACTTGATTGTTACATTGCATATGTTTGAGAATTAAACATTGCTCGACTTTGAATGAGTTGTGTTAAGATTTAATTATTCATTGAGGTTATTGTGCTCACACTAAGAAGGATCAAATCAAAGGAGTGAATGTTGATGTAACTAGCAAAGAAAATCAAGACTTGAGTCTAAGAGAAGGCATAGTCTTTTGAATGAGGAACAATTTAAGATCAATGTTTGTATAACTTTGGTGTAATAGTTGAGAACTTAGTAGAAGTGATATATGTAATAAAGTCTTTTAGAGACTAATTTTTTTTAAGTTGTAAAGTTATGATGTAATAACTAAGGACTTTTTGCAATGTTATTCTTATAGGTGACTTATATGTCTGCAATATTTTTCTTATTGTGATAAACTTTTGATATTATTTTAACTATCCACACCATAAAGTATTTTGGTTGTTCTATGTTCATGTACTTTTCTAAAAGCCTCCTATAAATTAACTCAAATGTTTGTGACTTCAGTTTGTTATATGTTATATTAATACTACCAGAGTACCCTATGGCTGTGTGACAACAATTCTCTAAGTAATCTTGGTACTTATTTATTTCTTTATTTTTCATTCCATTGCACACTTAATAGACTCATTAGTAATTTCTTTACCTTTTTGTTATAATCAAAATTACTTTAGGGAGAACTCAATATTCTCTCCCTTATTGATGATAACAAAACCTTTCTCTAAAGTAAAATATATAAATAAAGTTCGTTTAGGCCATTTGAGAAAGCTGTCGGGGATTTAACATGTGATCAAAATCTGATTTTAGATTTATGCAACTAATTTTTATTTTTGTTATGTCATAACATTCTCCCCCTTTTATTATTAGCAAAAAAAAAAAAATTCAAAAATTAAGAAGTAAACTTTCACTAAACTTAAAAGAAAACATCATAGAGCTAATTGTTAATTTATGATTACATCCATCATCCATTTAGCATATGTGCATTACAAAACATTAGATACAAAATTTCCACGCATAGAAAACATCAAGGCAAATTATTTATTTTGCTTGGATCCTCTAGTGGACTCCCTAGTACACACCTGAAGTTTGCAGGGAAAGATGATAAAGGAGGAGCGGTGTTGAAAGATATCAGGGTTTGAATAATTGCAGCTGTGTTTAGACTTACATTTTCAGCTGGAAGATAATTTTTTGGATTTGAGAGGATGTCAAGAGGGATAAAGGGTACAAGCTGAGGTTATCAAGAGTTGGTTCACTAGAAATTCTTCATATCGAGGAGAAGCTAGAGCAGACGTATTTGGACTAAAAGAAGGTCTAAAATCTTGTTGAGATGGTACATTGTAATATGAGGTACAATGTTCTTTGATTGCTTCTTTGATGCAACTTTTCAAATCAAGTTTGAATGTCTCAAACTTCTCATCCGCACTGTTGAAACTGTAATTTTCAAGCTGTGGCTTTGAGAATTCACCAAGACCCTCACAAGCATTTAGCACTTCATCTTTGTCATTCTTAGAATTAGAGTCATGTCTTCCTCCTTCATTGATCGTGGATGATCCTCTTGTCATAGGAGCTAGTTTTTCCTTTTTCTTTTCAAATACAAGCTCCTTTCCAGGTCTTTTATTAAAAGCCTTTTCTTATTCTTCAACTTTTGGAGAACTCTTTATGTTCTTCTTAGACTCCCCCTCAATCTTTGCAATGATAGATTTCCAATCAATTTTCCTTAACGAATGCTTTTTTTTTTAAGATAAATCCTACCATCAATAGAATGCCAAAACTTCTTGTATGGTTTGATCTTCATATGCTTAAAATTCTTCTCTCCTATTCTGTTAAGATTAATAGGAAATTTCACTTCTTTAGAAATTTTTACTTTCTTAAATTTGAACAATTCTATCAACAAATTCCTATACATCTTAAATTCTTTATCTTTCTACACACGTTTGATAATCCTCCCAGGAAAATCAATTTTAATTCCTTTCAACGTTCCTTAGATGCCCAGACCATCCTTCTTTGTTACTGTTATACTACTTCCTCTTCTCCAAAGTATGCATTTAAACACAACTTTGTGCAACATTCGCACAAGCAACTCAATTTTATGCACAAAAACATCTTCATCAGAAAATTATCCTACCACATCATTTACGATTAAGAACAAATCATTTCTTCTCATGGAAACATACTCATTATCATCTTTAAAATATATTAATCCAAAATAGTTTATTAAATCTCTTTTGTTTACATCAATCCTACTATCTCTAGCAGATGATCTCAAATTGTTTCCATCTATATATCTCAAATTATTATAAAATTCATCTATCATCTCTCTTGCTACTTGCATAGTCAATCCATACAACTTCTTCCATCCTACTTATCTAGCCGTTCACTCCAATAAAATCTATTTTTCTCAAAATACTTAAAATCTATGAAAGCACAATCATGGATTTTTTACTTTGTTAAACAAAACTTGTGAACAAATTCCTCATCTTTCTCAATCTTTTCTTTCTTTTTTTTTTTTTTTATTAGAGAGCTAGAATTTTCCTTTCTTTTCTTTGAAACACCCCTTTTTGACTTCACTTCCTTCTTCAACGAGGTTCTGGTGTTTGCTTTGGTTTGATGTTAGATGAAACACCAGCTTGATTAGATTCCATGGATGTCACTTCATTGTCTTTCTTTATCTTTTGTGAACCTTTTTTACATTGCTTTTCATAAAGACTAGGATCTTGAAATCTTTTCACTAATTTCTCTTACCTTAGGTGATCGAGGTTGAGATTCTTGAGATAGGGTTGGTTAAGAATTTATGGGTTATCACAAATTTTTATAGGCCTAGAAGATTTGATGGTTTTAAAAATTTTGTTCGAAATTAATTGAGATTTTCTTGGAGCCATTTTTGAGGGTTTGAGAAGCTTAAGAGAAGAAGAGGGAAAGTTTGTACTTTGATAGAGAGAAGAAGGATGTGCTTTTGATAATCCACCAGACTACTTATATAGCTTCACATGCACTAATGGTAAAATATTTTGATGTTGCTACATTTTTAAAAACACTTTAGCTTCTCTTTTACTTTTATTAAAAAGGTAACAATCAAAACATATAGATTAATCAAAAAGGATACATAAATCAATTTCATTCCTTCTATATTAAAACGAAATTTTTCTATGGGTTTTGTAAATATATTAGCAAATTGATTATCTGTTGGCACATATTCAACTTTAATAGTTAATTATTTACACAATTTCCTATAAAATGATGTCTAATTTCTATGCACTTAGATATAGAATATTGTACTGGATTTTTTGTTAGATCAATTGCATTGGTATTAACACTTAATTGGAATATTTTTATAAATTAAACCATAATCTTGCAATTGTTTAGCATTTGAGCACAACAATTATCAATAGAGACATATTCAACCTCAGTTGTTGATCTAAGAAATTAGTTTGTCACCAAAGAATTTATAAGTACCTGATTTTTTTTTTTTTGTCTATTTTACAATGTACATAATTAGCATCTGCATATCCAGTAAGGTCAAAATTTTGATTTTTAAGATACCAGTTCCTAATTTTGTAGTACAAGATAAATACTTGAAAATTCTTTTAATAGTAGGCAAATGCGTCTGAGTTGGTACACTAGTCAAATATAAAAGCGATCCAATCAAACTTCTACATGATTTTCATTATCTTTTTACCATTTGAATCAAGATCTAACTTAGATGAAGTACTCAATGATGTAGATACCCTCTTGGAAATTTTTCATAACCAACTTCTTCCAAATTTGTCTTGTGTATTTTTCTTGATGAATAAAGATTCCTTCATTTGATTGTTTGATTTGTAATCCTAAAAAGAAATTTAGTTCATCCATCATTGACATTTCAAATTTAGCCTGCATAAGTTTAGAAAAATCTTAACAATAACTTTCATCAATAGATCCAAAAATTATGCCATCAATATATATTTGTACTATCAATATATCTTTTCTAAGATTTCAGAAAAAAGGTAGTAAATAATACTCTTTAAATACATTTGTTACAAGATATTCATCAATCTCTTCATACAAACTTAGGGGCTTATTTTAATCCATCTAAGCTTTTTTTAATGTAAACACATAATTGGTTTAAAAATCTTCAAAACCTAGATGTGTTCAACATATACTTCTTTTTATAAAACTATTCAAAAATGCACTTTTTAATCCATTTGAAATAATTTAAAATTTTAAAACATGCAAAAGCAAGCAATAAATGAATAGTTTTAATCTAGCAATAGGAGTATAGGTTTCATCTATATCAATTCCTTCTTCTTGAAATATCCATTACTCCTTTAGCTACAAGCTTGCTTTACTTATTATTTTTCCATTTCTATTTAACTTACTTTTGAAAAACCCATTTAGCTCCAATTATTGATTTTCCATTAGGTTTAGGCACTACTTCAAACATCATTCCTTTGAAATTGATTCAATTCATTTTGCATAGCATTTATCCACTTGTTACTGCTAAAGCTTCATTAATAGAATTAGGTTCAATTTAAATAATAAAACAAAATGTTTTCAAAATTTTGTAAATTAGCTCTTGTTTTAGTATTAGATTAAACATTACCAATTATTAATTCAGGGGATGTGTAGATTTGAATTTCTAAGCCTTGGGCAAATCTAATATATTTTTGAACTCAAGAATGCATTTGTTATACCTCCATAGTACACTTTGGATGACCAGATTATTGGGTTTCAAATATGGTTTTCCTTTTTAATCTGTTTTGAGATATTCAGTTTTTTTTTTTCAAAAATTACTTTATTTTCACCATCAGATGCATCATCTTTTACATTTTCCATAAACTTCACATTAATAGATTCCTGAATTGTTTAAGATGATTTACTATAAACACGATAAGTCTTTTATTCAAGAAATATCTAAAAAAGATAGCTTCATCAGATCTTTCATCAAATAGCTAAGATTAATTGAATTTTTCTTAACAAAGTACTTAGAAAAACTATGAAAATAAGAAACTATAGGTTTTTTTTTTTTTTTTTTTGTACCATGAAACAATTCATAAGATGTTTTAGATACCATAGGTCGCACATACACTCTGTTAATAACATAACATGTAGTTGATACACTTCACCAAAAGTAATCAGCAACTCCACTTTCGTTCACATTAATAGTCATTTATTGTACGTTCTATTCTATGTTCAACCACTCCATTTTGTTGTTGAGTATCTAATATCGAAAAGTTATGATGATCCCTTATTCTTTGCAAAAGTTTGCAAAATTTGTATCTCAAATTCTTTTTACGATTAGTATGAATACTAATTATGGAATAACCCTTTTCATTTTGTATTTGTTTTACAAATTTCTAAAGTGAATCAAAGGCATCTCTTTTATGTCGTAAGAATATAACTATGTATATCTTACGAAATCATCAAAACAATAAGTCCATATTTACTTCTACTAAGTTTAATGTTCTTGTAGGACTAAAAGATTTAGATTCAAAAGTTCTAAGGTTTTTAGTTGATATATCATTTTTACTTTTATGTGTGACAAAACCATTTTATTTTTCAAGAAGTAGCACATTTTATATGTACTTTATATTAATATATAGCAGACCATTTAGTAATTTTTCTTAGATATTTTCTTGATTGAATTGAATTAAACATGTAAACATTATTCCAGGTATAATATTATCATGAATAGATAGAAAGCAACATACAACATCAACATCAGGGTTTAATTAGATAACATTTTTCTTTCTAAAACCTTCAAATAATTTCCTCCATTTTGATTATATGTAAATCTAATTCATTCAAACACCTTTTTATAACTTTATACATAATTGACTTATGCTCAATAAATTATGTTTCAAACTTTTAACAAGTTTAATATTTTCAATAATTTATGGAGGCAGTCTATGGTTCAACTATAACAATTTTACTTTATTTTCATCAGCAAATTTACATGCCTTTTTTTCCTTCCAAACTTGTGAATAATGAAGCATCATCGTATATGTCTAGAACATCGATGTTAGATATCATATTCCTCATATTTTAGCTTCATGTTTCTACAAATATAAAGGATTAAACTCGTAGAAACCAAACAAGTTTGGGTCCCTATGAAGATAAGCTCATGTTATCCTTTTGATTTGTTGATGATTAATGAGCTCGTTTCTCTTATAGAAACAATATTTTTCTATATGACCTAGTTTTTTATAAAAATATACGTATAGCAATAATTATTACAATACTATTGTTTATCTAATTTACTTGTTTGTCCTTTGATACCATTGATAGTATCAAGCAATGTTTGTTTTGTAGTACCTGTGGATGGATGATTCCTTTTAGAATATCTTTGTTGTATTTTGGGTTGACTTACAAAGTTTGACATTTTTATTTGTTTTATTTTTCTTTTCAACATTAGCCATTTTGTTTCCTTTCACAAACACAATTTTCCTTTTGTATTTAATGCAGATCAATGTTCATAATCTAAGCCATGTTTTTCATTGCTTGATCTTTGTGAGATATAAGCATACTTAATTTCTCATAGCTTTTACTGACTTTATTAAAGGTGTTCTTTATTGAATTAGATAAGTCATATATTTAACTTTCAAACATCAGTTTTTTCTTTGAGAGTCTTATTTTTCTTTTTCAATTTTCTCATTAATTAACATACAAAGTTTCATTATCATGTTTCAGTTTTCATTTTTCATTAGCAAGAAGTTTGTTGTTTAACTAAAAGATCCTTTTCATTTTTTCAAAACTTTAATTTCAGTTTCTATTTAGCTGATTTAGAATAAGCCTTTTAGGTGTTTTGGAAGCTTTTTCATTTCAGCATACTTATCATCATCAGACATTCCATTATCAAATAATTTTACCTCATCGATATCCATAAGCTTAGATGTTTGCTCCTCCCTCATCTTATTATTTTGATTTACTCTCTGTGTCATTAAGATTGCTCCATGTAGCAAGTATTGCATGACTCTTTTTCTTGAATTTCTTATTTTCTTGATGAGAGTTGGAATTATACTTAATATGTCTTGATTTCTTGTACTTATAAATTGAATTCTTTTCTCTTTCTTTTTCTCCATTTCTTTATTAGGTTTTTTTTGATCATTATCTTTGTTTCAGTCTTTTTTAAGTCAAAAACTTCTTACTTTCTTTTATTTTTCAAAAGACTGTTAAGTCTTCATGCCAAAAGTGACAAGTCTCGATCATCATCACTATCGTTATCTGAATCAAATTACTCTTTGAGAACTTCCTTAACTTTGAATGCTATAGATTTCTTATTGTTCTCGGGTTCATCAATGGTCTTAACATGAGACTTATAGGCCATTAGTTTTTCTCTTAGTTGGCTTAAGGTAAGTTTGTTTAGATCTTAAACTTCCTCAATTTTTGTCTTCTTAGCATCCCAAGACTTTGGTAAAATCCCTATCATCTTCTTCACAAGATCAAGATCATCAATCTTCTTACCAAGCGATGCAAGCTCATTGAAGATAGTTATGAACCTATTAAAAGTATTTTTAATGGACTCATCAGCTTGAAACTTGAAGAGCTCATATTTTTGCAGTATTACATTAACTTTTGTTTCTTTTATAATGCTAGTTCCCTCATAGGTTTTATATAAGGGTAAATTACACTATAAGGTCCCAACGTTTAGAGGTAAGTTTATTTAACATCCCAATGATTTGTGTGGATAAAAAGAGGTCCCAATGCTTGGGGATAAGTTCATTTAAGGTCCCAACGTTTGAAGAAGTAGACAATTTGGGTCTCATAGGATACGTTAGATCCAAATTGACCTACTTTTTCAAATATTGAAACCTTAAATAAACTTACCCTAAACATTAAAACCTTTTGGTGTAATTCACCATTTCATATAAAAGTATCCTAAATATCCTTAGCAGTTTTGCATGAAGAAATTAAATAAAACTCAAACGAAGCAATAGTTGTGAAAAGGAGATTTTTAGCTTTGTTGTTCTTCTCAATTTACTTCTTGTCACCATCTGACAGAGTTGGATGACTTGAAAATCAATCTAATTGTTTCTAAATTGAAGCACCTATCAAGAATCATAGTCATTTACTTTTGTATAAGTTTCCATGCACATTTTTCCAATAAGGAAAGTTAGGATCACTCAATATAATATAAGAGTCTCGCTCTGATGCTAATGGTCGATCCTAAATATGTAACCAAGTAGAGAGAGGAGGGGGGAGGGGGGTTAAATTGCTTACTTTCCAAATTAAAACTTTTTAAATCAAATTTGTGAAACCCTGATTACTTTAAAGGATGTAACATAAAATTAATGTAAGCAATATAAGAACTTAAAGCAATAGGATTATATGCACAAAGACAAACAATATATAGTGGTTCGACCTTGTACTTATGTCCACTCTTCCAGCTCTAAATTAAGGACCCCGTAATCCACATAGGTATGTTCTACTAATCTAATAAAAAACTTGATTACAAATAGTCAAAATTCCACTCTACTCAGCCTCCTTAGCTTCGCCTTAAGCTATCATTGAATATAGAGTTCTATTTGTAACACAATTCAAACGAAGGACACACTACGATTCCTTTTCTAAACAATGAAATGAGCAAAAATGAAATGAAATTGTAGCACAGAAATGAGTGTACAAGATTATCAAAATTCTCAACAAAGCTTCTTTTTAATGTGTAAATGTTTTGTTGCTTTTTTTTATTGATTTAAACCTTCAGATGTTTATATTCTTTTCTCTAATGACCTTAAGCTCTCTTTGTTGGATAACTTGGATAAGTCTTCTTAGATATTCTCAGATGATATCTTACCCTTTTAATATCTTGAAGTTGATATTCATAAATCAATTCAAATTTGAACGTTAAGAATTGATGCTTCATATTTATCTTTAAAACTGTCCTTTTATTTATTATGAGCAACTCGTGTAAATCTATCCTAATTTTTGTGTAAACCAATCTTCATCAGTCCAATTAGTAACCCTTAAAAATAGGGATGTTCATCTTAGATGGTAACTTTAAAAATTAAAATCATTATCTTGATAAGTAAGAATTTCGGATGGGTCATGTAAAACCTGAATCAACCTGATTAGTTATGGGGTCACCATAAACCCGAGAAAAATTCTATAGAGTTTTTTCCATCATTCCTAAACCCTGCCCCTATAGGGTTTTTGCAAACCCGATTCTCGACTCGCCCTAACCCGATTAGATTTTTTTTTCATTTATTGTGATGATGTAATTTCAATAATAAAACATAAATTATATAACATATTATAATATATATATATATAAAATAAATTTTGAAAAATTAGATATAAATTACATTTAATATGGAAATGAAACTATGAAATTTGTAAACAATTATGTGTATACATATTATTATGAATTTTTTCAAATTTTATTATATATTTATACCCAGTCGGTTTTCCCATCAGGTTATATATATGACTCGAAACCCAACTCGAAACCTTATAGGGTTTTAGTATGATGCCCAAAACCCATCTCGAAACCCCATAGAGTTTTAAGCAAGTTGGGTATCCTATAACGACCAGCCCATTTACATCCTTATTGGTAAGCATTGTCTCTAATTTTCATGTCTTCAAGTCTCTTCATGGAAAAACATGAGATGATTTCTGATATAAAATTGCAGTAGCTTTATGTAATCATGAATTTCGCAGATATGCAAAAATCTTTATGGATGTGTAAACCTTAATGAACTTGATGATCTTGATTGAATCCTGTAGATTATATACTTACTTAGTAAAATATATGAATACTTTACCTAAATGTATTAATCTTTTAGAGCTAAGTTGAAAACTTGTTTAATGATGAGTTGGATCACATTATGATCAATCTGTAATAAATTTGTAGCTTTTTCTTAATATACTAATACTCTCTAGAGTTCTTTCTAGGTAGAATTAAGCTTGTTCTATTCCTCTTGTATACTCTCTGGAGTTCCTTCTAGGTTATCTTTTTCTTTTAACATACTTATCATTGAGCGTTCAAAGCAATCCTTTGGGTAATCTTCATACTTATTTATTTCTTTATTTTCCAATTCATTGTATACTTAATAGATTCATTAGTAATTTCCTTACCCTTTTTTTTATCATCAAAATTACTTTATAGAGAACTTAACATGATTAATGAAGACTTGATATGCCAATATTAATAATAAACAATCCAAGTCAAGTCAAATTCATTTCATCGCAACATGAGTTGATGTGTTCTATGCTAGTTGAAATGGAATTTCACACTTTCCAAACCACACTACTTAAATAAGCACATTGAAATAGGATTGTTTTATGAATTATTCTTAAACTACCTATGCATTTGATGCTTATAAACTAATAACAAATTTTCTAAAACTATATCCCACTTTAATATAATTTAACCTGGTTAATGTAAAACCAACTTTAGGGAAGCACATGGATATATTACCCAAATACATTTAACATGTGGAGTTGGGCTTTTATACGATCATTTATCAAACTTGATTCACCAAATAAAATTAATTTGTCCAAATTCATATTTATCATGTGCACCCTCTAAAATAAATACATTTACCAATCCTTTCCACATTTAGTTATTCTTATTATTTCTTATATGAAATTCAAAATAACCTATACATTTGAAAAACATATGAATGTTCCTTAATATGTATTGTTGTCATCAACACCAATCTAGGAGACCTAATAAGAGTTATTGCCCCTAATGAGATGTTGATAAGAAAAATTATTTGACTAAATTTTGTTAAGTCCAACAAAAGATTGTCTTCATTTATCTTGAATAGTAAGTCATGCCCTTATGCAAAGTATAGCATAAATGGCAAAGGCGTGCTTAAATATTCCCAAAGGTACATGTCTGATGCCCTTGTATAATTTTTATTATATACTAAATGCTTTGAAAATTAGCAAGTAGATTATTCTTAACTTAGACTATTAATGGTCTTGGAGTTTAATAGTATCAACACTAATTATTATTTTGGAAGCATTGGATTCAAATCCACACTCCCTCACTATAATAAAAAGGAAAAAAAGAAATTGAAAATATAAGATTTGGAGTATAAACAAAAAAATCACAAATTTTTTTCAATGTTAATTGCCATAATTAACACTAAGTACCTATTTATATCTAATTAAAACATAGAAATTCTAGAAACGTTAGAAACACTACATATAGTTAAAACATACAATTAATGCTTTACTTATAAATTATAAGTTATTATTTTCTTTTGCTTGCAAATTTTTAAGTTCTTAATTATTGCTTTATTTTAAAATACGTTAGGTTATAAGTGGTGGATTTTTATTTCAATTATTTTTCTTTCTTCTTTTCTTTTTAGGTAAGAACATATACTTCATTAAACTAATAAAAACCATGCCCATACAAAGTCAAATCCTACACATAAGATTGTGTTTGTCATCATGGGGCATCAAACACATTCCTTAACTCTATCAAGATACAAACTATAACTAAAAGTAGTAACCTTGGAGTATCTCCTTCGACAAAAACACTAGAATTACCGTCTAATTAATCTAATGAAGACCTAAAAGATGGACGATTTATTGATAAAAAATTCATTTGCATTATGCTTCTAGGTAGCTTTGGCTAATTCATGAGCTTCCCAATTTGCCTCCTTACTTGTTTAGATTAAATTCCTCATTCTGCTACTCTTTTACTACATCTACATCATAAGTCTATATTGAATAAACAAATTTAGTGTATGGTTGTTATCAACATCTAATATGGTATCCAATCTACTTCCACTTTTGAGATCACCTCCAAAATCCCATATTGTACATCCATTCTTCCATAAGTCTTAATCTCTAATAGATTGCTGATATCTCTACTACCAAAAAAGGTGAATATAGTTGTTTTGATAAATTCCCTTATGCACTTTTTCATTTGCCTCCTAAAGTGCCCAAATTCATGTGCTACAACATTTGCATTAAGTGTTTATCTGTAGTTCTCCTTAGTTTGTCTGAATATCCTTTTATTGCTTTTACACCATATATTTCAACTGGCATAAAGAAATAGGCACAACTAGGACATTGTGTACTCCTATCTAATTTCTTTGACCGTTTAGCATTTAATTCAAGTTATGTTTTAAGATCCAAATCCCTTTCCTTACTTATGTAATTCTTTAATCCCATTACTCTCTATGCTTTTGATTTCCTTGTTCTCAATTACAAGGTAATATAATGATTCCTCTAGTTTGCAATTTACATCTTTTTCTCCATATTAAATTCCCAATTATCTGGATTGTCTTTTGTTGATAGTCTATCTTGGAAACATCTCCACACAAAGAAAAAAAAAATTGAACTTTTAGGAGTGTTTTCGTTTTCCATATCGACCTGCAAATCTCATTTCTCTCATTCACTTCTAAGCCTTCTTTCTATAAAATGTGATAAGCAGATTTTAAGGTAAATGTTCCACTTGTTTCCAAACCATAGGCTTCAACATCCTCCTCACTAGTCTTCTGTCCAAAATAATACCACCCAATAACTTTTTGATTCCATCTTTTGTTGGCTACTTTATAATATCATCGTTCCACATTCTAGCCAGGTTTGCTCCAAATGTACTTCCTTTACTTTCTTAGGGATAGGTTTGTAGAGAAAACTCCTCCTTCATCCACCTATTATTCCAAAAATATATCAACTTAAAATTTCTTGGCCTCCATGTATAGTATCTACCCTTAACATGACATTTAACGAACAAGAGCAAACCATGATCTCATCAATCTTACCTCACATATTCTCATATTAGATTCTAGTTATTACATATTTGTATATTAATTGAAAATTCAAATTACTATAACTATTCTTAATCATTGAATTTTATAAGTTTTCATTACAAAGTTGTCACTACCACTATGTAAATTTGGTGTGGTGATTTGTCATTTTTATTATAGTTTCAATATTTTAGATTTGTTATTTGTGATTTACAATCCTTAGAGATGCCTATAAAAGTTTGTCTCAATTCTTGTGCATTTTGAAATTACATCATTTCATTCAAATTACGATTCCTTTTAAACTTTTCTTGAAATTCACAATTGAAAATCATTAAAGATTTCTTGACTATTGCAAGTTGTGTCTTGGTTAACTCAAGAGGAGGTTTCAATCATTTGTTTCATTTAATTAATTCTAGAAATTGTAGTCATTAAAATTGTGAATGTTAAATTTCTTCATGCAAGTTATGATTATTAATTCCTTTATGTGTGTGCGTATATATATTCTCTTTAACTTACTATAGTTATTATTGTTTTGTCAGCTATATTTCACTAGATGCAATTAACTTCTTGAATAAGCATGTGCATGTATTGCAGTAGTAGCGTAAAAGGTTATATGTTTAGTAAGGGTGTATTTTGGTATTATAAATTATCATTTCTTGATTTTGTTGAGCTTTATTTGTTTTACCAATTACTTTTCTACATATTTTAGGAAACAACAACAAAAACAAAAATGAAATAACAAATATTCCAAAAAGATATATGAAAATAATTATGAAACACAATGACACAAATAAAATAAATATAATACTTATAAATAAGATACATATAATACTTATAAATACTAAGCTGAAAGATGGAAAAAAAAAAAGCTAGAAGAGAAGGAATAATCAAGAAATCAAAACTAGAAGGTAAAACAAGAAAATTTTCATTAAGGTTAATAAATCTAAGTTTTCCATAGCTATTAGCAATCCTATGATCTAACCCCTCTCTTCATCTTATCATCCTATAGGGTTCATAGCCTAAATTCCCTAAAGATTATAATCTATGGTCTGATACCACTTAAGTTGTAATGCCTTAAATTTAGGAATATTTACAACTCGCTACGTGTCCACATTAGACAGAGACATGCAAAGACTCGAAACCTACTATTAATCCATAATTAAATCTCATATTTAATTTAAGCTCTCATAATTAGAAAACTCTACAATTAATAATGTCTTATTTAAATCATAAATCCAACAAAAATACTCCATAAAACCATATGCCAATATATTTCTAATCTAATAAAACCAACAAAATCATTTTATAACATAATATGAACCATAGTTAATTTATTTGAGTTTTTTAGTTTTAGTAAATGTGAATCTAACACCTAATCTTAACCATCTAGTAGTCTATTGGATAATCATCACCACTAATGTTCTCCCCATATTCAACGTAGACAACATAGCCATTAAGTCAAGCACTACAGGTTTTTCATCTATTCTTGAAAAGATTAAAAATGTTGGGACGAAGCCCAGTATGCCAAAACTGCAATCACACATGCATGAACAATTATCACACACACTCACATGCAACATGACATTCAATGCAACAATCACTTTTTCATTATCTAGAACTTTAAGTCATCAACCAACACAGTCTAGCGTTATATGTGTCTAACCATAAACTCGGAGTAACTCATGATTCCATAACAAATATATAAAAATACTTTTATATGTATCGGAAACATGTATACATATTTGTACTTGTACCACTTCTAGACCACCTAAATCATCTCCGTGATAACTCCACTCAAAATAACGCCATACACAGATCATCAGGGTGTCATCCTAATATACCGGTACTCCCGATCCTCCAGATCTAGCCAAGCACAAGCAGTAAATAATTGTAGTCAAATATCAAATAGTCCAATTACATGTCTACCTAACAGGCATAATATTCAAACAAGATAATGACGTATCTGGTTTAGCATTTGGAGTAGATAACTCAATTCTAGGAGGAACACCTTATAACATATAACAATACCAATTTCAATATCTTTGTCATAGAACAAAACATACTCCTAAGGTTGTCTAGATTCCTAAGTGATAAAGAACTACTACTTTCCAATGTTTATATATATCATCCTATTTAGGTTTAGGTGTACTTGAGGCTAAGTTAAAGGTTTAGGTGCTTCGAAAGATCATTAAAAAGGTAAAAGTGAAGATAAAAACAAGGTTAATGTTTCCTTACTGATCACGCCCATGATGGAGGACGTAAAAGGCTTGAGAAGAGAAAAACACATCATAGCACTCTCGTCCCACCTGTGATGGAGGGCGTGAGGCCATCATGGCCTTTGTCACGACTATGATAGGGGTGGTGATAGGCTTTCACAGTCTTCTTCATGACCATGATCATCCAAAACTAGCCATGCCCGAGGAGATCATGGCCGTGATCCTTGTTCATGCCCTACTTCGCTATAAAACACAAAAAAACTTTCAAAACATCCCTTTTCTTTATTCTCAAACCAAACAAAATCTCTCAAAACACCTTATCAACATATGTGCATTGTTTTCTTTAATCCTCAAACATAAAAAGACTCTATAACCTAATCTATACCATGCAAATATCTCTTTCTAATTAATATTCCTACAAAGATTTGATTTTTCCTCCTCCTTTGCAAATCTACAACCATGAGATCAACAAATTTCTCCCAACACGAACACCTTTACACTGAAAACAAAAGTTAGCTAAAGAATCTTCTTTGAAATGTCAAACACCACGAAAAGAATGACTTACCTTCCTATTTGTCTTTAATTGATTCTCTAATAGAAATACTTCCAAGAAGGGAGAACTAGGGATTGTGATTTCAAGAAACTGCTATAGAAAAGAAAAGTCTTTGGTTTAGGTGTAAGGGTTTTATTTATATAAGATACTTAATTAAGGTTGATAAAATTATCCCTATTTTAAATTAATAAATTTACACTTCTTGCCTTTTATTATAATTTATTTTAGTTTGTTTTACATACACATTCGGATTTGCCGTGGGTTTAGTGGCATAGTTGTAGAAAGAAAAACTTTAACAATGTAGGCTACGGGCATTAAGCCTTTAGTTCAACAAAACAACCAGGACAGTGCCTTAATACAAAGAGTTTGATAACTTACAAAATAAAGACACAAACAAAAATCCTTAACACATTGATTTCTCAGAGTTCATGGCATTCTTGGCTAGTTCATTTACCATCACATTGCATTATCCATTATTATCTATCAAACTTTCGTTGAAATTTGTTGCATGCTTCTATTAAGTTTGTCTTTATACATTAATAAAATATATTATTTTGGTCAAGGGAACTTTTTCAATTTTGTTATGGGATTGTGTGTTAGTATTATCAAAATTAAACTGATTATAAAAAAAAAAAAATAGTGTAAAAAATTTAAGAAATTTAATCATGTTTAGAAAAGATTTGAATCGTTTATTAATGTGATAAAACTAGTTCTATTTGTTGATGTGACGAGACCGATCCCATTACAACCACCACCGGACTATAGAATTTTCCTTTGATCAATATCTTGTGCAATATTGAAATAGTACTGCAATATAAATCAATGTATTATCTTTGATTATAATCACCATAAGATAATTATTCGATTATCTATTGGAAGAAAATAAAAATTCTTATAGTATTAATAAGATGATGTTACAACATTTTCAAAAATATAAAAATTCATAAAGAAATGTTATCGAATTTTTTACTCATATAAAATTGCTGTTTTTGTTCATCCCGAAATCCCAAACTAATTACTATATATGATCTCTTTTTAAAAGGAAAAAAAATAAAAAATAAAAAAGCAAAATTTCTACACCGTCTACAAATTTTTTGACGAATCAATAGTTAAACTTTGGAGAAAGGAAATTAATATTATGAATTTAAATAAAATTATAAAAATGACCCAAGACGAAAATAATCTTAAATTTAGACTAATCAAATTCACATCATAAACAAAGAAGATAATAAGTAGCTGAGCTCGTTTGTGGAAAAGATGAGATCAGTGAACTGCTATGACTTTGTCTATTCGACAAATGAGGGATACATAGGAATCTGATGTTATTTAAAAATTTAATCAAACCAACCGAAATACCATGGCATTTTCCAGGACACCTTCATCAAACACCATTATGGTTTGGCTGTGTTGGTGTCCTGTTTTTTTTTTTTCTTTTTCCCCCCCTCCTATCGTATTTATGATTGATCAAGTGTTTGCAGAGTTATTGATAATACGATCTAAAGATCAGGAATGGTGGTTTATATGTCCTCTGCACTTCAGAACTTCGAGCAAAAGTAAAACCAGAAGGAAAACAAAATCTGGCTATTAGAAAGTTACTGGAAAAGGAAACATTGTTAAAAACAAAAGGGGTGAACAAATTGGGTCGCAAAAAATTTAGTTTTTCAAGTAACCCAGATGGGTTTCAACTTCCATATTGATGAAATTACGAGAGGCAACCCCAAGGATGAACACGATCTTGACGACGACGACGACAACGACAACATGACGATGATGACCACCTAGCAAGTCCAATGCAAATCGATCTGGAAGGGGATAGTGTACTACATTTAAAGCAAATCAATTTACAGATGTATCAAAGTTTAGTGCTTTTTGTCGTTCTTGTTCAAAAATAATAGAATTTTTGTTTGTTTTTTTTTTTTTGGTAAATAAATCTCGTCTAAATTTGAGATTATATTTATCATAAGGGTATTTTTATAATTATTTTAAATTCGTAATATTAATTTCTTTTTCGTTAGACTTTAACTAATAAACTTACCACAATGCAATTATTTTCTAATTCGATCCTCATGTCCAACAATAAAAACGACTCAAACATAATCATGGTATGTGCCAGTGAACTGTGAACACCCTCAAAATTGCAAACAAACTAAACAAGGACAATAAAGGCAGTACAAACACACAAAAACAGCAACAACAACAACGTCAAAAAAGACAGACAAAATTAAAAGCCTTTTATTATTATTATCCTTTTACCAAGGTCCTTTCGCGAGCCTGGTTTAAATTTTAGCGCGCTCGTTGTACTTGCCAATATTTGAAAATTGAACACAGAGACAAACAGATCTGCTAGACTCTCTTTTATGACTCTCACGAAAATCACCATCTCTATGCATCAGCATCAGCATCAGCTCTTCTTCACCTGGTCAAATCGAAATTCTTGTCTCTTCATTCTTTCTTTCTCTCTCTCTCTACCACCCAACTAAACACAAAACCCTTGAACTCTTCCCATTCTTACATTTTGACAAGACTAAAAACAAATCAATAATCATGGGTTGTGTCTCTTCCCATTTACTCAACCATGACGAGGATTTCGATTTCCCTCAACTCGGTTCCTCTGCTTTCACCCACCACATCGTCTCCCTTACCTCCACAACCTACGGCCTCCTCACTGTCGACCCTCCCCCGAACCCTTCCACTCCTCCCACCCCATCTCCCCGGTTCACCCTCGGCTCCATCTTCCCTTCTCCGCTCTCCGAAACCAAACCCGAAACCCCTGAAATCATCAATTCTTGGGAACTCATGGCCGGCCTCGATACCGACAGCTTCCGCTTCTCCCCACTTCCCCAAACCAACCCTAAAATCAAATACCCTTTTGCAACTAATAAAGAAAACTCAAACCCCAATTCCACTCCCATAAACGCTGACCCTTACCCTCACTCCAAGCTCAATCTCAATTCCAATTCCAATTCTAATACTTCACTAGTTCTCAAGCAAATCGAGTTAAAGCTGGACTCCCTTCTTGACCGTTTCGAAAGGTTGTGCCCACCCAATGGGGAGAATAAGGTGGTGATCTATACGACAACGCTGCGAGGAGTGAGGAAGACATTTGAGGACTGCAATGCGGTCAGGGCGGCCGCTGAGGGGTTCGGGGTTGCTATATGCGAACGGGATGTTTCTATGGATAGTGGGTTCAAGGAGGAATTGAGGGAGTTGATGAAGGGGAGAGAGAAAGAGGAGACAATTCCGCCTCGGGTTTTTGTAAGAGGGAGGTATTTGGGTGGGGCTGAGGAGGTTTTAAGGTTGACTGAGGATGGTTATTTTAAGGATTTAGTGGATGGGTTGCCGAAAAGGAACGCGGGTTTAGTGTGCGAAGGATGTGGGGGTGTGAGGTTTCTTCCTTGTTTTCAGTGCAATGGGAGCTGTAAGATGGTGATGGGAGTGAAGGAGAAAAAACTGCAAGAAGAAGAAGAACATAAAGAGGGGGCTAAGCCAGGAAGGATTGTTGTGTTACGGTGTCCCGAGTGTAATGAGAATGGATTGGTCTTGTGCCCCATTTGCAGCTGACTGTGTTGTTTAAGGGATCAAGAGAAATTCACCGTAGTAAGAATTCTCACTTGATTTTTTTTGTTTTTTGAATTGGGTCATTAGTATCTAGATGTGAATTATGGGATCATCTTGTCGAATTTACGAAATTGATTGAGAAGTGACTATCTTCAACTTGCTTAAGCTGCAATAACCTGTGCTTGTATTAAATTTCTTTTATAAATGATTTCCATAAGTTGGATCTGTTATCCTTGAAAGTTGCCTTGTTTAGGTTTTTGAATTTCCCATGTTCAGGAATCGGTCTACAGTTTTAGTGGTAGATTTGTTAAAGGGGAATTATCTTGCGTCATTATCACGGCAAGAGAGAGTTTTTAGGAGTTTCAGTGATTCGTACCACGCATTCAGGGATCACGGTTATTTCCTTTCTTTTACCATGGCACATTTCTCAAATGCTTTTGTGGCTTCTCTGTTTTCTCATGGGCGCAGCGTTAATTTGAATGGGTAATTGACATACCTGATTTATAAAAGACTGCCAAAATCCTTGTTTAGTTAGGTGGCGAGATTGACAAGACTCGCTAGTTGTAAATATGAAGATGATAGCCTGTTTAAGTTGAGTTTTCAAGGAGCCTGGAGTTCATACCTTGGGTCTAATATTAGCTTTTTCCATCTGCCCATTTCGTCTGGTTGGTGAGATTTGGCACCATTTTTCAGTCTTGTGGTTGATTTGTCTCATAGGTGCTCGAATTATTCGCTTGACTCCTTGAATGAATACAAATACAGATGGATCTTCATAATTTGGGTTTTGTTATCATGCTTAATTATTCTCGTATCCTCATGGTTCTTGCACCATCTCCTTCAGTGATTCCTTATGCATAAGTTCTTGTCATCCTCTTCTCCTTCATGTATCTGGCAAGATGGACCAATTAATACGATTTAAAATCAAAATTTATCAGCATTATTAACAGAATAAAGAAATGCTGGTTTTGAGGCCACAGGATTACAGCTCCATAGCAAATAGTTCTTAACGCCAGAGTTCCTTCCTAGTCCACTAGTGTGTAGAAATGCCAACATCCCCTCCCTTAGTAAGTTCTACTTATAACCTTTTGTTACATGTACCTGGTCACTGGCTATCGACTGACTTCTAAACAGAATACTAATTCTACTGTATGTCTCCAGATGAAGTTAGCTTCCAGCAAGCAACTATATGTAGGGAAGAAGTCATTTACAATGGCCTTACATGTGATACCTGATTTCTACTGTTTTATGTCTGATTTGAATTTTGAACACCATTGTCATGTGCGCGACTACCTGAGGCATGGAGGGGTGACTTGAGACTCCATAATGATCTCCACTGAATTGATGGCTATCATGTGTAGTCGAATGCTTTTGATGTAATTCTTTCATAAATTTCTTTATGAAATATTAAGAGTTGATAGGCTATGCTCTAACTATTCTTCATATGATAATCAATGGTTGCTGATATGGTGTGCTCTTCTGTTGGGACAACTTTTCAGGTGAGCGTAATTCGGCTGTCAAATGGTGGATTAGCTATTTCAGTTGGCATTTTAGAAAAACACTGAATAAACCAAGATCAGTGGCAGGATGTAAGATCATTTAGATGGAGACTGAGGGTATCTGGAAAGAATAGCTGCAGTCTATTGTAAACTTTTCATAGGAATCTGTTGATGGAACATGCTGACGTTGCTTGATGTTTGTTGTAAAATGGCCATGAACATGCTTTGACATGTAATTTAAGATGAAAGAAGATGCATCTGATATCAAGGGCTCAGTGAAAATTTCAACCTTAGTTTTCCTATAATTTAACACGTCTGGCATTTTTTAATGCATTGATTAGCATAGTACAACGTATAGGATGACTTGAGGCTGTAATAGAACATGAATTATCTTGAACTACTGAAGGATTTCAAGCTCCATCGGAATGTTTGAGTTTAATCAAATGTGAAATTCATACTTAAACTTCAATATATGGGGAGCAACAATAAATTTCCTTTGTTTAAATTGTATTGAAGGTTGGAAAAAAGAAAAAGAAAAACTCGAATGTGATAGATCTTAACAAATATCTAAATTAAGAAAAACTCTATTTTGATTATTATTATGAGCTTAATAACTCAAATAGCTCCAAGTTCTAGCTTGGCTCATCTTTAATTATATTATAATATGTTTGGTTCAATAAAATGGAATTAGAATTTCAATTTTATTGCTGTGAAATATCTATTTCTTTATTTGGTTTGCAAAAAATTCTTTTACAAAATGTTTATTCCATGTGATGCGGAATAGATAAAAAATCTCTTTTCCTTTTCTTTATTGAAGGAATGATTATTCCTAACTAAAAAGCATGTCTTGTTTCGAAAATATCCCTAATTATAAAATAAGGTATTACTATTCCTTTTCAACCTTATTCTGCTCTAGTGAACTAAATGTTTTGTATAGTTGAGGCAATTCTAAGTAAATTCAAAGATCTTGAATCCAATAATTTGTTATGTTATTTTATACTTGTATTATTTTCCATTATAATTACAATAGAAAATATTCTCCTTGGGTGTATTGTTATTTATGCACTAGATTTTAGTTTAAACTCCTTATACGTGTGTGTGTATATATTGCTTTATTTTTTATTCATCCCTTTTAGCAGTTTCCTTCTAAAACATACATTCTAAGGCATTCCAGTATTAGGAGTGTTCTCGGTTGGTTAATCGGTCCGTGGCCTTATTTTTTGTTCCTAACCATAATGATCGGATTTTCAATATCTTGATCCTAAACCGATCCATTATAAACGGTTAACCGCCTTAACAGTTAACAATTTTTTTTTTGTTAATTTTTTCAGTTTCTGGTTTTTAACTGTTTGACATAATGGTTATGCAAATTTTGCAGTTAACCATATTTTTCAATATGTCTGTAAAAAAATTAGTGTATTTTTTTATATAATTATATTAAAAACTATAAATTAAGAATGTAAAACATGTAAAATAGTTGTTAATATATATCGATGCAATCAAGATAATTATCATAATAGCCTTTTACTCATGTATTCTTATCAACCTTCATCGATTGAGCTTAATATAAAATCTCAATTAAACACCACTATTCCAATTTTCAAACATATATGCATTTATTTCTTTTTATCTGAATAATTCATTTTAACATAATTCATATTGATAACACTAAAAAAATAATTATATAGGTATATTATAAATTATATATATTTATAATTACGGATTGGTTAACCGAATCCATCGGTTTCTGGTATCTAAAAACCAAAACCGAAATCGAAAACTGAAAAAAATTAAAAATGCTAATCCTAAATCGAAACCGATGGATCGTTAATTGTTTTTTTCAGATTGATTTTTCAGTTTCGGTTTGGTTATCTAAACATTTTTTTTTGTACACCCCTATCCAGTATAACTAAATATTTTTCCTTAATTTCTTAATACCTCCTTCTGCTCTTTATTTTAAGTTCAGCTTTTAAGAAATTTCCCTTTGTTTAGGTTGTTTTTCACTTCAGAAGAAGTTATAGAATGAAGATTAGTTATATTTTTCCCTTCTTTCTATAATGCATTTGAAGTTATGTCTTCAGTGTGGCGTGTATTTAAAATTTGTGGACAAGTTGCACAAGTGGAAGTGACGTAGGATAAAAAGAAGTCAGTCTCCAAGAATAAGCAAATTCTTTAATAGGTTATGTTTCGATTATGAAAGAATTCAAAAATTGTTTGGGGAAAGGGAAATCTTGGTGTACATAATATTTTAACCTCTTAAAATGTTGATACGTTAAATAAACTTAACTTTATACATGGATACATTTTTGTATAACTTAGCTAATATAATAAGTATTCTTGTTGGTTTGAAGATGTGCTGCAATCGTTTGAAACAAGAAACCACAAATTTTCATGGGATCATTAAGTTGTAAATCGTGTAAAATGTTGGAAAATTATTATTTACATGAAGTATGTTTTGTCAATTTCCGTTGTTTTGTTTAGAAAAGGGGTTACGAATTTCTTGAAGTATACATGGTTTTGAATGTGTAGCAACCCATTTAGGGTGGTTGCAATCTACCTCAATGATGATTTTAAGGGCGATTTTGTAGCAACAGGCTTTTTCAAGAAAAAAACGAATTGATTTTATTAATTTTAATTGATACATTTAATAAATTAAATACTCACTACTGTCTTATTATTATATTAATGATCTTAAGTAACGTATACATATTTATGAGTATATCTAATTTTATAAGTCCCATATTAAGAAAGATTTTTCTTGTCATATAATTATATAATTGTAACGACCCCGTATTGAGCACATAGGACGTAACAGTTACACTGCCATATCACCTCCAAGTGATATGTGCAAGGTATTCTGTTATTGAGTGGGTTTTTTTAATTAAGTTTCAATTTAAGAAACTTAATTAATTTTTATAAAAATTTCAGTAGAGTAACATTTGTTTATCTATGGTTCATGTCTATTAAAACCTATAAAATTTAACCTATTTAGAAAATAAGTATCATAAATTAATTATTTATAAATATTGCCCGTTGGACCATTAAAAGAATACAGCTTGAACATATAATTTTTGGACTTAAAGGTCCATGTCTAATCAAACTAAAGTATTTGATAGCTATTTGATTACAATCATCCAAGTTTATAATGAAATTTCACTACAACAAAACTCTTTCATGAAAACTCATAAAATACATGTCTCATAAATCGCCATCTAATCAGGTCATCCTGCATATCTCTCATTCTCCATCGAACCACCGGTAAGACCTAAAAAGTTAATAAAATGAGCTGCGAAACCCAGTACACAGTAAAAGCACACACATGCACACGTATGTCACACACTCCTAATCTAATACAGCAACCACAATTTAGGATATTTAATTTAAAGTCCACAAACAAAACATCCCAACTTCCTAGAGATAACATGCACAAGAGTACTCATGACTCCCGCCAAACAAAAGAGGTAGGTTTCTCTTAACAGATCATGCACCGAGAATGGGGGTTTGATAAGTCCCTAAAACTTACTAAAAAACCAAAATAAGGAAATAGTTTCATTTGGGACATCTCCTCACATGCTACCACCAACAAGCATGGTTCATTGTAATGGTTTATACAGAGTCCCATAATGCCATATAACTCACCACAACTTCATATCTGCTCCTAGTCAGCCACACAATCTCGAAAATTTCCTTATTAACTACCTGTCAAGCCTAATCATGTATTCGATGGGGGTCTAAGCACCTAAATTACTACATGATGTTGAAGTTACGATCAAGGTTGCAACTTATTTAGGGGTGCCACTCTCGGAGTAAGCGGCCAAGCAATATTAAGTCGAGTATAAATTCTTAGTTCAGTTATTAATACTATCTTAGCAAGCAACACGTAATTATTGCGTATCTGTTGGTCTGTTTGAGCTTGTTATCCTTTTCTAAGCCTAATGTCCAATAAAAATTCATAACTAAAATTGAAATCAGTTAATGGTTAATTATCTTTGATCCTCTTACATTGTTTGTTATATCTAGGTCACTTTAACTTAACCACTCTACTTAAAGATCATGTTTAGAGGGTTATTTAAGTCTAAGAAAGGAATTAGGTCAAGTTTTGTATGATTTAGATGAAGATTGTCAAAGGAATAAGGGGATGAAAATGAACACAAGTAGTACATGGGCAAATGCATCCCTCGTATTCTTTACATGACAAATGCTTTAGCAGTGTTTAGCCCTTGTTCTTCCAATGTTTGGGATAAAAAAGGTACATGACCTTGTGTACTCCCTGTGCTGTTTTGGGATTGAAGGCGTTTAGGATCAAACGGGAACATAGGTAGAACACAGGCATGTGTATTTTCCCGTGTTTTTTAGGGTTTTCATTGCATTTAAGACTAGAGAGAAGCATAAGCAAGTACATGACCTTGTGTACTTACCGTGCTTTTCTAGAAAGCATGTCCTCTTCGAGTTTAGAAGGTTAGAGAAGAACATAGGCAAGTACATGACCTCGTGTACTTGCCGTGTTCTTTTGGTAAACTAAGTTTTATCACGTTTTTGGGGTCAGATGGTTACACGACTTGATTTACAAAGCCCATGTATTGGTTGTGTTCTTCTGGGTTTTTATTATTTTGAGGTCAAACTTTATGTTTTCGATGCAAGGGGGTTTTAAGGCAACTTTTGAGGCTTCAAAGGGGTTGGTTAATCATGTTTTTGTCTAAACATGCCTATAATATCTTGCTTTCTTCCTAAAACTTGTTTAACTAAAGTTTACTAGTTTGAATCATTTAGTTTGATAAAACATCAATTTTTACCATAATTCCTATGTAATTTTGATAAGACTCCAATCTAAACATGTTTTTTTCCACTTCCACATTATCAACACAATCTCATCTTCCTAACTTTATAATATTCTAACATCAAGAGTTGTTTTCTAGGTCTTACATCTACTAGTTTGTAGTTCCAACCTAGTGCAGTTGTGAAGAGGCTTTAAGGCTTCAAAATCACTTCAAGGCTCAAGTTCTTGCTACCCTAAACAAGTACAAGCAAGTCTAAGTCAATTTTCATCATTAATATGCTAAGAAACTCACATTAGCTCTTAAAATCTGAAGACTTACCTTATTACGAATTTGGCAATGGTTATGATCCATCCTCTCCTTCTAGGGCATTTTCATGTCTGAAATCCTTAAAGGTAAGTGGATAATCCTAGTTAAATAATGTTAATCCCTTTCTAGTTTAGCTTAATTAACATTAACAGGAGGCAAAGGTTGAGAGTAACCACCTTAGGGTTTTAGTAGCTTCCTAAAAAGGTAAGGATAGAAAAAAAAGAGAGATATTTGTATGGGGGCTAGTGGGGTAGGATCCTAAGGTTTTAGAAAAGGGGAAAATGATCTCCTTTTTGGGATCTACCACTAACACGATCTTGTGCATCAAACTCTTACGTGTATAAGAACCTTAGTTAGTTTTTAACAGTTAAGGGTTTTTAATTAGTCTCTTGGATTGATAATGATTTAATTAATCAAATAAGTCTAATTTATTTCAATAACTAAATTTTGAATTTTTAATTTGTGTACCCGATTTGGGATAAAATAATAATTTTGCAAAAATCAAATCTCCTAATGAGATTGTGTAATTTTTCTTATAAAAAATTTCGTTTAAAGAACTATTATTAAAATATAATTTAATTTATTTTTTGATATTTGAATTGTTTTTGAAATTTCAAATTTTAGGTTTTTGATTTAGGAGCTAATTTGGCAATTTAAAAAAAAATTAGCAGTTTAAATCTGTACATAAATCTAATTGGATCCATTAACCTTAGGTGATTTTTATTTTTTATGATTGGTGTCTGGATCATTTCAATGATATACTTTTGTATTGTTATGTGATGGCTTACTTTAATAATCTAAAAGGCATGATCGGTATTATTGATTTATCAACTTCATATTAATAAATATTTATCATACTTAATTTTTTTTATTATATGTTGTTTAAAAAAAATATTACATAACTAACATGGCATATATGATAATATATTAGGAAGTAAACAATATGTTTTGGAGTTAATAACTGAGATGACATATTTTAAGTAATTTCGTTATGTATGTATATATTTGTTTATATATATTATGCTGTTATAGAAATAAGTTAGGTATTATATAAACTAGTTTTAGAAGTCATATATAACAAATTTATTGTGTAATATATGTATATATTATTGACCATATAGACATGAAGAATATCCATATACCTTAATTGTAGTACATGAGTATGTTTAGGAATCAAAAAAGAACTAAAATTAGTGAAACATGTAGACTCACCAAAGATGAAAGAATTATGGTGGAATGTTATTTATAGGTAAGTATAGATATTAATTAGTCTACAATCTTTTAATGTCAAGATTTAAGGTTGTGAAATTCCAGTTATGTTGTAAAGCAATTAAATAAATCTAAATATACATTTGACTTGATAAGTGTTTATAACTGGAGTTTGGTAAAGATTAAAGGTTAGGAGTACCAATTCTATTAATGCTAGCACCTCGATGACCCTATGGTGTCTCTGCATGGAGTCACATTTGCAAATGATTTAGGTAGATTTATGTGACTCTTGGACTCATAGATATTAAAGAGTACTCAATCTTATGTTATATATGTCTGCCAGGATATTAAGTTATCTTTTCATTGTTTGCCAGGTCTACAGTTTAAGATAATAATATACTACCTATTGTCACGTCACAAATAGGGTCTAGCATGTCAATAGTTTCGTCATGTATAATACTTAAGCATTATACACAAAGCCTATCGTTAACAAAGTGAATTTATGACCAAATTTTAGTATAAGAAATACTTAATCAGGTTTCCTAATTAATTGAATAGCAGCAAAAAGTAAAGGTAAAATCGTCTCTCAACAATATAGGGAAATCTTACAATATAGGCATTATACTTTCAAAAAACAGCAATACAATATCCAACGTATTTAAACCTCTACTTTATCCAGTCTCACCAATATCCAACCCATAAGCCATGTATTCACAACATCTAAATAAAAACAACTTCATAACTTTAAAAAGAAGAGAATGAGCTAAAGCCCAATACAATAACAACACAAACATACACAATATGATCACATGGATCCATTCTAATGCAAATGCACCAACCAACTGTCACACCCCGAAGGGTACCCTAAACGTGGCAGTCCGCCGTACACAATATTAAAGCCTAAGAATGACCACCTTAGTCATGCGAAGGCTTCTATACTATGTACAAAGCGTCTAACACATAAAGGAGACACATCGGAATGATACATTTTATGTTAATACAACTGAGTAACAATGTAAAGGAAATACAAATTTACTATACTTCAGATACAAATCACTATACTTCATGATATAAATCATTAAACTTCAATTACACTTCATCAAAAGATTCTACTACGTAAAACTATTACAAGGCAAATAATAAAACTAGCTAGTAACTTCAAACATTCGTGTTCTTTGTGAGATCCCGGAGTCATTCCCGGCTCCAACCAATTCGGTCCCTACTTTGCATTCTTGAAATAACCTGTTCATTTAAACAACTATGGGGTATAAGCTACACTAGCTTAGTGAGAATTCCCTTAATCCGTACCATAACAATCAAGTTATAATCAATCATATGCTATACATGAACAAACACGTGAGCAAGCAATTATGCATGGGTATCCGGAACCCACACACAGAACGGATTTACGCCTCCGTATCTTGGTTAGGAATGGTATTGAGTCTACGCGACCGCATCTAGTCCCTAAGCCCTCGGCTCTTAGCACTCGACTCGGCTAGGCTCATCCAAGAATGCATCCACATGCGCCTTAGTACCCCTGAATGAGCTCTGGCACCGGGCTCGTTATCCAAACGAGGCAACAACGGACCATACCGATCGACCTGCGTAGGAGTAGCATGCTACCAAATGCAATATGTCCGATGCGATGCATGACCAATTTAATTTTTGCTTAGGTAAAAAATATTTATACATTCTTTAGAGTGACCAACCAATATCACACATATAACAGGAATAATATGAACAGTGCAGTTATCCAATCAAATCGTGGTTTCGATATGCTTTAGTATTCTTTGGCATACATTCATCACAGTCTTATCATATCTCCCATCCCCATTCATATCGATTTTTATCTTGTTCCTATAATTCTAATGCAACTAACTACAAGCAATCAAGGTAACAAAACAAGGAGAAAACTCACTCGGCCATTGGATCACCGGTCTTCTAGTAATAATAATCCGGTGGTAGGGAATCGTCGAATTCGGGATTACCTAAAAAGGAAAAAACACTCTAATAAGTATTTCAACTCAAACTAATCCAACAACTTCATACGAACTATCAAATTCGTAATTCGTGTCATAAGCGGGAATTCCAATTTAAAACGGCCATAACTTGGTCATTTTAACTCGGAATCTCGCAAATTATATATCGATTTCTATCTACTTTGAAAGATCTATCTAATTCTAATATTATATTTAAGTTTTGAAAACATTTAGGTCTCAGAACAGAGGGATCAGATCTGATCAGTAACAGTTTCCGATTCCGAAAAATAGTTTTGTAAATGTTTGTAATGTTTTTATTATATAAATTAGCCATACATGCAATATGAGTGATTTCCTAACATGAATGGCATGAAATGAGTTTCATGTATGCATGGTCTTGATGATTTTTGGTAAAAGAAAATTTTGGAACTCTTTATTTTGCAAGACTTCAACTATAACTACTTTTTGAAAAATCTAGTTTTCTAACTTTGATCATTTCCATTTGTTTTGGATTTACTACTTAAGAAAATATAACTATTTTTGTTAAAATTGAGTCTTCATTATATATTACTTATGACCTTCATTTCTATAAAATTTCCATTTTACACTTTGTAAATATGTTTTCCAATATGATTTACTCAAAAATCTGAATTTTAGAAAATCCACTTTTTGAATGATTCATTTGGGGAAAACTTGTTTAAAACATTAAAATTTAAGGCTTTACTATATCAATTACCTAAGGACTTCATTTAACACATAAAACTTGCAATTTGAGCTCAAATACTAAGTGATTACTTATGCATCATCTCAAATTACGAATTTGACAATTTGATCACTAGCTCAAATTTTTCCATTTTAATTCCATTACTTGTTTTACACATTACTCATGCCTAAACTCATTTTAACTTGTAAAAATATTACTTAATGATACCTATTACTATATACTTCATTTTTCACATAAAACATGAGTTTTGGAGTTGATAAATAGGTTTTAAAAATTGGTCTTGGTTGGGATCCGAATTTACAAAATTCATTTTTGGTTATATCTTTTGATAAAATCTATCTAAACTCATGAAAATCCATTCCTTACATATCCTATCCTAAGAGCCTTTCATTTCTTAAATAAAAACATTTTTTTGAGTTGGAAAACATGTTTTTAAAATAGGCCTTAGCCAAAATCCGAAAATAGAATTTTTATTTTGAAAATAACTTTTGGAAATCACTTTTGATTCTTGTAAAAAGAAGTCTTGATGATATACATATATTAAGCCTTCATTTTCTTAAGTAAAAATCACATTTTGACACTTGGAAAGTGGTTTTTAAATGGGGGTCTTGCCAAAATACGAATTTCACAATTTTGTTTGAGTTCATAACTAAGATCTATACTTAATATGAACATAAACATAAAACAAATGCATGGTAATAAGCTATAAACATCATGGATCTAAACTTTACTTATCAAAATCTTTCATTTATGGTATCTATACCCTAAGCCCTTCATTTTAAATGAAAAATATACATTTTGAAGTTGAAAAACCACTTTTCTAAATATGGTTCCATTTTCATCCGAATTTTCAAAAGTTGTTTTTATTGAAAATGAAATAAATCTTGAGTTTCCTACAACTTCCTACCATCATCATGCTATCACAAGTCATCCATGAACATAAAACAAAGTCTAATGCATTTTATGAACTCAAAACTCTAGATCTAGTTTTCTAAACTAGTTTTAAGTGCATGAACACATGTGAATGAAGAATATATGCATAAATCATAGGTAATAACAAAAATAATAACTCATATAGCAAGATCTATGGCATAAACAAAAATCAAAGCTACAAAAAATTAGATCTACAAAATATAATAACTTTAAACAAGAAAATAATATAATACAAGGTAATAAAAGTGGGGAAGAGAAAGATTTCATTTTTGGCATCATCATCCTAAGCTTTTAAGCTTATGGAAGTTCATTTGATGCATGAAACCTTCATTACACTTTACCTATATCACCTATGGAAGCTTTGAGAAGAAGATTTGCTTAAAAATCTTCAAGAAATATGTGTGGAAGCTTAAGAATGGAATGGGGCAGCTTGGTTATGGTAAGAAACAAGAACAAAATGAAGAGGAAAAGAGAGGAAAAAGAGAGAGAAAAAGCTAAGGAATAAAAGAGGGAAGAAGGAGTAAATGAAGGAGAGAGAAATGAGTGTTTTAATTAATGAATGAAGAGAAAAAAAAATAAAACAAGGCAGCCAAGGGGGGGGGTTGTTGCACGTGGAAATGGGGAGTGAGAGACAGAGAAAATTAATGAAATTTGACTTGAATTTGAATTGTGTAATAAATGTGTAATGTAACTTTCTTAAGAAGGGTAGAAAATAATTAATTTAGTCAAAATATGAGTGGATAAAGGACAATGGCAGCCATAAATAGGGTCAAAAACCTGCCATCAATTGTGGATAATGTGTAGAAAGATTGAAGTGAAAATGAAGTGATATGTGTAAGGTGTGCTTGAAGGTATGGGTTAAAATTACTTTATTAATAAAATAAATTAAAAAAATAAAATTGGAAAATTTATTCCAAATATTTGTAGCAGATTTTTCATATTTAAAATTAAACTAATTATTTGAATTATTTTAGTATTTTAACAAATATGTTATCGGTATGATCAAAATACGCGAATATGGGCTATAAATAATATTTTTATAACCCAAAAAATTCTAAAAAATTATTTTATGAAAATAAAATATTTTAAAATATTTTCAATTATTAAATTATTTTATTTTATTTTTAGTATCGGTTCTTAAACAGAATCTGATCCTGTAAAGACCCGAAACGAACTATATTTTAGACAAACAAAATTTTCTATAACATATAAAATATTTATCTAAAAAATAAGGCTTTATAAGAATAATAAAATTTGTAATGAAATAAAAATGAATAGTGCAAAAGACTGATCAATTACCGTAATAATGGAAATACGATAAAAAGGTATAACTGTAACTTTTATAACCCGAAAAATTTATAACTGATATATTTAGAAATCTCATGAAATTATGAGTCTAACGGTACTATTGGTATTTTTTATATCTCGAGCCTCGGGACACGCTTTTCGAAGTCTGTATCCGAACGGGTTCGAAATAGGTTAAAAATTTACCAATATGATATTTTTAAACAAACTCATATTACTATGAGCTTTCTACATATTTAGCTACGCCTCGATCTCTAGGTTAGGGGCACTAAGTTGCCAAACTTAGGCTATTGCATTCCGATTAGGGTTTGGTGGTTTTCCGGTTTAGATCTTTACCAATTTGGAAACTGATATTTTATGTTTATACAACGTATTTAATTTGAGAAATTTATTTTACATTTTATTTTTGTAATTATTTAATATCTTTTAACGTTTTCTTAATTCTTAGATTGGGTTTCATTTTCGAAAGTTAATCGTTATTTACTTTTTAATAATTTGATTTTGGGGTTCTATATTACCCATTTTTATAAGTCGGGGTTACGTATAGAGTTTGTCGTACGTAATGATTTTGGAATTGAAGTATGTTGAGTTCTTATTTTATTTTTAAGGATTCTTATTTTTCTCAAGTTTTGGAAATTTCTGGATTCGCTCGTGTTTTTGGACTAGTTGAAATTCGGTTTTAATTTAGAGTGATTTTTAGGGTTTATTTTCGAAGTTCATCTTGAAATTATTTATTGAAATTTTCCGGGGCTTACACCAACAATTTAGATATTTAATTTAGATGTAATAAAACAACAATGAAGTACTCACATTTTGGTAGCACTATGTGGGAATCTAAGGGTCCTGAGCAGCAGTAGCAACTGCTCAGGGGTTGATATAGGTAGCCTAAATATCTATATCACCCAGCAAAATTTCTAAGTATATAGCATTATCTAAGGGTCACAGTTGTTACTTAGCTTTACCTATCATAGCCCATATTATAATGTAGGTCAATTAATCCCATTAACGTAACCTATAATATATTACTTTTCTCTAAGCTAGATAGATGTTACCTTAATACCATTCGCTTTATCAGCTAATTGCGAAGCCACTATTAGTAGCCTAAGCACTTAACTACCATGCTAGTGCCGCTACACAAGTATGTCACTCCTTAGATCAAATTAAATGACATGAGCATGAGCATAGGCAATAATCAATTATTAAGCTGTCTTTAAGTATTGATTCATTTTAGGATGCCTATCTTAATAAACAACATACAAGTGACTGTGTACCTAAATAAATAGAGATATCCTACAACAGTTCATATGATAGATACAATCAAGGATAAAAATTTATGCAAAGAAATGATCTCATATAAGATTTAGAATATCAATTCATTCATATGCTAAGAAGTAATTAATTAATTAATTAATTAGTCAAATTTAGGTCATATATACAATATATCCTTATTTATGATTTATCTTACTTCTTTTTTAAAATATTAGCTTAACAATCAGATCAAGTCTAAAAGATATAGATTTAGATATTTAGTCAATTAACATATGCTATAATCCAAAGTAAGCTTAGTATAGGGATAGAACTAAGGTATTCCTAAATTACGAGCACTAATTTTTTCTTTTTTTTAGTATTCTAATGAAAATAGCACTTAAAATCTTTATAATTGAATTTTAGGCCTTCAAGATTTTGATTACAGTGAAAGAAAGGAATTTGCAAATTTTCATGAAGTTTGGAGGTCATTTGAGTAAGAAATAATAACTTGTGATTGACATGACCACTGCATGACTGAGTCATGAATATATGTAAAAGGTAAAATGAATAGCTTAGATACAACCATGTTCTATGTTGTGTCGTTCTCAAATATGCATATAGAAAGTTACATGAGAGGCGACACAACCGTGCCATCCTCTTGTCGAGCTTAGAACCTTATATTTTCAAAAAAACAATTTAAAGTTGGAAAATCCAAGTTTTTAATCAACTTCCATTAATTAATTAACATCAAAATACATGTTAATCATACATTGTCATCTAGTTATTGTTTAGATTCTTATATATAATTTATTTGATCGATTTAACTTAATTTAACATCAAAATAATAAATCAAGACATCAACCATGCATTGATCACTTAAATTCCAGCAAAATGTTCATTTTGTGTTCTTACTTCTTCCACATAACTTCATCCATTCAATCACATCAAGAACATCTTTCACATAGGAGCATTGAATCAAACATATATTCATGTATTATATCTAATCCAATCATCGAATAAAAAACATGAATTCAATACTCACACCTTTATCAACATATGTATAATCATCTTCATCAAACCTATACCTAAACTTTTCATTAAAGTAGTTAGAACTCACTTACCTAAAGAGAATAGAAAAACAAACAAAATTTAATCTGTTACTGCTTCTACTATTGCATGGAAGTTGTAGAAACTTCAACTAGAAATGCTTCACAAATCCTACTTATTCTTCAATCATTTTCTAAGGATTGTCATTGACTTAGCCAAAGAATTAGAGAATTAGAGAATAAGAAATTGGATTTTGATTAGTTAATAATTTATCTAGTGTAGATGTTTAATTTGATGTAAAGTTCTTGAGAGAAGCATGTAATTTGTTTAGGTTTCTAGAGAAAAAAGGATAGCTTGTAGAAGAAGGTTGGGAGTGTCTTGTAGACAAGTCTTGAGAGAAAATTTAAATGTGTTGGTTTTCTTATCCAAAAGAATGAGAGAGGAGAGAGAAAATAAATCTCAAATATTACGATGAAGAGTGATTGTAGACATAGAAAATACGTTTGGGGAAAATAAATGACATGTATACCCTTGGATTATTACAGACATGTAATATTTATAAAATTAAAATTCTAATTTAATTTAACCAAACTTATAATCCATTTAATTTTATGTAATTATTGTTGGAGAATGATTCAAAGTTTGTTATCAATAGTCCTTTTTTCAGCTTTTTCGTTAGTGTGATGGTAGTCTATTTAGTTGGGATATTGGTCTATTTAGTTGCTTTATTTTCTGCTTAAAATTCTATTTGTTCATCACTTTGTAAGCATATATTAATTGGCATGTTATTTCAATTTTTTGCATTGCAGCTATGAAATAGAAAGCAAACTATTCAAACTTCGTAACACCTCTGTTTTACTTTGTATGTTTTTTTTTTCAATTCCTTTTTGTTCTCTCCATCATTAGTGCTCTCTTCTTTTTTTTTTTTTTTAATAACACCAACATGGTATTAGAGCTTCATAGTTCTTAAGGGTTTGTGGGATTAAAAAATATAAAGAAAGAAAGAAAGAAAGTGTGTGAATCTTGAGGGCATCAAATACTTTTTCTGCTCCTATTCCTATTTTTAAAGGAGAGAATTATCATTCCTAGGCTATCAAAATGAAGTCCTATCTAAAAGCCTGAGTTTATGGGAGGTTGCAGAGAATGATTCTGATCCTACTCCTCTTCCACAAATCCAACACTAGTACAACTCAAAAAGTATGAAGTAAAATTGGCAAAGAAACCAAAGGCTCTCACTTGTATACATTCAGTTATGAGGATATTTTTACAAGTATAATGGCTTGTGAATCACCAAAAAAAGCATGGGATAGGCTTAAAGAAGAATTTAAGGCACTACTCAAAAAAAGTTGATGCAAATCTTGAATCTCAGAAGAGAATTTGAGATACAAAAAATGAAGGAATCTGAAAATGTTAAGGAATATGGTAGTGAGCTTATGTCCCTTGTTAATCAAATTAGATTGCTTGGTGAAAATTTCAAACCAAAGAATAGTGGAAAAACTTTTATGAGCCTACCTGAAAGGTATGAGTTAAAAAAATTCTTCCCTTGAGATTGCTAAAAGATCTATAAAAAATAACTTTTGTAGAATTGATCAATGATCTTCAGGCGGTGGATCAAAGAAGAACAATGAGGTAAGAAGGAACTAAACAAATAGTTGAAGGGGCTTATCTAGCCAAGACCTCATTTTTAAAATGAAAACGAAGAATCCCTCAATGAAACCATTGCAAAAAGTCTAGTCATAAAGAGAAAGATTGTTGGCATAAAGGAAAACCTCAATATTTCAAGTGCAAAAGGTTTGGGCACCTATAAAAAGATTGCAAAGTGAAAAATGAAGAATAAGCAAATATGACAGAGATGGTTGAAGAAGAATTTCTATTTTGAGTTAGTTGGTGAGAAGTGCACCAAGAGATTTTGAAGAGAAGTACTCCAATTGAAGGTTAATGGGAAAGTGCATTAATAATATGATGAGAAGTGCATCATATACCGAAGAGAGGTGCTTCATGTATCAAGAAATTGGAGAGAAGTGCTCCATGAAGTCAAACTTTGAATCAAGGGGTCATGTTGGAGAATGATTCGAAGTTTGTTGTCAACAGTCCTATTTTTCAGCTTTTTTTCATTAATGGAATAGTGGTTTATTTAGTTGTCTTATTTTCTGCTTAAAATTCTACCTATTTGTCACTCTGTAAGCCTATATTAATGGGCATGTTATTTCAATTTTTTTTGTTTTGAAATTATCAAATAGAAAGCAAACTGTTCAAACTTGTAACACCTCTGTTTTACTTTGTATGTTTTTTTTTTCAATTCATTTTCTATGCTCTCCACCATCAGTGCTCTCTTCTTTTTTAAATAACACCAATAATTATTGCTATTATCATTAGGAATTTAGTCACTTATAATTAAGTAATTTGATATTATTAATTAAAATAACTCTTATCAATGAAATGTGATATTTATAATTAAATAAGTTGTCATTTAACATAAATACTTATTTAAAAAAGATTAATTGTTCATATTTACCTATACTTCCATTATTATTATTATTATTATTATTATTATTTATTATTATTATTATTATTATTATTATTATTCGGATCTAGGTAAAATTAAGGACATTTCACTTGTTACATTTAGAATTATAATCATATGTGATTAAGTTACTATTTGAGCATTCAAGTGTGCTTATGGTGTTAATTGCTCGGATACCAAGATAATAAAATCCATATCTTAGGTAATATAAAGAATATCTATGAAAATAAGAAATTGGATTTTTTTGGGTTTTTGTGGTTTGTGATATTTATAGATTTTTGGATTGGAGAACAAACAAATATGAAGATATAAACAAATGAAATTCTTAGATGTAATGTAGTAATAACTGATTTGAACTTTTGTATCATTGCAATTGATATGACGCATGGTTATAATTAAATAAAAAAAAAGAGTTTCATCTAGTTGACAAAACAATGTTGCCACAATTAAATCAAATGGAATGGTTAAATGCTATGGATGCAATTGAGTCAAGTTTCAGACAAATCAATGAACCTGAAACCCAACTTGCTACCCTATAGGATTTTCCAAATCCCATCCTGATCCTATAAAGTTTTCATGCTCTATCGAAACCGCCCTATATAGTTTGTTTTAGAACTTGAAACCAAATCCTGTGGCCCTGTAACTCTATTTCTTTTTTTTTTTCCCCAATCAATTTCAAATTTTAATAATAAATTCAAGAGAAGCTGGTGCTTTTGACTCACCTTTTCTATACTAGCAAAAGTGAAAAGATGAATACTACAATAGTGAAGAGATTATGCCATAATTGAAATATTATTTGGCTTCAATCTTTATAGTTAATATATTTTTTCAAGGTTGTTATTTAGAACAAAACATAATACACCATTCCATTACTACCCATTGTTACTAAGCAAACTAGAAGAAAAACATGAGTATCCATTGGTTTATATTAATTTTATAAAGTTGATAGACAACAATAATCATGAATTACCCCAATCACTTTATATCCTTATCTATACCAACTCCAAGCAATGAGTAATCTACAAGCAAATAGTACGTGGAAGTACTATTCCAAATGCAAGATGGAGCCTTCTCACATTTAAATTGTACTCATTGCCATATTTTTATTTATGTTAAGATGTATGATATAAAACATAACAAAGTTACACCAAGGGAAAAGAAAATGAATAAGACTAGGATAGCTTCTTAAGACTTTTATATTCCAACTTGTCCAAGCTCCTCAGTATAAAAACCAAAATAAGAATAGATTATTTTCTATCAAACGTTCCTATTGCACCTTCATTTGGACTATTGATCCTTTGGTCACGTCAAGCCTATATTGATCTTTTATAATTTATTGGAATGTCTTTATTTGTTTTTTTTTTTAATCAAAGGATCAGGTATTCATTGGGTATTTTATAGAATCCAAATCCAACCATAAAAACCCTATAGGGTTTTTAGTGAATTAGGCACGTTCGGGAACCCTATGATAGCCTACTTAGTTGCATCGCTATTGAACACTTAAAATTGATAAGTTTGTATAAAGAATAACAGAAAAAGAAAACTCTCATTTGTGGTTTCTATCATCAATAATTACACTCTACTGAATAACATCTTATTATAGCAAAACTCTAACATCCCTAGGGATATAGGTGTTATATAGTGAAAAATAATACTGCTCATAACTAATAGCCTATAAAAGACATTATTCTAATAAATTAAATACAGATAAAAAAAAACTCATAAAATTATGAAACAATCCTAATAATATCCTAATTAATGTAATGATATTAAAAGTTTTTTTTAATTATTAAATAAAAGAGCTAATGTTGTAAATGGTTCTTGAAGTTTGTCAAATATGTAATTAGGTACTTGAACTTTGAAATAAATCAATTAGTATCACGCCCCAGAGGGTACCCTAAACGTGATAGTCCGCCGCATATAATATTAAAGCTAATGAATGACAACCTTAGTCATGCAGGAGCTTCGATATCACATGCAAGGCATGCTTCCAAATAGTAGGAGACTCACAGGGTATTACATTTAAGTAGATAATAAAAGCAAGCAAGAACTTATATAAATAAACATAAGATCTTCATAATAATATCCTTACATCATCTTAGGGGCATTCCCCCACTTTAGAAGTCTTTCAAAATAATAGCAACTATAACACAAGCCTACTATTGAGATTTTCCTAAAAGCCTATGTTCTACACTTAAATACATATAGCTTCTCCCAAAAACTCCTAGTAGTTTAAACTCGTACATGGCATACAGGGCTCTTTGGGGCCAACCAAAGGTAATCATATTGTAACAAAAAGCTACAAGAGTATAAGCAAATCTAGCTTAGTGAGATAATTCCATTTACAAGACATTCCTATAATTCAAACAAGTATTTAACCAATCATATGAGAATGCACCAAACATATGAACAAACAAAATACACATGATTAACTGGAAATCAAGTGTAGCGTGGATTTTACGCCCTTCATGTCGAGGGTTGGGAGGTTATAGGCCCATACGACCATCAATATTTGCAGATTTACCGGCTTTTGCTCGCCCTATAGACTTCCTGGCTCCTACTAGCCACTACTACCATTTTCTCGTTTCCTCACACGAAGAATAGTAGTGAAATAAATATGACTCACAAATATGATATGCATGAATTAATTTCAACATATATTTAACCAAATAATGTTTAGCTCAAGTTAAAGGTGATCAACACAATTTTCATCATATCAATACAAGAATCACAATTTATTTATCAAACCTTCTTTCGATATTCTTAACTTATATTCAACCAATCATAATTTCAAGTCACACAACAATTATTCATTTTATCTTTTTCTTAATTGCTAGTGCTACTACTTACAAGCACAAACAAGGAAATGTAACTTAGTAAAGAATTAACTCACTCCATGTCGGTAGATCCTAATCGAAGTAATCTTCCAGAAAAGTGATCTCGGGTCCTTCTCCACCTAAACAAGATGAAATACTCAAAATGAGTCTTTCATGAAATCTCTATTCTTGAATATTCTAAATCTTTCTCAAAATCGCGTAAAATCATGTAAGAGGAAATTCCAACTTAAAATGGCCATAACTTACTCATTTTAACTCGGAATTTCATATAATATACCGTTTTCGACTATTCGAAAATATCTATCTATTTCTAAACTTATTTTCATCAAACTAAGTTTTGGGCTCCGAAAAAGTGGCGGACAGATTTACCACGAATTTTTATAAACTTGTTTTTTCTTTTATTCAAAGTTCATTTTGAAGAGATAGATATTATTACAATTTGTAAAACTTTGAAATGCATATACATACATTTATTGACTCATATCAAATGTATGAAGTTTAATGAAGTAGTCTCAAATAAAAGTAAAGTCTTTTAAATATTTTAGGAAGTGAGGACTTTTGAAATATTCCTTTCTATTTTGCTTTTGAAAATATCTTAAGTTGTTTCAAATGAATATTTTCTTTTCCTAAGTTTAATTTCCATAGTCTTCTTCAAATTCTTAAGAAATGATTTTATTTTCTAAACTTAGCTTCCAAATTTTCTTTTGAAAGTAATAACAATTCTATGTTTGGAGAAATATTTCTTTGTTTCTTGAGATTATTTCATTTTGATGAAAAGAATTTCTAATACTTGATAAAAAGTGAAGTTTTAGTAAAACTTTTGTTTATTTCAAAAAGTCCTTTTTCTATGTATGTTTATGAGCTTCTCTAGATTTCTTAGAAAAGTTTGTTTAAGAAAAATTACTTCTTATTTCAGAAAAGAATCTTTGTTTTTAAGAAAACATTTCCTCATTTATTTTATTGAGACAAAAATCATTATGTTCATGGATGAATATGAATCATAAAGTTATGTAAACATAAAGAATCATAATAACTTGAAAGAATAAGTTAATAAGAAAATAAATCAAGTATTGAACCTTAGCTTCATCAAGGTATCTCCGAGACTAAGAAAAGACTAGTCCAAAAAGAAAAAGAAAATGTTTTGACTTGATGAGGACAAGTCTAAGACTAGAAAACTAGTCTTAAAAACAATATGAAAGTAAATAAATTGCATGAAAGTAAATAAATTGCAAAACAAATGAGCTTATATGCTCTAAATGATATATATAGCTACATAGATATATTAGATAGTTATAAATATAAAAGCAACATAAAGGAATTAGATCATGAACAAAAACAAAGTATAAACCTATTGTTGCTTTCTTTAACCTTCATGGTTTAGAAAACACACACTAAGCTCATACTAAGTAGATGAACATAAAGAAAACCTAAAGAAAAATTACCTAAAAGAACTAAACTAGAGAGAACTTCTTGGGGGGAAATTCTTGGAGAGTTTTTGAGATAGTAACTTTAGTAGAAGAGAGGTGTAAAAAATGGAAGTAAGAGGGATATTTATAGGAAAATATGGGAGATAATTTATGTTAATTAAATAAATTGAAAATAAAACAAATTGGAAGAAAGAGAGAGGGGCGCTATTTTAGTGAAGAGAGGGAGAGAAAATTTATTTTTTGTATTTTCGTTAATTAAAAGTAAGATATGAAAGATGTGAAGTTGTATTGGAAATGAAAATGTGTAAGAAATAGAGGTATGGGTTGTAAGAGTAGGTTGTAAGAAAAAGTAGAGATAGATAAATAGTGTAGAATAGTAGTAAATAGTGTAATGTAAAGTAGATATGACAATTTAAGTACCGGTAGTAAGAAAATACGCGTATAAATGCGATATCTGATATTTTTAGCTACCGAAAAATTATGAAATTGATATTTTTGAAAATATTATATTTTTACTAGTCTAACGGTATATTCGGAATACTTTTACTATTCCGAGCTCCGGGACACGTTTTTCAAGAACTGTGTTCGATTGATTCAAGATGAGTCGCGGTTTTACTAAACCAATCTTTTTAAGCTTCCTTGGATAATTACGAACTATTCTATCACCTAAACTCTTTCTTACTCTCTTAAGGTTTCTTAAATAGGAATGCCGGATTTAAGCGGTTACGGTAAACTAGGGTTTTGTTGACTTTAGAAATTCGGTTGACTTCTAATTAGGGTTTAAGCTTTAATTTGATTACAAAACTTCGGGGTTTACAATTAGTACTTGAAACAACTTTTCGTGCACGATAATAGTACCTTTGTCATATTGGCTAACACTATCGTTTGATATGCCTTTTTTAAACTTTTGTGATAGAGATACTGTTGGCATGTACGAAAAGTTCTTATATGGTAATAAATTATTCAATTTTAAAATTTAGGTACTAAATTGATTAATTTTAAAATTTATGTACCTAATTACATATTTTGACAAAGTTTAGGTATCATTCACGATATTAACCCTAAATAAAATAATCCTCTTGGTTCTAGAAATTGATCTCCATCATCACTTCTAAGCTCAAGAAGATTTATCTTTGAATCTTTGAAAGTATCCTCCATGATCAAGCATAACCCTGTGAAAGAAAATATACCGATTTGCAATAATTCAACCATGTTTGAAATACTACCAGTGAACTGCAATCCTTCCACTCGTCATGAACCCTAACATCTAGACTCATGAAGATACAATGACAAATACTCAGCTCCTTTTATGGCACACTAGCAATTTTTCCATTACATATGACTCGTGACCTTGTTGTGGTTATAAAAGCTTAACAATACAACTAGTTTTAAATTGATTTACAACTATCTTGGCTGCAGTAATCAATCCTTGTATTGGTGTCTTCTCCTCTTTTATTTCCACAACCATAGCTTCTTCTTTATTCTCTTCTTTAAAGGGTTTCTCTTTTGTTATTTCTTCGACACCAGTCTCAATTTCAGTCTCTATACCCTACTTTTGAGCATTTATTTTATGTAGTGTTACCTTACAAAAATTAAGGTTAAAATGTCAATTGAATGGATTCACTTAGTGACTAAAATCTACGAAACTCAATAGCTCTGGTAATCTCTAATTTCAAATCATACATAAACTTAGTTGTAGTTTGCATTCAAGGCTCATCAGACGCACATCGTTTGTGAGATCTTTATATTTCTAAGCATAAACCCTTTCCTTAATGTTAACAACCTATTATACAACTTATCTTGATAATGTAGTGGTGCTCTCATTAACACTTCATAATATCCCATGTTACCTTCTTTTTGACCTCTTTCAATATTCCATGTATTACAAAGTCTCACCGTCAACACTTGGCATAACCTTTAAACCTTATCTAAATTGCACTCTCATTTTGATATTAGAACAAGATAAACTTCAAAAACCTAATCTATTTCATATTCCTAATTTAAGTATTTATTTGGAGAGAGTCTTTAACATCAAACTCTAGTAATTTTGAAATTACTCTAAGTGTTGTATCCTTAAAATTTATTATATACCCATCACCAATATTATATGCCATCTCATAATAATAGAAATTCAATTCTTAACATACAATAAATATGACTTTTCATGATCATTATTTTACATTTACAAATCCTAAATCGCCTTGCAGTAATCTTAACCTTTACTTTTCTCAATTTATTTTGCATGCAAAACAAGATGCAATACCTGACCTTGCCTCCTTTTCAATATGCTTTAAGTTGAGACTTTTTTTCTTTTTTTTTTATTAGAAAATTGAAACTAAAAGGGCAATAAACAAAGAAATCTTAAGATGAACCTTAAACTTTGATGTAAAGATGATATTGATTAATCGCTCTAAAATCAGAATGATATGAATAAAATTTGTAACTCAATTTACACAATGTAATTCTATAAAAAAAAAAGAATTTGGAAATTTTGGTTTTTGTGATTTGAAATTCTCATAGGATTTTAGATTTGAGAATGAGAAATATAAAAATATTAGCAAATCAAATTATTAGATATGATATGATGCATCAATAACTAGTTTGAACTGTTGTTTAATTACAATCGATATAATACACAATTATGACTAAACAAAAAGGAAATTTCATCTAATTGATAAGATAATGGGTAGAAACCTAGGAACACCTAAGAAATGTGGATAATGCACTAATTTTAATCTTTCAAGGACTAATACATAATTAATGCAATTTAACAAATGAACAAAAATAATATAATGTGCAATACTATAAGAGTTAGGGATAGAAGATATAACATCAGGTTTAACGTAGATTTTAATTCACCACCTAGTCTCTGTAGTCTACAATAATGCCTCACTTGAGAACTTCACACACTATATTTCACTCAACACAACTTGCTCTAATGGAGCTATATTGCAACACAATCACAAATACTTGAGTTGAGCATTTACAAGAATCTTCTTAGCACACTAGACTCAACCTGAAATTTCACTAACACTCAACAATGTATAGTATAGTGCCTTTATAAGAGATTGTAAATTCTAAGACTAGAGACATTGTAACCACCCTGAATTATACAACTTGAATATGATGATCAACAAGTAAATAATGTAAAATCTTTGAAAAAGTTTAAAGAAAAGTCGCAGGAATCACTTTGATTTTCTACAATTTAAGAATATTAAAATATGAACACTTAATTGTCATTTAAGAATTTGAGTTGTTATCAATAAAAATTTCAAGATATAATTTTCTGCACTTTTTAATAATAACCCTCAAGTATAAAATGGTAAATTCAATACATATCCATAAATAAATGAACATGAGATATCTTAATTATAACTTTTAATAAGCTAATGATACTCACAAAAGTTATAAAATATAACATTCCTGATTATTAAAGGAATACGAATGTTGTATGTTTCATATGCATATTTTACACATACACAAGATAAGGATAGAAAAATGAATTTACAACCTTCATTTGTTAAGTTATTGTGTAGTATCGGTTGGTGCTATGTCGTCATGTCATATGATAGAAGGTCAAGATGAGTCGAGTTCAGTCATCTTTGATGAGTCTAGTCCTCTTCAAATAGAGTAGTGGAAGGTGAAATCACTAACTAAATCCTTTTGTTTTATATATGCTATATTCAATGAAATATGGGTTATATAGAGTTAAAGAAACCATTAAAATTTCAAAAGTACGAAATTAAAGAAATAAATAATGAGTAGATAGATAATTATAAAGAAATGATGCTAAACCTAAATAAATCAAATCTCAAGATTTTCATGAAAACAAAAAACAAGAAACACCAGACCAATGCAATAAAAGAGCAAAACAATGTAACCATATATATGCAATAGATAAACCCAAGACATATAATAGATTGCCAAATAATTCAAAGTTTCAATGGAAGTAAAATATAATACCAAAATTTAATGTAATATAATTAAGGTAGCGCAATTGATACATAAGTGAAAGAATAAATCTTAAAATTATCGAAAGCTTTTGAATTATAAAGTTTAAAGCTAATATAAAATGCTGGCTACCAATAGTTGGTAAAAAAAATTTGTTTATCTAAACTAAAAATGGCATAATTAACTAGTATAATAGATAATTAATTTTGAGCTTTGATTAGAACTTAATTTAGAAATTAAACCATAGGATATAATTAGATAGATTAATATAATCAAATTAATAAATGAATTTAACTGAAATTGAGATTTCAAATACTCCTTTCTATTTGTTTATTTGCTTCAATTACTAATTTTATCAAATAAAATTTCTTAGCTCTTTCTAAATATCAAATTTAAATTCTATTTCTTTTAATTTTTCTATTCACTTTAAGTATATTTTTCAACAAATCAAATTTCACCATCATCTTAATCAATTTTTAGTTAAAGCTTTTTTTTTTTTTTCCAATTGTCAGATGAACAAATTTCTAAGATTTAATTAATAAATTTTTGAAAGACCCAATTTAGCCACTTTAGTCTAAATTTCATTATATTAATCCCCATAAATTTTGAATTATTCTACTTGTTTAGGAATATAAGCTCTTAAGCCTAAAACTAAACTAAATATCTAATTTTCACAAATTAAATTCCTAAGCTAGATTTTTAGTTCATTAATTTCTATTCTATAAACTCTCATATTACTTTCTAATTATTTTTTATACTTAAAACAGATATATGAAATGTTTAATCACTAATCCCTTGCTAATAGATATATTTAATCCTTATCTTTCAATTCCTTTTTGACTTTTGGCTGCCTCATTTTTTTCTTCTTCTTTTCTTTTTCTGCTTTCTTCTTTTGGTTCTACTTTCTCTTGTTCTTCTTCTCTTCATTTTTCTTTCTTTACTCAAAAACCAACTCAAAATCTCAAGTTCAAGAAGATTAAGGAAGAAATTGAAGATATAAAATATAGATCATGCTTGAAGTAACTCAACAACTATAAAGAAGAGTGGTATTGAGGTTTTGTTAGTTTAAGTTGCTAAACAAATAAGTTTATTGTTTTCTTTATTTTAACCGTTATTTATGCATGTATATGATGAATCAAAGTTAGATATAAGTAAGATTTGTGATAAAATTTTTAAACTATGGATGCACAAACTTGTATACTAAGAACCTAGTTGTTATGCATATATAGAATAGAAGATTGATGAAATGATTTTGATAGTGTATGATAGTAAAGATATGTTTAGAAGTGTTTTTGAATTAATATGAACTTGTATGCTGCTTCTATTATGTTTGATATGAAGCATGTTAAGTTTATGGAGTTGAATTTTGAAGAAAAGACAAAGGCAAAATGTGAAAGTTTGGCCCAGGAGAATGATCATGGGCGTAACATGGCCCTTAGTAGCCTCGGGTTTGAAAATTTTAAGCAATCACGAGTGTGATTTAACCTATGGTGGCTCTTTTTTAAAAATTTTAGGAAATCATAGCCGTGATTAAACCCGTGGTCACCACTGATGTTTATATTTCCCTTGATCATGGGAGTGATTTAGCTTGTGGTTACCACTGGAAGAAAAATTTTAGAAAATCACAAGCGTAATCAATACCTAAGTAGCCTTAGATGCTTGAGTTTTGGGTTGATTACGGGCATAATCGAGGCCGTGATCCAAGTGGCGGTCTGTATCATGGCCATGATGAGAAGGCGTGATCTCCTCTGTTTTCTTTTGCATCTGAGAAGCCCTTAGCCACAGGCGTGATGGTTCCCATTATAGTAATCAGAGCCATGATTTGGTGATTTCTCGTTTCGCCCTATTTAGAAAATATATATATACATAAATGATAAAATCAAATCAAATAAATGAATGAGATAAATAAAATAATATATAAGTGTATTAGATATTGTTGTTTTAGAAATTATTATAAAAATATAATGTATTACATATGAAGTCTTAGTTGAATAATGTGTATGCATATAATATGTTAATGAAATATAATGGATAGTATTGATGTATAATATGTATGTAAGCATGTAAATATGATATAATATGTTATTAAATGTATTTTAATGAACATGTACATGTGTGTATGTTTGATATATATATATATATATATATAGCATTAACCATGCATATTAAAATATATGTTTTGTGAAACTAAGTTATAATTAGTAAATAAGATTAAACTATAGAATATATAGATTAATTAAGGACCTAATAGATACATGATAATGATCTAGTGAGATAATTGAGTATGATTTAATAATTGGATTAAGTGGTTAAGTTAAATTAATATAGACTTATATGTAAATGACTTTGATGCAATTGTTGTATGTTCGACTTTAAATAATAAAGGGAGTATATTGTTTCAAATATTGTTTATTAAGATAAATTTATTTTCTTAAAAAGTTAATAATTTATTGAAAAAGTGAAAGTGAATAATAAATGATAATGTTTTTATAGTGAATGACTTATAAACAAAGGAAAAGAAATAAATTGATAGGCAATGAAGAATTGCCTATATCTTGGTAGAGCGATTCTTGCAGCTATGGCGGGTTTCTACTTAATATCTGATCAAATAGGTTTTAATGTAAGTCTATGTTTTAAGCAAATGTAAAGTAACAAATTAAAAGTGAGTTTGAATACTAAAATTTAATAAAGTGTACAGTAAGAAAGGTAATGAATAGTTATTATTTCTTTTCATAGGAAAAACAAATAGATCAATCTTTGGGTTTACTAGAAGATTTCTATGACTTAACCGAGATAACAGGTGATTAACTCTGATCCTATCACAATGTTAGTATTTGTAAAGTAGTAGCATAGGATTTTACTACAATGATAATTGGCTGTGTATGGGGATGGGTACAATGCATATTGTATGTGATTGAATGAATGACAAGATTTAATATCAGAAGCGAGAACTATTTGATTGGTATTGATTGTGAAATGTGCATTGTTGATTGTTTAGAAATTGACTGGACACCAAGTAATTTGATATAAACCTTAATTGACCCTTAAATAAATAGGGCATGCATTGCATAACAAAATAACTTGCATTGGCATAGTATTCATGTCACGTATTAGCATCTCGCGTTAGGGTAATGCTTTGGAGAGTCTAGTGAATCTGGAAAGATTACCCCTGAGTGTCAGCCCTAAAGGAACTAAGTAAGCACCGAAGGATGTCGCCTAATGAGAGTTGACATGAGGTTGCTAATACTTTGTAGAGTTTTTGAGTTCTAAAGTAAAGTTAAGACTATGTTTCTTATATGTATATATAAATAATAAATGAGTTTAAAAAAGATTTCTCCTTCCTTAGTTCATTAGCTCTCCTGAGCACGAATTACTAAAGCTGATCCTTCAACCCCTAAGAGAGGGCGTAAATCTCTATTGGTTTGGATTCCAGTTATCCAAATTGTGCATTTCCATATGGTTGAGTATTACATTGCATATGCTTGATAAATAAACTTGCTTAAACTTGTTTAGATTGTGTTAAGATCAGGTCATTCACTAAGCTAGTTGTGCTCATACTCCTATAGATTGTTTGATTTTAGGAATCAAAGGGACTATTTGAAAATTAGAGATAGAAGCTAGAAAGAAAGGAACAAGAAGAGTAGATATGGGTTGGAGAGAGTTTTAAAGCTTATGTATAGAAGTTTTTGAGAATAGGAGTTGAGAAAATGATAATGTAATAGTTATTAACTTAATGTAAGTTCTATGAAATGTAATTCTTGTTCGTATTTTATATATATATATATGTGTGTGTGTGTGTGTGTGATTTTTCTTATTTTAAATAACCTTTGGTTCTGTATAAATGCCCAAGTTACAAAATATTCTACAAGTTCGATTTTATGTGCCTCTTTGGGAGCCTTAGATCATTTAATATCAGTGTCTTTGACTCCAGTTTGACACATGACGCATCGACACTTCTAGGGTACCCTGTTAAAATGTGACAAACACTACACTTTTCTCTCACTTCCTTAAGAATACACAAAATACAATTAAAGCTTTGAGAGTATGTTTACAAGAATAAGATAGCAATTAATAGGCTCAATCAACTTTCTTCAACTCTATAATAACTTGTATTTATAGGTTCTTAGCTACTCGTAGTCGTTACCCATATTTTCAACCAAATTTGGCCTTGTAGTAACTACTCCATCGGCTAGTTCTCTAGCCAATGTCTAGACGTCATCCATTGGCGTCTGAACATTAGTGAGGATACCTATAGACAGCAAACATAATCATGAGCCAGCGTCCAAATGTTGGGCCAAAAACTTGAGAACAGAAGCATTTTGTTCTTGAGAAAAATAGCTAACATCCAAACGTCATGCCTTGACGTTCGAATGCTAAGTCTTGCCATGCCACAACACAAACTGGTGTTTGGACACTAAGCAAGCTGGTGTTTGGACGCAAGCTATTTTCATGCTAAAAGAAGTCTTGGCGTTGGACGTTATTGAGATTAGCATCTAATGCTAGGATTCATTTCTTCCATTGATTTTCCATCTTTAAGTCACATAATGTATTTCATGCATCAAATGAGTTTTGTTCTCACAAAATATGAATGGAGCTTATGTGATTCAATAGTCACCACAATTAGATTAAATGAATTTGTTGAGGAATACAACTTTATGAGATTTGATAAGTTTAAAGAAAGAAGAATGGGAAAAAAAAAATGCTCTTTTAGGGTTTTGGTCATTAATAATCTGACTGTACTAAATAATGTATTGTTATAAGCTTTGACACTAAATCCTTAACAACCTTAAGGTATCAAAATATATCAACATTTAAAGGTAAGTTGATCTAAGGTATTAACGTTTCGAATGGTCAAAAGGAGGAATCAACGTTTGTGAATAAATTCATTTAAGGTATCAATATTTTAAGTGGTTGAAAGGAGAATTCGAAGTTTTGCAAAGTGAGACAAATAATGTATTACTAATTTATCATTAACAAAAATTAAGGAAACATAATTGAAAACTAATCTAAACATTGATACTTTAAATAACTTTGCAAAACATTGATGTTTCATTTGACTGATTTTGCAAAATGTTAATTCTTGAGTTTTGAAATTGATCAATTTAGTACTTGAAAGAACTTTTCGTGCATGCCAACAGTACCTCCGTTAAGTTCTTTTAAGTATTAAATTGATCAATTTTAAAGTTTTTAAGATACCAAATTAATCAATTTCAAAATTCAGATGCCTAGTTGTATATTTTGTTAAAGTTTAGGTACCATTTGTGACATTAATCCTTACATAAGTCTTGGACCAATTTTAAGTAGTAAGCTTGCTTTGTAACAAGTTGTCAAAGATTACTTGATAAATTAGTTCGAATTGTAATTAGTTGATAATGTGTTAACAAATGCTAGATATAAAATTAAAGATGTTAAGACTATTACGAATGACATTATTGGATCGCGTTAGAGATTTATTAATAAATAAGAAAAGTGAAGAATCATAATAAATTCTTTACTGGTAGCGGCATTATAAGATAAAACAACTGTAATCATTAATTCCTGTCCAAATACGTGGTAACATGGGTTGAATGGTAAAAAAGTTTGTATTGCATTCAAATCTTAAGTTCAAGACATAGTGACCTCGTAATTTATGGCTTAGCAACGCAATAATTACAGATGGTTAATTGGACCATCTGGAGCTTGTTTGTTAACGAGTCAATTGATCAACTCGAACACGATCCATTATCAAGTCGGTGTCGGCTGTATTCAGATAGTTTTATACATATCCATGCACATTCGTGAATCCCCATACGTTGACGCGATAGCTTGGACACTAGGAAGATTGTTTGTATCTTCAAATAGGTTGATCCAGCTGCATTGCGCGTTACAGTTCCATGATAAGTCGTGATCCATTTCGATACTTTTTGATCCTTGGTATATACTCTTTCAACACATAGTATGAAATCCACTATTGATTAATTTTTAATCCATTCGATAACAAAAGTTTCAATAATGGTCTATTTGATTAAGGTTCTAAATGGCCAAATTTTTATTGAGCTTAAAATTCATATTCGAACTCAATTCATTTATATAAATGAAGTTTATTTTGAATTTAAGTCTGACTCATTTACAAATTGAGCTTCAATCGAATTGATTATTGAACATGAAATTCATGCTTGATATTGACTCATTTAATAAATAAGTTTTATTTCAAATTTGGGTTTAGTTCATTTTTTATATCTTGATCTTTTTTAAACCTACTAATAAACATATTCCAAAGTTTTTTAGTGAGCCTATTAGCAAGCTTGTCAACGAATGTACTCATAAACCAATTCTTGAATTTAAACAAGTTTCTTCATGAACAAGCTTATAAGCCTAAATCGAAATTCAAGCTCAATTCATTTAAATAAATAGATTTTATTTTAAGCTCAAACTTGACTCGTTTACTAATTGAGCTTGAGTCAAGTCGAGTCGAGTCGAGCCGAACTCAAGTAACTCGTGAATAATTTGATTTGTTTGTACACCCTAATTTTATTTAGCTTATATTCATTTGTTTAGTAATATGTTTTAATATATATATATAATATATTATTTCTACATCCACTTAAGTAAGAGTTTCTGGTTAAAAAAAAAAAAGAAAACGTACGCCAAAAAGATGTATGCCCTTTTTAAAATTAAATACTTCATAAATCCCCATAAAATCGGACTTAATTTTATCTAACTTTATTCATATTCGAAAAAAAAAATACTAATTGAATTTTTCTTCTCTAATATATAAAATGTATTTAGAACTTTTTTTCTTAAAGTTTCACATCTAATTATCAAACTTATTACTACACTACACCAGTAGTAAGTAATCGTGTCTCCTCCGGTTTCATTTTCTTATCAAATTAAAATTAAATTACTAGAAGCCAAAATTTTGGATGTTCATGACATGATATCTATCGCAACTCGCAAGTGTAAAAAAACAGGAAAATTACAAGTAACATACAATACAATATACCAAGATGTCGTTCATGTTTTTTTGGTTACACTATTTGAAAGGATGATGTGGTCCTTTTCTTCATGGAGTGAAAAAATCTTTTGAAGCTGGAAGGCAATATATAATATATTATTACGCGTAAATGTCACACGTATGTACTCTCGAGAAATCCCATAAGTGGATTGCCCATGAGACTTGATTTTTTAAGTGTAAGAAGATGCATTTGGGAAAAAAATAAAAATAAAAATAAAAATAAAAAAGAGTTGATAAGTTGATGAGATGTCGAGTGCAGGTTAGTGAGGAGTAGTTGCTGTGTCACTTTTCATGCCCAGTATCATGATTAGGCATGGAATTTGGGTGAATAACGATCATAATTACCACCAAGACATAAGGCCCATAACGAAATAACAAAACTGGCTATAGGTCTTCTACCGTTATTATATGAGTGAGTAGAAAGGAAAGACAATGTTCTTTATGGCCTAATTGTCATCATTATATAAAATATACAATAAGACGTATGTAGTGTAAGGCAATCGTCATACATGAGGTGGATGTAAAAATAAATAAATAAATAAATAATTTATTAAGTTTGGATTATTCTTGCATGCAATGACCAAATATATATTGTATTGAGCGTTGAAAAATTTGCAACACAAAAACGAACTAACATGGAATAGGAGTATGTATATTTTTGTGTGTAATATATATCTATCAACCTTATAAAAAATTATTTAAATATAAATTATCATAAAAAATTACTTATCATATCACTAATACAGAATCACAGGTCTTAAATGCCATTTATGATAAATGTAAATATCACATTCATAATCTTTAAATAAACAAATTTCTTCATATGATCTATTAGATTTACAATAGTAATTTCAAGATTAAATATGAAGGATATTGATGATTTGATTTGGTTCGATATTGCATTTAAAATGGTTTGGTTCAAACTTTTATTGATCCAAACGACTTTTTTTAATGGTTTTAGATTTTATAAACTGAGCTTGGTCCAATCTATTTTTAAACATCTTATTATAATTAATAATAATAGTCATTGGAGTTTTCAATCATATATTAATGTTTAAATTGGAGCATTAAATCAAACATTAATATTTAAATCAAGGAAATCACACACAAAAATTAAAACATTTCTCTAAGGGACAAAAAAGACAATGATGAAGGCCAAGAAATGGATTGTGGAGTTAGAGAACAGGGGATGGGAAAAAAACCAATTAAACCAAACCAATTCGCAGATTGAAATCAAACAAAAATCGAAAAAAAAATATTTTAAGCAATTTGATTTAGAAAATTTCCAACCTGATCAAATTTGTAAATTTATGGTTGGTTTGAAGGAATATGCCAAACCAATTTGTAAAACCAAGTTAAATTGTTTTAGAAAATATAATAATATTTTACTTGTCATTTTTAATTTTCTCTTGATAATTGATCATACATTTTCTTATCATGAATATTGATCAATATTAGCTCGTTCCTTTCTTTTATTGTTATTCAAGTTCAAGATATATTCTCTTGTTCGTGACTTGATTTTGTGTTTTTTTTCCTTTTTTAATCTTTTTTAAATTTGTGGTGTCTGAACTTCGCTTATTTAGTTATGATTGCTGGGAGGTTTATGGTCCCATCACTATTTAACGAATCACACCATACTTAACCATCATCGAGCTATTAAAATAGTTAATATTCAAAATACCATATTTATTTTAATGGCTAGGTGATTGACTAGACGATTCTATCAACGGGACCGTCCTATTGATGGAACCATAGACGCTTCTATAATTGTTATTATGTATTAGTTGTTCATTATTGGATGATTTTTATGGCAAACGAATGACTAAATGATTTTGTGGAGGATTGGTGAGTGAATGTACTTGTGGATGATTGACTAGTGGCAGAATGATTTTATGGAGGATTTTAAATTAAGAATGTGATAATTTTATGAAATGCTTTATTGTGGTTTGTAATTTACTTTGTAGAGCAAAATATTTTTCTCTCTAGAGCAATATTTTTCTTCCAAAAAAGATAAAGCAATTGATTATATATATATATATATATATGTATATATTTATGATTATACAAATATACCTCCATGATTTTTTCTAGAGTAGCCTTGTGAATTATCTTCGTATTAATCTTTATTTTTAACCTCATCCAAGAAATAGATAGTTCAATGTATATTTGTAGTAGTTATCAAGAATCCTCATATTTTTCTTTTTTTATTTAATTTTATATGTTTACATATTTGCATAAATGTAAAATACAGGAACAAATATTTTATTTTTCAAATAAAAATTTAATTCAATCTGAAATTCAAATCAAACCAAGTCGTTGATTATGAACCCAATCATTATTTAATGGTTTATTTATGACGAAAGAAAATCAAACGAATCCATACCCACCCTTAGCTAGGAGTGAGATAAAGAAAAAATAAAATAAAAGGAAAATAAAGTGAGAATAAAATGTAGATAGAATTTAAAATGAATTATTATCAGTTGTTTTTAATATTAAATTGGAAGCTATTGGGTTCGGTTTGATCCCCACAAACCGCAAACTGAATTAGCCCTTTCCAAACGGAACTGACATATATAAGAATCATATTTTATAGTTCGGTCTAGTTCGGTTTTGATTTGGTATGGCTTAACAAGAGCAATCTTATTTTAAATTCCCATAAGATTATTTTGGGTGTCAAAATTACGCTTAGAAGTTGGAAATTAAAAAAAAAAAAAGGATTGAAAAAAATTAATTAAAAATACATTTATATTATTTGGGTTTACCTAAAATCAGAATAAATCCCACCAAAGAGTTTAATTAAGATGATCCTTACCTTTGAAGATACAGTAACACAATTACAAGTCCCCATTAAGAGAAACGCATAATATAAGCCATAAATTCAAAGGATGGGAAATAATAATTGAGAAAAAGGTCTTGGTGGTTAACAAACCTATCGCTGCCCTATATGTCTAGATCGTTGATATATGGCCCTATAAAACAAATTGATTATAATAAGGTCCATGCTTACTTTTGGCACATGCAACGAATTTAGTCGGTCCTAAATATATCGAGCAATAAAATTTTTCATGTCGTACATTTCTTAAACGTGCCGAAAATTCCCGAATCTTCCTACACACGCTCTACCGTGCAGGAAATCCGTGATCATTGGTTTCATTTAATATTCTAGATTTAATTGGGTTTATATCTAAAATTTAGAGTTATAATACGATTTCTTTAATGAATACTACAACAATATTTTACTGTTGTGACAACTTATATAAGATAAAATTATATTCAAATCTTATTATTGGTTAGTTTTTGTTTGTTTTGACGTATTCTTTCTTTTATTGGTTTTTTAACTAATTGTTTGAAACGAAATAAATGTAAAGAAAAATAAATATTTTACTCATAAATAGATTAAATAACTAAATACAAATCAAATAAAGATAAAATATAAATACAAATCATATAAAGATATAAATATAGGTGAAAATCAGGTACATAGAGATAAACCGAAAAGAGATATTCTATATTACTTGATGGATTTTATTTCTTTAAAATTTCACCATTTTTCCTTGGCTGATTTTTATCAATTAAAAGTGTACATTATCTAATATTTAAAAATTGTGTGTGTCTTGCCTACGTGCTTACTCTTTTACATAATTTTCACATTATATTCTACAAAATATAGATTTTATATATGAAACAAACATAATCATCATAGTGCAAAATGTATAGATGATATGGAAAATCATAATTTTACATTTTAGTCCTAAATACGTACTATATATTATTGTGGGTATAGTTCTGTCTGAATAATATGCAAGTGGTAGGAGGGAAAAGCTTATGCCCATGATGATTGTGATATATTATTGAACAGTTCAAATATAATATAACAATGATCGAAATTCTAAATATATTTTTATATTAATTTTTCGAGTTAATTTAATAATGATATTACAAGTGAAACATCGCAACTATGGGAGAGTGTCAATAAAAATGGTATCATATACCAATAAGAATCCAAAGTACAAATTCAAGCGAGTTTTAAATGGCTTTCATTCTTTCAACTACAGGACGGTTTAGCAAAAATCCAAACTTGTTTTATAGTCATCATATCATGAATATACCAATCATATCCCAAGACAAACGGCATCAATCCACAATTGTAAATAAATACCAAATTGAGTAGAGCAAAGTGAGGTACGTGATTATTTATTTTTCCCTTTATGCACAAGCTCGCACATATACCAAGGAAAAAAACATGACAAAGTAAACTCAAACTATATGACTTAATTTAAAAGTCACATAATGTTGGACATAATAAATAAAAGTTGGTTTCTACATGCTGAAATATGTCCATTTATGGGTCTGATCAAAATGTTCGAAATGATCAAATATAAATAAAATAAAAAATCTTTATATGTCTCTATACACACATATATAGACATATTAACTTATGATACACTTACGTTCTAATCGTAAAGATAACTACGTATGAAGTCTATATTTTCAAAGGGCAAAAAAAAAAAAAAAAAAATAGGAATAAGTAAGTAGGATACTGTTTTTCATTGTCAGTGGAATTCGTTGTCGTGCGTAGGGGGTTTGATAGATAAGTGGGAAGAGGCTGTATTTGCTTTTCTTTAATTTGCTGGCAATGAGAGTCAATAGCGGCTTCCCTCTTCACGAGCTAATCCCTAAATTTTTTATGAATATTTATATATAGAGTGGGGGCATGATCTAATTATGGGTTTATGTCGTAGTTTTGAAAATTAAAGTTATGATAGAAGTAACAGTGGGACGCTATTATACGATTGGTTAATTTATTGAAATTTTTGACAATGCATTTATATTTGACAATTATGTTGAGAGACTTAATTTGATGTTGAAAGGCATAAACAACAAATGGCTAAGACACCCAAAGCCTCCAGCTTTAGTTATATATACATACATATATATATGTATATATTTGGAGACATGCAAGTGAAAATGTATATAGGTGGGAAAAAGTAATGGGCACTAAAAAACAAAGAAAAATTTCCATTCTAGAAGGAAAACAATGCTTATTCTAATTTTTATTTTTAAACTCATCAGATTAAACGGAGAAAGGTAGTGTTGGTGAGTCCTATGATGTGGCAACAAAAGATTCAGTTTCAGAGGCCATCATGTTTTATCTTTCTCTGGGGGACTATGAAAGCTCAGTGTCTCCGACCCAATGATCCCTCTTTTTCCTTAATTGTCAGTTGAGTTGGTTGCTGAAGTAAAACTAATATATACATGTATTCAAATAGGGTTTTTTCTTTTGGGAATATGGTGGTAAGGGGTGGCTTTCAAGTTGATCTTAAGGTTGTGGGTCGCACTCAGCTTAGAATTTTGATGGATCTAGGACGACGTTTCTGGGGATTAATATTTATATTTTGATTTTGTCGACTCCAACCTTTCCAACCGATCACCTGTTTTCGGGAAAATTCCAAAGTTATTATTCAAATTTTGGTTAAGTGAAAATTAGATTGAAAATATATGATCAATTCATATTCTACTTTTATTTATTTATTTATTGCATTTATATATGATATCATAATTGAATTTCCTTAAAATTTCTACTATCTCAAAGAGTTTAGGTGCCATTATTGGATTTCCTTAATTAATAACTACAGAATGCATACCAAGAATTACATAATTATATTTATTGCTATTTTTGTGTAAAAGAGTACTGACATTTTGTTCTTATCTCCTTTTAAAGACATGAAAGAAAAAGGAAAAGACTTATCCTTTAATAAAACATTTGCTATAATATTTATACTTTCCATATTTGTGAGGTAGTTTTTCTTGAAAAAAATGAATATATTTTTAGCCCTACAAATCTGCTTACTACATTCAACAATTAATGGTCCTACAAAATAAGCCACTGCTTTCATATTGCCATAAGAAAAATTGAGAAGGCAAAAAACCTAAAAAGGACAAAAATACAAGTAAGGAGGAAAATATAGGTATAGAAGATATTGAATATAAAATAAATATAGATGATTATGGAGTAATTTGAGCTTACTCTAAATAACTATCCAAAATAATTGTATTGTGTAATTAAATTCCAAAATGATTTTCTGATAAGATGGGTTAATTTCTATACATTTAGATATACTATATAATGTATACATGCAATTTTGGTCATTCAAATAGTATTCTATTTTTGGGGTCCAAATTGAGAGAATATTCACTTAATAACATTGATATTACAATCACGTAAAATATTATCTTATAGTACTTACTATAGTTATAATCATATATATATATATATTATCCATTACATTTTCTCATTATTTTTTATTTATTATATTTATCATTAATCATTCTTATTGTGTGAATCTATCATTTGTTGGAGGTATATTTAACTACGGAAACAACAAATTTATTGTTTTCTTACTTCTTTCATTATTTGTATATTTGTATAATATGAATCAATTGTTTGGCATATGGTAGATGAATAAATGCTTTCTTTTACCTTTCCAAAATGCTATTAGTGATAATATGACTAGTAAAGAGGATGGTTGGTGCTTGCACATTGAAAATAGTCAACCTGTGTGGTGTTCCATAATGCATCATCACCAAGAGTGAACTTTCCTTTTTCTATTTTTACCTAAGCGTGTATTGATTTGAGAACTATGATGCTAATCTTGTGATATTCTGTTATTATAATGTTAATTGATTAGGCAATTATATTGGTATTGATTAATAAACATATCTTTTTTAGAACCTTTTATTATTACTACAAGTACACACAATTTTTACAATGACATTTTATTAATACTTTATCATTTCTAATTCACTCATCATGACCATCACATAAATTATTGCAAATCATCCTTCTGTAATAGGTCAAGTTAGAAATTCCCAATCATCATTAATCATTGAAACCTATTTGTGCTTGAAAAGCAAATAAATAAGCTAATATGAGTGATCTATGAAACTTTATACAACCATAATATGCAAGAACACACACTGAATATACGTTATACACATTCTTAAACATAATATTGATGCATCAATCAGTTCACTTATAGAAATTTTAACATATTGCTATGAATAAAACCACAATAATTGTCACATTTTTTATTAAAACAATTGTCATCCTCAAATTCGGTGCACAAATCCCATAATCGCATTATGACTATGAAGAATCTAACACTACATTATAAAATTATAGATCCAAAGATGAAACCTTATATACTTTATTAGTTATTGCAAAAACACTAGTTTTCAAGACCACATTCTAAATCCATTATTCATAAGACCTCATTTTGATATATGTATTTGCATGTTCTAAGACCATAATCAAATATACTAAAAGGTTCTAGGATCTTATACCCAAATATTCATCATATAGCAACATCATTTTACAATAACAATATTTTATAATCTACAAGTTTTCATTCAATTTGATAAGCCTACACTTATAACAACACCTTGCAGCAACACGTGCACCTAAAACCAACACACAAACTTGACTATTATTGAATATAATCAATACCTAAATTATACAACATATATTAAACAATAACTTAATGTATGTTAAAAGACTTCGTTAAGATAATATATGATTTTCCATTTATACAAATAATTATAAGCTTATTTAATGGATCCATAGTGTGACCTGATTGACCTAAGGAACAAGCCACCAACTTGGATGATTTTTAGTTAAAGCTATCAATAAGGTCATGGGGTAGTTAATTGGGATAAGCATATAGTGGACCACCCAAACGAGTTAGGTTCTCTACCAAGTTGATCGATCAGAATGGTCATGGTGTCAATTGTGCCTTCTCCTAGGTTAATCATCACTTTTCACTCAAAATTCTTACAATTTTCCTAAGATTTAACCCATGTACCCTTCCGAAGCTTTTATATCTCCTCATATCAATTTTTTAAAGTGATGAATTCATAGTAACCTCAATTTACAATTAAATCTCATTGAATTCTTAAGTTTATAGTGCTTCATTTATTGAAGAATTCATCATATTAAAGGTAGTTTCAAATCTTTACATTGTATCCGAATTTAAATCCTTTAATCTATAATATTCTAAAGTTCATATTTTTATTTTTATTTCAAAATTTAAGGGTGTGTTCGAACCATAATATTGATTAATTTTAAAGGCTTATTCCAAGGAAGGACTGGAAGATTTTTACTATTCTTAATGAGTGAAAAAACTTGGAATCCGTACTCAATCTTGCAAAGTTTTTTCAAACCATTAGTTCAGGAAATTCCTTTCATCAAATATACTTGTGATTAAGGTTTTTATCATAAAAAACACAAAAGGTAAAATAATCCATACCCGCTAATTTTCATGTGTTTTATGGATCATATTTGTACTATAGTTGAAGAAATTTATCGTCAAAACCTTAATCAATCCTTTACCAGTAATTAATTCTTCAAGAAATTTCTCATGTTGGGCGTTATGTCACATTTATATTGAGGAAGGAAACCGTTGTGAGCCACCAAGCAAGACAAGGCATATCGTAAGGCATCTTATGGAGGAGGGAGGCAATGGTGATGCTCTAGTGGCATTGTGACGCAGCGGAATACGAAAGGGTTTATCGCAAGACGTTGATTCGCGCACGAATACCGGCTTGTGATCTTCAAATATCCATTAATTCTGAGAATACTTAGATATTTGGCATCAAAAATCGAAATCTACACAAGATTACGAATTTTGGGATAAAGAGAGAACACTCTCAAACAATTTCATTAAAAAACAAGATATATTCTGTCTCATATGCCATAAGGCTTACATATATAGGCAAACTTGAAAGTTGCCATAATCGAAAAAGGACTAAAACCTATTAAATAATATTAAATAGCATTTAAAAGAAAAAACTAAAACTGACATCTTATTAAAAGACATTATATCCTATGAAACTAACATCCTATTAAAAGACATTAAATCATATTAAAAATCCTACTAAATGATACTAAAAATTATTCGTTAGAAATATCAAATGATATTCTAAAGGCATTGACCACATTATTAATTACGAATTTGAGAAACCCAAAAGACATGTAAAGTACGCCGCTCCAACACGGGTAGTGTAAAATTAAAGGCCGGCAGCATATGTTGCAGACATAGGATTTTCCGTCTCTATGTCTGTGTTTTGTTAGGGGTTTCAATGTGTAGAAGTGAAAGAAAAATAGAATTAGCTTTATTATGAATTGATGGGAAATTTTAGGTTTATCACAAAATGTATTGTTTCTTTATATTTCATAGTTTAGTAGTTCGAATTGTTACATTGTAAATCTTTTTCTTTTCCATTTAACCACAATCTATCACATCTTTACAATTACTTATTTATCTTCATTAGAAAAATTCTTATTCTAATCAAGCTAGGCATTAGTCCTTTTGATTATTAATCTACCTAATTAGATCGTAATATATTATCAAGTCGTTGTTTACTCGCTAATAAACTACTAGCTGTTGTTCCTAAAATTGGAAGCTTAAGAACTCTATATCCCTCTTCAATCACAAAAGATCAAAGTAAATCTCAAAATGCGAAGGGAGGTCGTCTTTAATATGGATTGGAAGCATGGTAGGGGTGATAACACAAGACCACAAATTCCCTTATAATATTTTGACATTCGAGCGTTTTCCCTTCATATTGCTTTATTATTTGGGATATTGCACGATATAAAAACTGTCAATTAATCTGAATTACCCTGTAACATTTATGAACAAATTTTATTCTTGCAATGAATACATGATATTACATTATTGTGTCAAAAATCATAATATCCAAGTCAGGAGGACATTACTAGCTATAAACGAAGTTATCACACTGATAAATAACTATATACAGGTATTGGCTAGTCTTCGCATTCAAAAGGTCACCTTCTAATTGCCTAAATTCTGTGTCCAACTAACACTTGTTCAAAATTTCAACTCTGTGTATCATTTCATCGATAGTTATCAATGAATATGATATTTTTGTTTTATATTTCTTAGTTATTTTAGGAATATTTTTTATGGAACACATATTGTAGATACATTGTTTATTTACTAATAATCATATAATTGAAAAATTGAAAGGATCGGAGCCGACTTGCGGGAGGTTTAAGATCGTAAGGGAAATGAACTTGACTTGGGCGTATGCACATGGTTTATTTATGAATAATTTATGCAACTTTGGTAGTCCTTAAAGTAATAATCTACACGGAATTGGAAAATTTAAATGGACCATATGATATAATCAATCCATTCAACTGCACATATATACGCAACAATAATGAAGGAATCGATCGCAATACTTCCAACATTTCATAAGTTTTAAAATTTTTTAATGCAAAACATTTGGTTTTGTTATGTTCAAGCTTTTGGGACATAAATTCCTAGACACTAAAAGTTTCAAGTAAGCGAGAAAAATCGTCCGAAAATTAATGAAGCCCTCCAAGGAAGAAACCATTTGAGGTTTATTTTTCAACGTTGTCATTTATTCATGTTTACTAAGGGACGAAAACAGAGCTTCTTCTTCTTCTTCTTCTTTTTTATTATTATTAAAATATATATTTCCTTTTTTATTCTCCAACAAGTCGTTCCTAGTGCTAGGTTGTTGCTACAATGCTGAAAAGTATGTACCCACACGGCCACATGACCCACAGCCCAAAGTACACAGTACTCCAGTAATGGCCATGATACCAATACTTTTCATGCAAATTTGGACCTTTTCCTCGTTTTCATGTCCTACCACGACCATTATATATAATCATGACTGCATTACCCTTTACGCACATCCCACATTTCATTGTTGTCTTTCATTATTTCTCTTTCCATAATTCCTCAACTCCTCCTCTCTCTTTCTTCATCCTCATCATCTTTGAGAAAAGGGTATCATAAGTTTTCATTTTAGTTTGTTGTTTAGTAATTGAGAACCATCACACACTTTGTGGAAATAATAAAGTTTCAAAACTAACTTTCATTTCCTGTACCCTAGTATTTTATGACGATGTCGGAGAATATGAACCTATCCATAAATGGTCAGACTCAAATCCCTCCAGGTTTTAGATTTCACCCCACGGAGGAGGAACTCCTACACTATTACCTAAGGAAGAAAGTGACCTACGAGAAGATTGACCTAGATGTGATTCGTGAGGTCGATCTTAACAAGCTTGAACCTTGGGATATTCAAGGTATACATAAATTTTCCTCATATTTTGTGGTCTTCTAGAGCCAGATTAAGAGCTTATTTCCAGACGAAAATCTACATTATTCATCCAGACTAATTTTTTTTTTTTTTTTTTGCCCCCCTTATATATATTCTTCTATTTTTTCATTATATCTTGTTTATAGTAGATTTTGTAGTAAGACCAATTCACTTGACTTGAATTTTTTGGCGTATTGTATAGAAAGGTGCAGAATTGGGACGGCCCCGCAGAACGATTGGTACTTCTTTAGCCACAAGGACAAGAAGTATCCGACCGGCACCCGGACGAACCGCGCAACGGCAGCCGGGTTTTGGAAGGCGACTGGGAGGGACAAGATCATTTACAGTGGATATAGAAGAATCGGGTTAAGAAAGACGTTGGTGTTCTATAAGGGAAGAGCCCCGCATGGACAAAAATCGGACTGGATCATGCATGAATATAGACTAGATGACAGCACCAACGACGACCCAAACGTAAGTCATAATATTAGTACCCTTCTTGTCGGTTGTTGTCGACTGATGTCAATTCTATATATTTATATAATGCACCCAACACCATATTTGATTTCATTCTACACAAGAGAGTAGAAATCTGAGAAATGTCTGCTTTTTATAGGTTTCCTCTCTAGAGATAAAGAATCAAAGTGGGGAATCCTTTGAATTTAAGCAACCCTTCAGTGAGAATTAAATTTGAAAACATTTATTGACTAAACAAAACTATACTGAATCCTTAAAATTAACTATGAACGTGTTGTGGTTAGATAGTATTCGTCTGGATTGTGTTATTATAGCACTGTGAATATGTAGCATATGAATATATGACAGATGCAGAAACCTAGTCACGAATGTAGATAGACAAATAATACATATATAGGATAGGTTTTTAGAGATCTGGTTTGTAAAATTTTTTTTTTCCAGTAAGGTTTTTGTACGTAGATTTTCCGTTTCTTGAATTCTAGAATTTATATAATTACTACGCCTGTATTATTAAGAATAATATTGATAATTAGAAATAGGACTTTATAGAGTTTCTGCAATAATTGGATGGTTTACCGAGATCAACGCCGGAAAAAAAACAAAGCGAGAAGTGCGGAATAATTCTGTTTCTAGCTAGGTTTGCAATTCACTTGGTGGTCCTGACTGGTGGGATGTCACAGTTCCCTCTTATAGCGAAAGTAAATAAACATGACAAAAGAGGTTATGATACACTGTCCGTATGAAATTTTGATATTTCATATGGTTGCAATTTGCTGTTAATATATGGTTAATACAAGGATACAAACAAAAATCAAGTTTTGGGTATTTTTCAGATACCAATGGCCTTTACTAAGCTTGTTAAGCCATGAGAAGGATCATTTATTGGGGCCACTAGGGTTAGTGGAATCGTGAAGAAAAATTCATCATTGCAAACTATCAAAAAATGGAAAGGTGATGAAAGGTGAACATTTGAAACCATAAGCAACAATCCCTGGGCTATTTTTATCGCGGAATTTTTTATACGAGAACTTAAGAACTTTCGCATGAAGGTTCTTAGTAAATGCAATAGAATCAATACCTAATGTAGTTTTGGATTTTATTATATCCTTTATTGATTATATTATAATTTTTAGATTTCAACAATTATAAATGGAAATAGTTGTTATCAAGAAGCTTTGTCCTCTCATTAAGAACATTATAACTATAGTAAAGACATCTTGAGAACTTTTAAGGTATGTTGGTGGGATTTTTAGCCTATCATCTGACCATTAAGATGATCAAAGAGCTAGTGCAATAGATGTTTTAATTTTTTATTGACAAAATAGGTGTTTCAATAATTCAATTACGTTTGTGTATAAATCTATGTGCATAAATCATGGGACCCGTCTTGTGAAGAAAATAAGATAAAATCATAGAATTTTTCAAAATCTATAGTGTTTTTAAGTTGGTAATGTGTTAATATAAAAATCTAATGGAAGTCTATAAAGACAAAAACAACCAATAAGTCATGATAAAATAAATGCAACCTATCAATTCAATGCATCACCACATATATACATGATCATTGGAAATTTGAAAAGAGAAAAGGGTTATATTAGATTTAGGAAAAATGTTTTGCAAATTAGATTAAAAACATTATGTTGTTGAATTTTGTCTTATTGTTTCCAAGCATTTATACGTTGATACTAACTAGTGCCTTTAAGACAAATTACCACCAAAAGCCACTAGTAAGCTTATACTTTTAAGGATTTTATAATAATACCTCATATCTCTTGGGCTTTCGTTGTTATAAATAATGAATTAAAAATATTGAGGAGAGTATTTTGCATGATGCAAATACACTCTAAACCACAGATTTTTTTTTTTTTTTTTTAAATCAAGTTTGTGATTTGAGTAATATCAGAAATTGAAACTTTTGAAAATTCAGGCTCTTAATTCGAATGGGGACTCGAACACTGCTGAAGAAGGTTGGGTAATCTGCCGTGTGTTCAAGAAGAAAAATTATCAGAAAACCCTAGACGTACCCAAGAACTCCATTGACTCCTCAAAAATGCATCAGGTACTCATCAACTCCAACACAAATGATGATGTCCTAGATCAAATACTTCTCTACATGGGCAGGTCTTGTAATAACAAATGGAACACAACAACGACCACCACCAAGATCACCACCATGCACAAAACAACAGCATCAAAGTCCACAACACTGACGCCATCAAGAACGAAACCCTAAATCAGATCTCATTCAACTCAGCCCTATATGAACGATTCCTTCATCTCCCAAGGCTTGATAGTCCCATAAATTCTGTGATCCCTAACAACCTATGTGCTAATAGCACACCCTTTGATCATGACATTAGAACTAACTACTCAAATCATGATCAACAAGAAGATCAGTCTTTTGATGAGATGATGATGGAATCTGAGCCGTCCAACACCAAAAACAACAGCAATCAATTAGGCGATGGATGTGGGTCCACTTCAGATCCTAGGACTGGGATTAATGACTGGGCTGCTCTTGATAGGCTTGTGGCATCACAGCTTAATGGCCAGAATCCTGTTTTTGGTCTCTTTCCCGATGATGATACCACCCAAAATAAACCAAATCAAAGTAATCTACAAATAGATAGTAGCAGCGGAAATGGCTACTGGTCATCCTCATCCGCCTCCTCCTCGGACCCTTTACGACATTTATTGGTTTGAAAGGAAATAAACAAATAAATAAATAAGATCACATATTACTGGTCAAACTTTAGTAAGATCCACATATCTAACAGTTGTTATACTTTGGTTTTGTTTTAGTGTATACGGGTATATATAATATTAAATCTAGCTTCATGTACAACATAAGTATTATCCGTGTTGTTTGTTTTATTATGTGTATCGATTATTATTTTAGCAATTCAATACATAGATGTATGATATGATACGGAACTCACATATATTTAATTACACAATTATGTCATGTGGTAATATTTCTTGTAAAAAGGTGTGGTTCAGGGTTGCAGTGGCATTATCAAGCCAGATCTTATCCTTAATATTTTATTTAACTACCGTCCACCAAAAATTTTTGGTTAGCTGGTTTATTTGGATGTTTTGATATGCTCCCTCTACCTTTAATCATTGTCCTCGACGTTGAAGTCATACTACAACTTGTTAACTATTTTGAAAAGCTTGGAGCAAGATAATCATGGACTTATGTTGACTTCAGGTCGCACCGAGGAGAGCCCTCACATGCCGCCAATCACATCCAACAATTCTTTTTATTATCATTGTTATTTATTTTAGAGTTTCTCTATTGAGGTCCTCTCCCGGCCGATTCCATAGGTCAAAATCTACATCAGGTGGTTACTTCACCCCAAACATGATGCCCTATATTCTATGGGATAATTTTATGAATGGTTCCTAATCTTTAGCAAATATGTAAGTAGTTATCTAAATTTTAAAATTAATCAATTAATGATCTAATAAATTTTTAAATTGATCAATTTGGACTACAAGAACTTGATGAGTAGTGCTAGCATGTATGAAAAGATCTTTCAAGTACTAAATCGATTGATTTCAAAGTTTAAATACCTAATTACATATTTTGTCAAAGTTTAGGTACCATTCATGACATTAAATCTTAAATTAAGGGTGAATATCACGAATGGTAGCCAAATTTTGGTAAAATATGCAATTAGATACATAAATTTTAAAATTGATTAATTTAATACTTTATACAAGTTTTCATTCACGCTAATCGTACATTTGTCAAATTGGCTAATATCGCCATCTTATGTAATGTTTTTAACTAATATAATAGATATATTGTTGGCTTACATAAAAAGTTCTTTTAGGAATTAAATTGATCAATTTCAAAGTTAAGATGTTAAATTAATCAATTTCAAAGTTCAAGTATCTAATTATACATTTAGTCAAAATTCAAGTACCAATCATAATATTTATTTATTTTTTTAGTTTCTGTTAGGGGTGTTCACGGATCGATTAACCGTCCATGGCGTTATTTTTTGAACCTAACCGTAATAATCAATTTTTTAATATCTCGATTCTTAACTATCCAATGTAAACGGTTAACCACCTTAACAGTTAACCATTTTATTCTATTAATTTATTCGTTTTTGGTTTTTAACCATTTAACGTAATGGTTTCAACAAATCAAATTGATAGTTTCAACAAAGCTTATTTTTTAGCCTTTATCAAAGAGTTTTTCTTTAAATTATTATATATATTAAGAGCTAAAAAAAAAAAAAAGAAAACCAAATTAAGGAAAAAGGGAAAAACAAACCTTTGGATGTATCATTATCAATAAAATCAAACCAAATCAATTACCACATCAACTCCATCAAACATAAGACAATAGTATTTTAATCGAAATCAAGAAATATTAACATAGGTAAATTATCTTTATATGTAAATCATATATATATATATTTTTTTAAAAATAATTATATGTATATGTAAATCATATATATAATATATTTATAAATATTAAAACAATTAACCATTAACCATCGTTTTTTCATGGTTATAAACCGAAACCGAAACTGAAGATCATAAAAAATAAAAACCGTAATCCTAAACCGAAAACAACGGATTGATTAACCATATTTTTTGGATTAGTTTTACGGTTTTGGTTCGATTTTTTGGTTTCATCGGTTTTTTTTCACACCCCTAGTTTTTGTGCAATTTTAATATTGTAGGTTTATAAAAGATATAATTAATTGTTAACAACTTCATTATAAAAAGTTTGTAAATAAAGTAGAGAATTCCATAAGCAAGGGAGTTATTGAAGTTACTAACGTGGTATTAAAAGAATTCCAATAGGTTTCTTACAATAAAAGTAACCTAATGGAAAAACAAAAAACAAAAAAGGCAGTAGAATCGAATCTTATAGAAAAATTACTATTATGCTGATATCTGAACTTTAACCTCGGATGGTCACATATCATGCATCAACAAGGTTGTTAGTGCGAACAGGAAGGTGATCAGAACACTGGGGACAAGTTTACCTAACGAACGCACCTATAAAAGATGTGAGAAAACAAGAATTTAGGTGATTAACTTTTGGGAACAGATATTCCTATTATAAATCGCTTGAAAAGGACCATAAAGGATAACCCTTCTGTAGCATTTTTGGCCAGCTTGCACTGATCTACCAATTAGGTACTTGAAAACGGAAGACCTTCAGACTTTGGACCATCATTTCACAGTAGATTTTGTACAGTACGTACAATTTTCTGTCACTTTAATTGGAGATAGATATTATAGAGATTTCTAAATCGTCATAGGTTGATTCCACTAATTTTGTTTGAATTCAACGAATTAAAAAAAAAAAAAGAAACTCTGTGAATGTTAATTTTTATTCACATCTAGCGCCCTTATCACTGAATTCTCATTAAAAATTAACAGGAAATAGAAGACAAAGAGTTCGCGAAAATCCTTTAAATATACTCTTATGAAATTATTCAAAATAAAGCGTACACGCAAATTGTGGCTTTAAATTAAAGTATTGGAAATAATCCTTCTTATTCCGACAAAAATCATCTATCATTGTAAAAAGTGGCCAAAAGGATATCTCTCTAACCACACCTCTTCCGTCTTGGGAAAAAAAAAAAAAAAAAAACATAACCACTTGATCCCCAATTTCAAAATCCATAGGTGAAAACGATTTTGGACTGTCAAAAATCAAAGGCAGAAACCGAGTTCCTCATAATAAAGTGTCGCAAATTGAGTACAATCATGAAACTATTGGGAGATTACTAATAGAATACGATTGAAATTGAATAGAAAACGCACAGATGGTATTTGATTAGTTAGATATTAAAGTAGAAAATTATTCATAAAAAATGATACAATGTGTTTGGAAATAGATAGGTATTGTGCATTTCTTAACTTTTGGCCTAAGTACGAATGAGTTAGAAATGTCTATTCATAGGATTTCTCCTCCTCAATAAATGGTATATGTTAATTTCATATGACAGTTTAACATATTTTCTAGAATTATTCAAATAATATTTAGAACATTCATGAAAATATATCAACTAATCACTCTAGAATCTTCACCTATCGATTTCTAGAAGTTCGCCATATAAATTTAGAATATAAGAGTTATAATGAACTAGGAGTTGAGGGCTTGAGCTTGGGCTTGAATCAAAATGATAAATTGTAACACTCCTCCTTAGTACACTGGCATAACTCTTAGCATGTATGGAACCTTGCTATGGAAGTGCCTTAGTAAAAATGTTTGCAACTTGATCTCTACTACTAGAAAACTACATTTAGAGATAGAAATTTTACGACGAAAATTATGTATCTTGAAGAAAATGAATTAACACAAATTTGCGATGGGTTTGTGATAATATAAATTATGAATGATTTTACAATTTTTATGTGCTTTTCCAATGGAATTTGTGATGGATTACAAATTTATTTGCATGAGAATTTTTTTCGGTTGCAAATTTATCTCTTATATTAGTGGGAAATATAATATTTTAGCTCCATTTTTTTTTATCTTGTTAAATTTGTTGCAAATCTGTGTGTAAATAAATTAGATATAATAACAAAATGATACTTAACTTTTGCAAAAAGAATAATTAGGTACCTGAAATTTGATTTTAAACAATTTGATCTAAACCAAGTTTTCGTTGACTTTTTTCATACCTAAAGTTTGGTTTTGACAATTTTGATACCTAATAAACTTTTCGCGAACTTTTTTCATATCTCATTAAATTTACTTTAGGTATGAGAAAGGTCAACGGAAATTTTGTTCAAGTATCAAAATTATCAAAACCAAACTTCAGATATAACAAAAAGGTGAATGAAAACTTTATTTATATAACAAATAATTCAAAACCAAACTTGGGTATCTAATTGTTTTTCGTAAAAATTCAGGTACCATTTTTGTCATTAACCTAATAGATTATTATATATATGTCCATATAAATAATTATATTTAAAATATAGTCTTAATTACACACATCACATATATTATATATGAATGTGTAATATATAATATGAACTTACATTATATTTGTAAATAAATTTTATTAAATAATATATTTATAAAATATGTATAATCGTATGTCATTTACAATTACTACTATATATTTTTATTTAAATATATTTTGTATTAATATATTATAAAATATAAATAATAAATAGTACTTAAAATATGTTTATCATAAACATTATATATTTCATGAGTTATTTTTACATCTATTATACTTTTTTTTACAAGATAACTTTTTATATAAAAAATTATAATACACAACTTGATAAAATAATTTATAACAATAATATAGTATATTATATATAAGTAATAACATAATTTACTACTTAAAAATAAAGTATATTTCAATAATAAAATACGTGAAACAAAATGATTACTACAAAATATAAAATTAGTATATAAAAATATATAAGTATTATATTTTTATACATGCTTACATAATTTATATTTGCATACTATAATTAGTTAAAATAGAATAGCATATTGGCTAAAAATATAATATACTACTTAAAAATATAGTTTATTTAAAATAATAAAATATATAATATTAAATAATTTGTATAAAATGTTAAGTTAGTATATCTAAATATATATAAATGGATATTATATATTATTTATAGTATATTATTATATATTTCTAATAAAATTTATATTTATAAGTTTGCATAATTCTTAAGTGTAATAACAATCGATATAAAAAAAGTATATTACTTAGAATATATAATTTATTATTTTAATATAAATTATAAAATAAGTGTGAAAATTATAATTATTATATATCATTGATATATATAAAATTTATATACATACTATATAATATTTTTAATAATAATATCATATTTAGTGAAAAAAACATAATATACTACTAAAAATATTTTTATTAATAATAAAATATAATATAAAATAATTATTATAAAATGTAAACTTAATATAATAAATATTATATATTATTTTAATAAAAATATTAATGAAAAAATCTTTATTATAAATAAAAAATTAGTAAATTAAGTTAGCAATTAATCATGAAAGATACGTAAAATGTTTTACGGTTATAATAGTGTAAATTGTGATATCTCTTAAATAAATAGTAGTGAAATTTTATTCATGAAGATATGAATTAGTGGTAAGTGAGATTTTTTTTAAATAATTTATCTTCAAATCATATATAGATTTGCGATGGAATAATTTTATTTATTATTTTTTAAATAAGTATTTAATGATAACTACTTGTAAAGCATATTGGTGATGGATAATAAATCTATCTTTAAAATAATTAGCAATAATGAGTTTAGATATAGAATTTTGTGATGGAAATTTTGTCTCTAAAAGTCTTTTGAGACAGATTTTTTTACTCTCAAAGACAAAATTTTTGTCTTCAAAACCAAAATTTCTTATAGTACTGCCTTGTAATTAGTCGTGTCAACTTTTTAGCTTTATAGCTAAAGTTGCAGGTTTCATATATGTTCATAAGAAGTCCTATTTTCCTTTATGGTGATTTTAGAGATGAATATTCTTTATCATTTGAACTTGATGTTGTAGATGAAGATGTTGGAATTGTCGATGCACAAGGAATCCTCTTAGTTTGGCAATAATTTTTTATTCTTGGCATGTTATCTTGTACTTTTTCTTCCTTCTAGTTCAAACTAGCACTTTCATCAAACTCGACATCCTTATTGATGATGAGTTGCTTAGTCTTAACATTATGTATTATGTATCTTTAATATTGTGTGTTGTAGCCAATGAAGATGCCTCTTTTAGTCTTCTCTTCTAACTTATGTATCTCATTGCTAGAATGTACCTAGTAAATACTTTCAAATACATAGAGATGTGCATATGGCTTTCATCCACTACAAGCCTTAATAGGTGCCTTACGTATATAGCCTTTATTAAGCACCTATTGAGTAGATAGACCTACTTTTGCCCAAAATTTCTTTGGCATTTTCTTTTCTCCAACATTGATCTAGCCATCTTCATGATTATGCAATGTTGCTATTGTTGTTCTTTACAATCAAATGCTAGTTTATCCTTTTGTGTATGGCTCTTACAGCATATTTGATTCACTAGAATGGAAAAAGGCTGGAAAGGAAATGCAATTACTTATTTTGTCTTTAGTGTATTTTTGAAACAAAGTTTATACTTTTCGGTCATGAATAGCCATTCCTCCAATAATAGGAAGGAATGAGGGTTTCTTATCTATTTTGTATTACCTGCTTGTTCACTTCGCTATAATTATAATTCCATCATGGCTTTATTCTTTACGAATAGCTATTATGGCATTTAGTTCACTAAATAGTGATTCTACAATAAATCCCTATTACTCAAAGCATTGAATAGGCATTCTTTATTCAAGCCTATTAATACCAATTCAATTTTGAAAACTATTTTTTTTTTCAAATACCACAATTTGAATAAAAAATTAATAAATAAAAATCATATTACAGCTCTATTTCATTCATGCATAATAGAAATTCTATTACGACCTTATTCATTTAGCAAAGTGAACAAGCATGGAATAGATATTCTTTTGATAGTATTTTTTTCAAACCAAACAAAGAAATAGATATTCCGCGTTAATAAAGGTGGGGTTCCAATCTCATTTCAGTGACTAAACGTGCCGTTAATGTCTACTTGAATTAGAAAGCATGTTGTGTCGGGGTGGTGCATCACAACTAGGAAATCAAGAACACTAATGCATAGCTTTAGGTGTGCATTATTAAGCTTAAGCAAGCTCATAGTGTCGATGTTGCTACACATGCTTCTAGTAATAGCCATTGCCATGGCAGGAGGTTGCCCTCCCCTAAGTGGTCTAGGAGGTCTTTACCACCTATTGCCTCTAAACAACAATCCCAATGAAATGGCTGAGACATCAAATAAGAATTTAAAATCATTTGAAGTTAATAGAGCCAATTGAAGTCACGTAGAAGCTCAACTGCCAAAATTTTCAAATTTCTAAACTTTGCCCTAAATCGAGAAGGCAAAATTTCAAAACATAAAAAAAAGAAAATATTTAAAAGATAAATTTGAGCTTAAAATTGTTTTTAAACAAAATTTTACGAGAAAAATCAAATCAATACAATTAGAATCCCACTTTTTTTTAAAAAAAATTGCAATTTATCCTTAATGGGGTTCTAAAGTGAATTAAAACTTGAAATCTAATTTAAATTGATAAAATAAATTATTTTAGTAATTAAACTCATAACTTAGACCTAAGTTGGATTAAAAGCCCTAAACTAACTAATTTTTCAAATTTTAGCACATGTAAAAGTGGATGGTATAGATAGTGTTGTGTGGCACCATAAGATTAAAGAAGAAAACTCTACATCTCTTCCATCCTTAAAAATTCATATGGCTGTCCCCAACCCTCTTTTTCTCCCTTATCTTCTCCTTTCATTCATTTCTTCTTAATTAAAAGCTCCCTAAACCCTGTAAGGTAAAATGCCTCAAAAATCTATCTTTTAACATTTTTAGTCCACATTTAAGCTAGTGTAATGTAAGATTAGTTTAGAATTAGTTTTTCTCCTTTTTCTCAAGAGATGAAGAGGATATAAACATCTAGGAACAACAAGAGCTACTGTAAACCCCGGAAATTTCATAATTCTTAAAAATAATCCTAGAAGTCTAAGTATCAGAATTTATATCCCAAAAATCAACTCAAGATAAAAACCAAATTCTAGACCGAGTCAAAACACTGGAAACGAAAGCCTAAAAAAATCGAATCAAGTTAAAACTTAATTCCAAATAAGATAAAGAACGAGCTTTCTGGATCTTGAGAAAACAAGAACCCTTGAAACAAAATACAAAGTCCAACTACCGGTATAATCAATGTTCGTACGCCAATTAAATAATCTACCCAATTCCTAAAACACGAATCAAAACGATAGATCCAAATACCGCTTAACAACGAAATGATAAAATCCTAAATCCTTCGGTAAAATTTTAGAATCACAATTTTCAAATTTCACCAAAAGTCAAACTAAGTCAACTCTAACCCTAAACTCGATTAAACGATCCCGAGAATTAAAAACTATTAAATAATCATAAATAAAATAAGATAAACCATAGACGTCGAGCTAAAAATATAAAACGATCAAAACTAAAAAAAAAATACGATCTTATGAATATCTCGATAAAACCAGAAGTCAAACTGAACCCTAAAGTCAACAAAAACCATAACGAACCCTAGTGTTTAAGATCCGATAATCCCGCTTTTTCAAACCCTAGAAAACGAAATTAAGTTAATAGCCTAGAATAGTTCGTAATAATATAGGGTAACATAAAAATATCGGATTCACGAATTTCGAGTGTCCCTCGGACTCAAACGGGATAGTTCTCGAAAAGCGTGTCCCAGAGCTCGGAATATTAAAAATATTCCGTTTATACCAATGGACTCGTAAAAATATAAGATTCCAAAATATCAGTTTTAGAATTTTTTGGTAGCAAAAAATTATAGATATTGCATTATTACGCGTATTTTTATTACTACCGTACTTTAATTGTCTAGTTTACTATTCATAGTACTTTTCTACTATTCATTACTATTCACCTATCTCACTTTTTCTTACACCTATTCTTACACCTACATATCTATTTTCTTACTTTTTTCATTTCCAATACAACTTTAATTCACATCAACTTTACACATTACTTCTTTATTACACAAACAAATAAAATAAAACATTTTCCCCACCTTAAGGAGCAAAACCGCGCCCCCTCTTTCTCTCCAACAATTTTTTTTCTTTTTCAAATTATTTTATTACATCCAAAATTCCTCCAAAATTCTATAATATACCCCCTTCCTCTTCCATTCTTTCACACAATTCATTTCACTACCAAAATTCTCTCAAAATCTCTCCAAAAATCTTCTCTTCAAGAATTTTCTCTACCAAAACTCTCTCAAACCAACTCCTCACAAAAATCATCCCTCATACATAAACTATCTACCACATATCACTACTCACATAATACCCATTCCATCTACCATCTTCATACCACTTACACACTTTAGGTAAACATTTCTTCCAACTATTATTCACTAATGTCGTGTAACTTGATATGACTATGGTGTTGTTTTGAGACTCATGTGAGTAGTAAAAGCAACAATATGTTCATGTTTTGTTCTTGTGCATAAGCTTCCTATTTTATTATGTTGTTATTATTATTATTATATAATATTATGTATACTATGTATATATATTTATTTAGAGCATATAAGCTCATTTGTTACTTATTTACTTTTAAGTTATGCAATTTATTTATTTTATGCAATTATTAAGACTAGTCTTTCTAGTCTTAGACTTGTCCATATCAAGTCAAAACAATCTTTTGTTTATTTTCTTTAAATCTTTCGGGACTAGTCCATTCTTAGTCCCGGGATGCCTTGATGAAGCTAAGGCTTCAATACTTGACCGGGATACCTTGATGAAGCTACGGTTCCCAATACTGGATATTTTATTTTATTACTTATTATTTGTTTCTAGTATTTTCTTGTATTCTTATTATTTTATATGCTCATGATACTTGCATCTACGTAATGTTTGTTACGCCCCAATGGGTACCCTAAACGTGACGGTCCGCCATACTCAATATTAAAGCTTAAGTATGACAACCTTAGTTATTTCCAAAAGCTTTTATATTAAGTGTAAGGCTTACTTTCACAATTTTAGAGGACCATATATGGAATAATGAAGCTTAAGGAGATATAAAAACATATTAAGAAAAGAAGAATCACAATAATTATTTGTTCATGGCAAAAACTTTACAAACTTAGGGATAACTCCCTAAATTACTAATCTATTATATACATATTAACATGCTAATACGAAGCTATACTTTATCCAGATTTCTAATATTCAAAAGGGATTACCTTCCCGCATGGTCCACGTGGCCTTAACCATAAGTACGGGAACTGCAAAAGATATCTATTGGGGTATAAGCTGATAGGCTTAGTGAGAACTATTTCCATAAATAACTTATTGTAACAAGATTCAAACAAGTTGATTTAATCAAACAAATGTAATGCACAAGCACGTGGGCAAACAAGCATATAGCTTTTCGAACTATATGTTGAATGGATTTACGCCCTCCATTCGGGGTTTGGTGATACTTATCCTCAAAACAAGTAGTTTTAATAACAGAAAATTTAAGCTTGCGAGCACTCATCGCCAAACATTCATTAAAAAGTTTTAAACTTGCGAGCACTCATCGCCAAGTATTCCGAATCTACTTGATTTGACCTTGCTTTCGGATCAACCGCCAAGCATATTCCATTAAGCCGCCAAGCAATCGCTTTCGGATCTCCCGCCAAGTGTTGCTTTCGACATGAGCTTACTATCCTTCTCACCCAAGGATAATAACCCAACCATGCAATGTGACTCACTTCGCGGTATGCATGAGTTCTTTAATTTATAAAGTCATAACATGATTATTTTCAACTTTATGGCGATTAAGGAATTTCACATAAATCAATATTAAGCTAAAACAATCACTTAGAACAATTCGGGCTTCGATATTCTTAGAATTCTTTCAAGGAATTATTTTACATGCATATCGGTTTATCTTTTCCTAACTCTAGTGCAACTAATTTACAAGCACAACAAGTATAGCATTTAATGGAAATAAACTCACGATGCCATCGTCGTCTATTCCTCTAAGCGGATGAGTCGTTCACACACTCCACTTAATCGTAATAGTTCTCTGGGTAAAGGAATCCTTCCTCGGGTCCCTAACCAAAGAAAATACCCACAATGAGTTTTTCTTGATGATTTTCTTGAATTTTGACAAAACAATGTCAAAGAACGTTAAAGTTCGTATAGAAGAATGTTCCAACTTAAAATGGCCATAACTTGGTCATTTTAACTCGGAATCGCGCATATAATATACCGATTTCTACCTACTCGAAAAGATCTACCCATTTCCAAAATTACTTTCAACAAACAAGGCCATATAGGCTCCGAAAAAGTAGCGATAAAATTCACCACGGATTTTTCAAGTAAAAACGACTTTGGTTCAAGAAATCAAAATTTTTTGATAAATACTTAGTTATCTATATAGTTGAAAAATTCTCTTTTTATAACTATATAACTCATATTAAGCATGCTCAAGTGTCTTGTTGTCCAATTATTTTTCTTAGGTAAAACAATGTCGGGTTGAAGCTTTTCGAAATTGTTTTTGTAAATTTCTTTGAAATGAATACCTTGTTTTCTTTATTTTCTAAAAACGTTTTATGTTGGTTTTATTTATCTTTTTCTAATGACCTTTGAAAATAAAATTTCTACTTTCTAAGTTACATTAATACTATATTTGAAGTTTTCTAGGAAATATGTTATTCTTCATTTTTCTTGTGTAAATTCCTTTGTTTACTTCTTTTGCAAAAATCTTTACTTGAAATTTTCATTCTTTTCTTATCTTATAAAGTCATCTATGCATGAAAATTTGTTTTCTTTAAAAAAATGTGGAATAATTAAGAACTTTTTGTAGAAAACTATTTTCTAAAATATTATTTCTCTTGTAACTTGAAAAGAAATAACTTTATTATTTTCAAACCATAAATTTTCTTTGCTTATTTTTTGCAAAGGTCTTTACTTAAAAATTTCTTAGTCATTCATCTTATTTTCTTTCTTTATGAAAAGAACCATTTTTGTCAACAAAATATTTTCTCTTGAAAAATAAGGTGGAATAATAAGGATTTAGTAGCTTTTAAAGTAAAAGTAGTTTATAAAATTATAGTGAGTTCTTTTCGTATCATGAAAATGATTGTTTATTTTGTTATCTTTTATATTTTATGCTTCATAAACTTATTTTCAAGTGACAAAAATCCTTCTTTTGTTTAATTATCTTTAGAAAATAAAATTTTTGGACAACAATCTAAATGAACATGATTATGAGAATAATAATAACCAAAATAACATAAAGCATAATAATAAAGTCAAGTATTGGAGTCTTAGCTTTTTCAAGGCTCCCGGGACTAAGAAGTATACTAGTCCCATAATAAAATGAAATGAAAGAAAGAAAAGCTTGTTTTGACTTGATGAGGACAAGTCTAAGACTAGAGACTAGTCTTAAAAACAACTTGGAATAAAAATGCATTGAAGTAAATAAATTACATGAAAGATAACTAAATTGCAAGATCATGAGCTTATATGCTCTAAATAGTATATATAGCTATATAGATATAGTAGGTAGTTATGAACATAAAAGAAACTTAATTGATCATAAAAGAAACATGAACATAAAGGAATTATGATTATGAACAAAAACAAAGTATGAACCTATTGTTGCTTTCTTAACCTTCATGGTTTTAGAAAACACACACTAAGCTCATACTAAGTAGATGAACATGAAGAAAGCTTGGAGAATTTTCTTGAAGAAAGCTTACTTAAAGAAAGACTAAAGAGAGCTTTTCTTGTAAGAACTCCTTGGAGAGAATTCTTGAGAGATTTTGAGAGAGTAATTTTAGTGTAGAAGTGTGTGAAAAAGTGAAAGAGGGGGGTGTATTTATAGGAAAATGTGGAGGGATTTTTGTGTGATTAAAATAAAAGAAAATTAAAACAAATTGAGGGGGAAGAGAGAGGAGGGGGCGCCAGCCATGTAGGGAAGAGAGGGGGAGTGATTTATTTTTGACTTTTTGAAGAAATAAAAGATGTAATATGTAAGGTAGATGTGATATAAAGTTATGGGAAAGTAAAAAATTAAGATTATAGGTTATGTAGAGTGTAAGAGTAGTGTAAGAAAAAGTAGAGATAAAAGAATAGTGTAGAATAGTAATGAATAGTGTAATGTAAAGTAGATATGACAATTAAAGTACCGGTAGTAAGAAAATACGAGTATAATAGCTATATCTGTATTTTTACTTACCGAAAAATTACGAAACTGATATTTTTGGAAAACTTATATTTTTACCAGTCTAATGGTATATTCAGAATATTTTTACTATTCCGGGCTTCCAGACACGTTTTTCCAGAACTATGTTCGATCGGGTTCGAGGGACACCCGAATTTCGCGAAACTGAAACTTTATTAAAACCTATGGTTATTACGAACTATTTTAGCTAATAATTCCAACTTCGTTTTTCAGGGCCAAAGAAAACGGCAATGCCGGATTTAGATGGATACGGTAAACTAGGGTTTTATTGACCTTTAGGGTTTCGTTTGACTTCCGGTTTAGGGTTTTATGCTAAACCGATTCCGAAAATTTAGGGGTTTACAATGTTAATGTCTCAACTAATTAAAAAGTGGAATTTCATTTTATTAAAGGAACTCAAAACTAGATTTTTTATCATGTGATTTGTCACAAAGTTATTATCAACAACATAAAACTAAAGTAATACAAGCTTTCTCAAGTTTTCTTAAATAACAAAGGTAGTTTACTAAAGAAACATAAGGAATAAATATTTTCTTTGTATAATGTGGTAACCTAAGTTTTAGCAAAATAGTTTGTTTTAATAAACTTTTCTAAGAAATCTAGAGGAGTTCATTGGAATTTTTGCAATATATACATGAAAAGAAATTCTTGAGTAAACAAAAGTTTTACTAAACTCCACTTTTTCATCAAATACTAGTTGACAAACACCAAGAGTTTCTTTTCATAAAAATAGAATGATCTTAAGAAACAAAGAAATTATTTCTACAAATATAGAGTTGTTATTATTTTCAAAAAGTATTAGAAACTAAGCTTAGAAAATAAAATCATTCTTTGAGAATTTAAAAAGACTAAGGAAATGAAATTGAGGAAAAGAAAAATACTCATTTAAAATAACTTGAGATATTCTTTAGCAAAAATAAAAGGAAGTTTCAAAAATTTCACTTTTCCAAAACCTTTAGAAAACTTTACCGTTACAAAAATTTTATGATTTGAGACAACTTGATTAGTTTCATACACTTGATATGAGTCAATAAATATATGTGTATACATTTCAAAAGTTCTACAAACTATTATAATATCTATCTCTTTGATATGAGTTTTTGTTAAAAGAAGGAATTTAAGTTTTGTGAAAATTCGTGTGAATCCAATCACCACTATTTCGGAACTCAACGACTTAGTTTCATGAAAATAGTTTTAGAAATAGATAGATCTTTTCGAGTAGGTAGAAAACGATATATAATATGCGAAATTCCGAGTTAAAATGAGCAAGTTATGACCATTTTAAGTTGGAATTTCCTCTAATCCGATTTTACCGCGATTTTAAGATAGATTTGGGATTTTCAAAAATAGAAATTCTATGAAAGACTCATTTTGAGTATTTCATCTTGTTTAGGTGAAAAGGAACCGAGATCACTTTCTCGGAAGACTACTTCGATTAGGAGCGATCGACATGGAGTGAGTTAATCCCTTACTAGTTGCATTTCCTTGTTTGTGCTTATAAGTAGTAGCATAGAAAATAAGGAAAAGATCAATGAACCAATCTTTGTGATTTGGATTTATGATTGATTGAATATAAGTTAAGAATATCAAAAGAGGAATTGATAAATAAATTGTGATTCTTGCATTGATATGATGAAAATTGTTTTGATCGCCTTTAACTTGAACTCAACATTACTTGATTAAACTTATATTGAAAAAAAATTCATGCATATCATATTTGTGAGTCACATTTATTTTATTGCTATTCTTCATGTGGGGAAACGAGGAGTTGTAGTAATTGCTAGTAGGAGCCAGAAAGTCTACATGGGCAAGTAGGAGCCAGAAAGTCTACAAGGCGAGTAGGAGCCAGTAAATCTGCAATTATTAATGGTCGTATGAGCTTGTAACCTCCCAACCCCAACATGGAAGGCGTAAAATCCATGCTACACATGATTTTCGGTTAATCTTTTGTATTTTGTCTGCTCATATAATTGGTGCATTCTCATATGATTGTTTAAATACTTGTTTAATATATGGAAATGTTTTGTAGATGGGAGTTATCTTACTAAGCTAGTTTTCCTTATACCCCTATAACTTTTTGTTACAGTATGATTACCTATGGTTGGCACCAAGAAACCCCGTTTGTCAGGTATGAGCCAAAGTTACTGGGAGTTTTTGGGAGAAGTTATATGTATTTAGTTTTGAACATAAACTTCTAAGAAAGATCTCTGTAGTAGGCTTATGTTTTAGTTATGTATATTTTGTTGATGGTTTAGTTAAACAAGACTAACTAAGATGGAGGAATGCCCCAAGAAGTTGTAAGAGATTATTATTCAAATGAATATTTCATGTTTATTTATATAAGTTCTTGCATGCTTTTATTATCTTCTTAAGTATAATAACCTTGTGAGTCTCCTACAATCTTGAAAGCACGCGTTGCATGTGACATCGAAGCTCTTGCATGACTAAGGTTGTCATTCATTAGCTTTAATATTATATGTGGCGGACTGTTATGTTTAGGGTACCCTCTAAGGTATGATAATGTTTCTACTGGTAATTGTTGTGCTCAAATGCTTTGGATTAAACCACAATTACAGGATTATGGTTTGTTTTATAAATATACCTATTAAATGTGATAATACAAGTGCAATTAATCTGACAAAAAATCCTGTACACCATTCAAGATCTAAACACATTGAAATTCGACATCACTTTATTCGAGATCATGTCATAATGAAAATATAATTTGTGAATATGTATTAATTGGTAATCAATTAGCAGATATTTTTACAAAACCTTAGGAAAAGTGTTTTGAATTTATAGGAATGAGATTGGTTTGTGTTATCCGTTTTAATTCTTCTTGCTAATAATAATAATAATAATAATAATAATAATAAATAATAATAATAATAATAAATAAAAAGAAAAGAACAAAAGTTATGAAACCTTCTGATAAATAATGCTGTGTGGAACTTTGTGCAATGTGTATCTTCTTACGGAACCTTGTGTAGAACTTTTGGCGGGTAAATTCTCTAAGTGTCCTTTCGTCTTTCCTTTATTTCTTTTCTCTTTCTTCATTTGGTTCTATCATTTGCATCCGAGAAACCCTAGAATCCTCTATTCTTAAATTTTTTTAATGGGTCCTCACAAATCTCAAAGGATTTCAAACAAATCTTTCAAAACCGTTCCATCCAAAGACCCTATTTCCATCGAAAATGAATCATCTGATTTAGAGAAAACCTAATCTTGATCACCATCTCCAGCTAAATGTCAAGAAATCCACTCCAAATTGGCTCAAGAAACTGGTCAAAGCTCGAAGAGATCTAAAGCATCTTCAAATCAAGAAATGACTTAAGAAAAACGAGCAACTAAGTCTAGCCCAGAACCTATTGCAAAGATTCTAGAGAAAATAAAGAAAAAGAATCCTCTAAGAAATGGAAAGATGTTCCATCATCAACTGAAGGTTCGAAATCCACGAAGAAGGGAAAATTAAAACAGTCAATCAATAAACTTCCTATCACAAAGGTAAAAATCCATGATTGCTCTTTTGTTGATTTTAAGTATTTTAAGAAGCATGGATTTTCATGGAATGAATGGTTGGACAATTTTGGTGGAAGGAAGTTATGTAATATGACCAGAGATGTTACAGGAGAGATGATTGAGGAGTTCTACAGGAATTTGAAATATATGGATGATAATAGTTTGAAATCAAGAGTTCAAGGATAGAATTGGTCATATCTCGTGATGATCATATCAAATGTTTTGGTTTAAAGAATTGTCATGACAATAATGCTTTTGTCTCTCTAAGAAGGAATGATCTATTTTTTATTATAAATGGAAATGTAGGACATTTTTCGGATGAGGATGTGCTTGTTTATGAATTTGAATTGATTGTGAGAATTCTATATAAAGCCGTGAGGGAGTGTATTCTTCCAAGAAAAGGAAGTTCCACCACTGTCTCAAAGGAAGATGCTTTGGTCATTTTGGCCATGATGAAGAAAATAAAAATAGCTTTAGCGAAAAGAATTCTGAAAAGGATATAGCGAGACCAATAATAGAGGATGTATGGAAATGTTTTGATGGAACGTTTCAAGTTCAAAAAAGTTCCATTTCCAAAGAAGATAAAATTTCCCATTAGTTTAAAAAGAATTGGGGAAAAGAGCATGCATCACATGCAAATCAGACCATATAAGAAATTTTGGTATGCAGTGGATGGTGTAATTTATTTGCACAAAAGATATGGTAAGAGTGTGGAATGGGATAAACTAAAAGCAAGGATTGAGGGGGAGAAAGAACTTTTTCCAGAAACTTCCCCAGACGTTTCTTTGATAAGGAAAAAGAAAAGGAACAGCTCCACAGATCTAGTAAGGCACCTTTACAAAAGGGAAAGAAGAAAAATTTTGTGTCGATGATGGGTGGTCAGTTCAAGATTGATGAAAATGTGCGAGTGGAGGAAGAATCTGATAGTGATTTAAGTGATCCACCACGGTTCTATGAAGGGCCTGGTGAAACATCTTATGACTGTAAACCCCCAAAGTTTTGTGATCAATTAAGGTCAACCGGAAATCTAAAGTTAACAAAACTCTAGTTAGACGTAACTATTCAAGTCTGGCAATCCCATGTAAGCAACCCTAAGAAAGTAAGTAAGATATTAGTATATAGAATAATTTGCAATAACATGAGAAAGCTTAAAAATATCAGATTAGTTAAACCGCGATTTGTTTTGAGCACGATCAGACACAATTTTCGAAAAGCGTGTCACGGGGCTCAGAATAGTAAAAATATTCCGAATATACCGTTAGACTCGTAAAAATATAAGGTTTTCAAAAATATCAGTTTCATAATTTTTCAGTAACTAAAAAAATCAAATATCGCAATTATACACGTATTTTCTTACTACCGGTACTTTAATTATCATGTTTACTTTACATTATACTATTGTAAGGACCCGCTATCACCCCTATATTTGAAATAAGCGATAACAGTTCCCCAACCACATATAATCTATAAGATTATATGTAAGGTTATCTGAAAGAATTGTTTGAGAAATTGTTTATCTAATTCCACATAGATAATATAATAGAAACCATAATTTTTTTTTAAACTTTAAACAAAATAAACTACTCCATTATCAACATATTTTACAAAAGAAGCAACTAAAGTCATACATAGCTAAGTACATATATATATACACATATTATATCCAATGGCTTCTTACAAGACTTAACAAAATTACACACACATAAAATTTAACTAAAACCTTAAGTACGACCACAAGGTTAATATAACTATTCTATTACAAAAATTGGATTCCACTGGGTCTAAGGTCATCTCTAGTCCTCCATATCATCAAGAAAATCCTCGAAATCGGTTCCATACCCCATACTCGTGTAAAACTCATCGGATTCATCACCTGAAATGGTCAAAATATGAGCCAAAAGCCTAGTACACAAGTAACGAATACAAATGCAAAGTGATTCACACATACTTAATTTAAATGTAAAATGCAACAACTAGTAATTTATTACTCAATCTTTAGTTAGTCTTTCATCAAGGGAGTATTCAAACTCCGGGCAACAAGGATCTAGTATTACGTCCTCCTCCCCGAGTGTCCCTACTATTCATACAGACTAGGCAGCTCCTCTTTCCGGCGTAACCCATAATACTAAGGGATCCTGAGTAACGCATCACGACGCTCAGGGGGTTGATATAAGTAGTTCGGATACTCATATCTCCTAACTAATTTTATCCAATAACGAAAAAGTACCCTGCCCTTAATCTGAGCAAGGTGCTGCTCTTCGAACCAGATTCAACGGCAAACAAAGACAATCAACACTCAACAATTAATAAAATTTTCTTAATTTAGAGTAATTTGATTTGATGCCTACCCTAGCAAAGAAACAAGCAAGTTACTGCGTACCTGAGATAGCTCGGGAACTAATGGGGTTGGCTGAGCGAGGATCTATCACTGTTTAAAATAATATTAAATTTTCCACTTAGTTTAAACACTAATTAACTAGTTGCAAATATAATTAATTAAAAAAATTCAAATAAATTAATACAATGTCATAATAGAGCATTTAAACATCTTATTATATCATAGAACACTTAACAAATATTTAATTGATCATATACTAGGCTTTGGAAAATTTTGAAGAAATTTTTTGAAAATGAAAAGTGCAAGGGATACGCCAGCGGCTTTGAACCGATGTACAATACACTAAAGTTCAACACTTGCCAACACTGGCAGTGTTCAAGGATACACCGGTAGCCTTCATTCTACGCCGGCGGCTTTGTGTCGGTATAAAATACAACTCCAAATTCCTAAAAATTTCCGAGAGTTACACGGGGTTGGTCCACGCCCGTGAATACCCCCAACACCGACGGCGTATCCATGTACGCCGATAGCTTTGGATCCTACGCCGGCAGCCTTCATCCTGACGTTAAAAATTTTGATTTTGTTCTCGTTCCACACCGCCTATAAGCCGGCGGTTTTGGAACCCCAGTAGCCGGCGTACAATTTGAAAAATAAACACTGGCAACCTTTTCTAGCAAAAGCCGGCAGTGTTTCAACCAGCTTTAAAAAATCGATTCTGTTCACTTCCAATACCGCCTCTACACTGGCAGTATTGAAGTGCCAGATGCCGGTGTACGCTCAAAATTAAGCCTATAAGAAAATGTTTTGTTTCCCCTGTTTTTCATGTTAAATTTACACTTCCAAAATTCCCTTAAACTCATTCCAAGTTTCCCAAATCTTATTATATGATCAATACATCATTCGACCTACATAAACTCCACTCAAAACATTAAACACTTCACCACAAATCATCATACACAAATACCATCCCAAATCCTCACTTATCAACACTCTCAACATTTGATCATTCAACCACAACTTTTTAACACTTCTAAATTCATATACCATACATACAACTAACTTCTATAACAACAAAACACTCCTCATACAACCAACAAAGCATATGAATCATCAAACACAAGTTTAAGTTTAAACCCTATTGTCAAGAAATCATATTCATGCATAAGTTTAAGAAATGAAAAACATACTCACCAATAGAACTTTAGGCCTTAACTTTGTGGTCTTTAAGCAAGCTTTTAGTGGTTATTTTTGTAAGAGTTGAAGGGGCTAATCGTATATAGCCATGGGAGAGATTTTAGAGAAGAAAGAAGAAGGTTTTGGAGCTTTTGGAGGTGTGTTTGGGAGGTCTGAAAATTTTGCACGAATTTGACACTTTATTAGGTTAATATTATCTTGTTATTTGACTTTTGAGGTATCAAAAGTTAAGGTAACTAATGACTTAACTTTTGGCTAATTAATGATATTAGTTTAAGGCCTTAATGATGGTTTAAAAGCTTGATTTTTGACCTTATTTTTCTGCTATAAGGAGACTTATATGATGCATTCATCTACTTGTTTTAATACATTCCAAACATAATTCATACATGTTAATGAAATCTAAATTTTATGAACTAAATATTTAATAAATTCTAGAGTATTTCCATATTTTAACACAACAATAAAACACATAATTTATCATGAACATAAATCATATTCAACACATACAAAAGCATGTGTAATTCCAATGATACTTTTGTAAAATATGAATTAGGAATTTCATGGCTATTTAAACTATTTATTACTATTATATACTATTTATCTATCTCTACTTTTTCTTACAACCTAGTCTTACAACCATACGCCTATTTCTTACAATTTTCATTTTCAATACAACTTCATATCTCTCATATCTTACTTTTCATTAATAAAAATACAAAAAAAAAATAAATTTCTCTCTCTCTCCCTCTCACAAATTGCGCCGGCCCTCCCTCTACAATACTCAAATTGTTTTATTTTCCATTTATTTAATTAACACAAATTTCCTTCCACATTTTCCTATAAATACCCCCTCTTCCTTCCACTTCCTTCGCACCTTCCATATACTAAAATTACTCTCTCAAAATCTTTGCATAAACTTTTTCAAGTTTTCTCTAGTTTCTACTTCTTCTATAGGTAATAATTTTAGCTTTCTATATGTTCATTTACTTAGTATGAGCTTAGTGTGTATTTTCTAAACCATGAAGGTTAAGAAAGAAACAATATGTTCATACTTTGTTTTGTTCATGAATTTATTTTTCTTTTATGTTGTTTTCATATATATTTAACTAAATATATCTATGTAGTTATATATATATATATATATTTTTTAGAGCACATAAACTCCTTTGTTTTGCAATTTATTTACTTTCCTTGTAATTTATTTATTTACCTTGCAATTTATTTACTTTTAAGTTGTTTTAAGACTAGTCTTTCTAGTCTTAAACTTGTCCTCATCAAGTCAAAACAATTTTCTTTTTCTTTTAGGACTAGTCTATTCTTAGTGCTGGGATATCTTGATAAAGCTAAGTTCCAATACTTGACATATTTCTTTACTAGCTTATTTCTTTAATTTAATGTCTTTCTTATGTTTTCATAATTTTATTCATGATCATGCATGAACATATTGATTTTGTCTCAACAAGATAAAGGAGGAAAACTTTTCTTAAAATAGAAATTCTTCTCTAAAAATAAATGTTGTTAAGAAGGAAGTAATTTTTCATAAAAAATTAGGAATTTATCTTAACAAACTTTTTCTAGAAATCTAGAGGAGTTCATTATAAATTTTAAGAACATACGAATTTTAACAAAACATACATACACTTTACAAAGTCAAAAAATGGAAAGAAATCATTGATTAAGCAAAAGTTTTACAAAACTTCACTTTTCATCAATACTAGTTTGACAAATACCAAGAAATTTCCTTTCATAAAAGTAGAATGATCCTAAGAAATAAGGAAATTATTTCTATAAATATAGAATTATTATTACTTTCAAAAAGTATTAGAAACTAAGCTTAGAAAATAAAAATCATTCTTTAGAAATTCAAAAAGACTAAGGAAATGAAATTAAGGAAAAGAAAATTAATCATTTAAAATAACTTGAGATATTCTTTAGCAAAAATAAAAGGAAGTTTCAAAAGTTTCACTTTTCCAAAATCTTTAGAAGATTTTACTTTTACCAAAAATTTATGGTTGAGACAACTTCATTAATTTCATGCATTTGATATGAGTCAATAAATACATATATAAGTACATTTCAAAGGTTTTACAAACTATTATAATATCTATCTCTTTTATATGAGTTTTTGTAAAAAGAAGGAAGCAAGTTTTGTGAAATTCGTGGTGAATCTGATCACCACTATTTCGGAACTCAAATGACTTAGTTTGTGAAAATAGTTTTAGAAATAGATAGATCTTTTCGAGTAGGTAGAAAACGGTATATAATATGCGAAATTCCGAGTTAAAATGAGCAAGTTATGACCATTTTAAGTTGGAATTTCCTTCAATCCGATTTTACCGCGAATTCAAGATAGATTTAGAATCTTCAAAAATAGAAATTCTATAAAAGACTCATTTTTGGTATTTCATCTTGTTTAGGTGAAGAAGGAACCGATATCGCCTTCCCGAAAGATTACTTCGACTAGGAGTGATCATCATAGAGTGAGTTAATCCTTTACTAGTTACATTTCCTTGGTTGTGCTTGTAAGTAGTAGCACTAGAAAATAAGGAAAAAGATAAATGAAAAAATGTTGTGTGATTTGGATTCATGATTGATTGAATAAAAGTTAAGAATATCAAAAGTGGAATTGATGAATAATTTATGTTTTCTTGCAATGATATGATGAATATTGTTTTGATCACCTTTAACTTGAACTCGACAATAATGGAATAACCCTATATTGAAAACGATTCATGTATATCATATTTGTGAGTCACATTTATTTTTCACTACTATTCTTCGTGTGGGAAACGAAGAGTTGTAGTGGTGGTTAGTAGGAGCCGGAAAGTCTACATGGGCAAGTAGGAGCCGGTAAGTCTGCAATTATTGATGGTCGTATGGGCCAGTAACCACCCAACCCCCGATATGGAGGGCGTAAAATTCATGCTACGAATGGTTTCCAGTTAATCGTATATATTTTGTTTGCTCATATGATTGATGCATTCTCATATGACTGTTTAAATACTTGTGTGCTTTATGGAAATGTTTTGTAGATGGGAGTTATCTCACTAAGCTAGTTTTGCTTATATCCCTATAGCTTTTTGTTATAGTATGATTACTTGTGGTTGACATCAAGGAACCTCTTTTGTTAGATATGAGCCAAAGTCACTAGGAGTTTTTGGGAGAAGTTTATATGTATTTAGTTATAGACTTCTAAAAAAAATCTCTATAGTAGACATATGTTATACTCATGTATATTTTGAAAGTGGCTTAGTCGAAAAATGTTATTAGAATGGGGGAATGCCCCCAAACAGTTGTAAGAGACTTTTATTTCAATAAATATTACATGTTTATCTATATAAGTTCATGCATGCTTTTATTATCTGCTTAAACGTAATACCCCTGTGAGTCTCCTACTATCTTGGAAGCATGCCTTGCACGTGATATCGAAGCTCCTACGTGACTAAGGTTGTCATTCATTAGCTTTAATAATATATGCGGTAGACTGCCACATTTAAGGTACCCTCCGAGGTGTGACAGACTCTCTTCCAACTTCCCTCGCAAGGCTGATAGGGGAAAAGATTGAGGCAAAGCTTGAGGATTTCAAGATTGATTTGTCAAAGTTTATTGCTTTGGAGATCAAGAACTTTTTCCATACCAAACCTATCCCTACAGCACATCATTTTGCTGATGCTTCTTCAGGAGCTATTCCATCCTTTTCTAAGTCTTCACCCGTACCAGCAGAACCTATTCCAAAAGTTATCACCATTAACATGTCTAAGCGTAGCTTTATTCCTCCTCCTTGCCATCCTTATGAGCCAACTCCAGCACATTTAAGTTTTGTTCCTTTCATACCCCTTGCTGTTTTACAAAATCCACAATCTTTTTTTGTTGAATCTCCACCCTATGCATCTATATCATCAGCTGCTGATACTTTGATGACCTTCTCTTCACCTATTGCTTCCATTTCCTCCATAACATATCGTAGATGTCAGAAAGTTCGAACAAAGAAGTCCAACATTCCTTTGAGAAAATATAATTGTTCTGTTATGTCAAAGACCTAATGTGTTATGTTTTTTTTTAAGACTCTTTACTTTTGTGATGACTTCAAGAACTATGATTAGACATATATACCTATTCTGCTTTTTTTATGTGATTTGTCTTAAGTTTATTTCTTTCTGTATTTTGCTGATAACAAAAAAGGGGGAGAGATATGGTATGACGTGGATATGGAATGGATATGGATGTGTATGATGAGCATGTTTATGAATGGTTGTTTATATTAAATTTTTTTTCAATGTTTTGTTATCAAAAAAAGGGAGAGATGTTGAGTCTCTATTAACTAAAATTTTGATGATAGCAAAATAATCAAGAAACTAATGATGTTATTTAGTGCGCATAATTTATATATATATATATGTGGTGTGTGTGTGTGTGTGTGTATGTGTGTGTGTGTGTGTGTGTTAGATAGAACCTTTCATAGAACTTTAAAGAACCATGATGAGTTCAAGATAAATGGGTAAATGATGTTGTATATTGATGATTTACATGCTTTACTTATCATAAAGAAAGAATACATAGGAGTTGAGAGAAGCAACAACATTATCGAAGATTTTTTCAAGGAATAGAGAGTATACAAAATGTTCTCCAGAAGGTTAAGTTAAGGATGAAGTATTTTTCTAGAAAACCAGAACCTTCACTGGAACTTTTGAAGAACAAGTATTTTCAACCAGAAGTTACTGTTCATCTTCTCAAACAAGAAGAACTACCTTTTTAGAAAAACATAAAGAGTTTTTTAAGACCTAGCTCGAGATAATAAGTATATTTGGGTAATATACTTACTATTCCACTAAAGAGGGATTATATCCAAGGGGATCTATATTGAATTTTCGTTTCTCTCTCTATAATTTGTTTTAAGACAATAAGATTTTTATTCAATTCAAGACGATGTTTAGTCATGTCTATAAGTATCATGACCAAGACAAGAATCTTTCTATTATATGGATTTTTATGAAAAAAATAAGAAGAAGGATAAACATTATCTTGATAGAAATGAGATCACGTTCAATGAAGAAATATCAATTAGAGATATATGAAGAAGATCAGATCACGTTAAAAGATAAAGATTAGAAATTAGTTGGATATTTGAAGCAAATCAGTTGGAGGAGAAATATATGCATTTAGTTATTTTAAAAGCTTATCCACAACTGATTTGATTAATGGGAGTATGCAATCAAATTTGAAAGTCTACGAAGATCAAGTTGAGCTTATCCATTTGTTATTATCATATCGTGTTCAGAATTTGATTCACGAAGACAAACAGAAGTTGGATATTATCAACTAATCATTGGAAGGAAGGGATAGTCTTTAAATTTCAAATCAAGATAAAGCACAACAAATTATATACCGAGATTTTTAGGATTTGATATCTATCTTCTAAACGTTAGATGAAGAGTAGTATAACTAAGGAAGACAGAGAAAGTATCAGTATCAAATATATCATCTACACGCAGCAAACAAAAAAAGTGCTCTCCTTTACAAAAAGATACAGAATCAAACACGGAACAAAATCCAGATGTTTCATTTCATCTAGATTTTTCATAAACATCTTATATAGCAACCTGATCTCTTAGCTTTCGTTCTTTAGCTCTCTGATTTAGATATTTTATTTTGTATAGAAGGCACTTGTTGTTGCCTTCTCTTTTGATAGTTAAGTTACAAGTTTAGACTCTGTAGATCTGTTGTAGCTAGATGATAGGTGTGAGAATCGAGTAGAGAGGATCGCACAAGCTTGTAATTTGAACTTATTAGATATAGTGGAACAAAACCCATAGGATAATGGGGTCCCCGGTTTGGAGCTGGAAGAGTGGACTGACACACAAGGCGAAGCCACTATAAATAGCTGTCTGATCTTCTTTTTCCCTCATCTTTTATTTTTCAGCAATTTTTATTGTTAATTTGTTTAATTGATATATTGTTCTCATGTTTAAAACTTAAAGGGAATTTTTAAAGGAATTTTTTTTAAATAATCAATTCAACCTCCCTTCTTGATTATTATTTGGGACCAATACCCAGCCATGACGAGGTTCCTACTTTCATGTTTGATCAAATGAATCCATGAAATGAACGTTTAATGAAATTTGATGTAAGTTAATAAGTAACTGAATTAATTATATAATTTAATCTTAAAACAGATGTTTGAATCTAGCTTCTGCCTTTTCTATATTGTCTTTTTATTGGATTTCAAAACAACAAGGTACACACAATGACGTACATGTTATATGCTAAGATAGACATTTTAAATGAACTAAAATTTAAACTCAGCTTAATAAAAGATTATTGTTTGTGCTTGCGTTGTTTAATCCGGTATGGGGAACAACAACCTTATCCGGAACCGAGGCATGGTAGTTAGGCACTTAAGCCACCTCTATGTCATGATACAATGATAATATCATGATGTAATAGTATATCATAAGTAGCTCAACGAGTAGCTGATGGGGAAAATAGTATCGGCGTAATGTTTACTTAAGCTTGGGGTGAAGTAACATGGTTTAGTTCATGTTTATGGGATTGATTGAACTAAATGATGTTATGGACTAAGATAAGTAAAGCCATATAATGGCTGTGAATCCTATATAAGGCTATTTCCTCTTTTTCGGCTATATATAGGAGATATGAGTATCTGAGCTACTTATATCAACCTCCTAAATAGCTGTTGTTACACAAGATGTCACGCCCCAAAATAGGGCCTAGTAGTATCATCCTATAGTCATCATACCACGTGTGCACCCGTAGTATGAGAAACCGTCTTACAAGTCAGATATTACAAGACTCTATCTTATAATTGTTACATGTAATGTAGTCAAACTACTATATTATATAAATACTAAGGATTCCGATTTTCCTTAGTTTGCCAGAACCGCAGAGAATCGGTATCCCTTACCAAATAATGAAATTGAGATTAAACTTATAAAATACAAGATCTTAATCAATTATACCATTTATCTAATTTGTCTTTGAGACCAATATGATCTATGAAACTATCTTCAGCAAGGTCTTTTGATGTAGCACTCTTCACTCATGCTTAACCCAATCCCAGCTAACGTTATACCTGCACAAAGACTGTTGGAGGGTGAGCAAAACCACACGCTCAGTGAGATGACCTGACCTGACCACATATCAAACAATGGAAATCAAGTTTACTTATCAAACATATGTAATGCCACAATCAAGCATATGAACAATTACAAGCCTGGAGAATCCGGAGTCCAAAGCAGGATGGAGATTTACCCCTCTCATCAGGGTTGAAGGAACCAGTAGTACATAGTCTATCCAGAAGAAGCCAAGCATACATGGGAATCTACGATTTCTCGTATTAGGGTTATCACTTTTAATATGATATCTTAACAAACCATCCCATGTACATACCTTTAGCAACTCCCTAAGCATTAGTCATCCAAACAATACCATAAGCGGCGTCCTTCATTTACCACTTAGTTCTTATGGTACCAATAGAATCAAAGGTAACCTTGCGTTGATCTAATAGCCTTTAGCCTAGGTCAACCAAGCATTATCAAAGTCCCGGATGGCCAATACGTAATAGACTACTACGCTTTTAGAGATGCAAATATGCAATATATGCGATGCATGCCCATTTCATTGTATGGTACCAATAGTTTTTAGTCAGGTTCAGGACGATAATACAATTACAGACAAATATCAATATGCTCCATACAATTGTCATCATACAAAGAAATTGTTAATTATAATAAGATGTTTTGGCAATCATACATACACCAAGCAGCATGCAATTTACCCAAACCCACATGTAATTCAGTTTGATATGTTATTATCAATGCAACTAACTACAAGCACAAACAATATGACAAGGTCAAAGTCCCTCACCTGTGGTCCTCGCTATACTACTGGAAATTCGAGAATTGATCTATTCTTCCTATGAAAACGAAATAACAGATATTTATTATTTTACTAATCTATTCTTCTATTAGTTCCGAAGATAAGATATTTGAAATAACATATTCACCAGATTAGTTATGGTATAACTTATGCTATTACTAATTCTAAATTAGACATATTTTAGAAATTACGTACTTCTTTTTATGGTTTTACTTAGTATATTAGTCTAAGCTGAGTTAATTTGAAACTAATCGCCTAATTCAAATATTAAATCTATTTTAATTAGTTTAACCAATCCAATATGATTTTACTTAGTAAAATAATTCATTTAAGATATATTAGTTTATTTATATTAATTACAATTTCATTGTCACTTATTATGACAAAATATTTATTAACATAATAAAAATAGGGTAACTAAACTTCTATAATTATCTAAGTGTCCTATCTTGATATTTAATTTAATTTCCATTACTTGTATTGGTTCTTTAATGATCCTATAATAATTAATTATTATTTAATATTTATTTTCATTTTGCTTATCTTGATCTTAAAATATTTTATATTTCTATTGAGCATTCGAAAAATTTATATTTAGTAGGCTTATGTTTTTATAGTTATTATTATTATTGCTGTTTTTATATTATTCCTTATTCAACCCATTATAGTACTCGTATTTATCTACTATTATTTAGCATCGTCGTGTTTCTTTTTATATACTTCATATAATTTTCTCGCTATGTAAAAAGTATTACATTATTCAAGAATTTATCTTATTTAAATTTTCATTCTTATGCATAAAATAAGTATTTTACAATTATTATACTTTATTTTCATTTATAAAGTACAATAATATAAATAATAATGATAATAATGTTAATTATAAGGTAATTTGCTAGTAATGCCAATATTATTTTTCATAATAACTGTATTTAAAATAGTAGTAATCTTAAAGATAACAATAATAATAACACATATTATAGTAATAATAATACTAGTAATATTCATAACAGTGGTAGTATCATTAATAATATTTTTTATAATATATATATTTTATAATGATAATGATATTCATTAATGCTAATAAAAATAATATTAATTGGTATTAATAACAACAATTATCAAAATAATAGTATCATTAACAATATTACTAATACTAACATTGGTAATGATGATGATGATGATAATAATAATAATAATGATAATAATAATAATAACAATAACAATAACAATAATAATATGATTAATAATAATGTCACTAATTATAGTAGTAATAATAATCACATCTTTGTTGACAATAATAATAGTAATAATGATAATATTAATGAAATTAACAACAGTACCAACAATAGAATCATAATAATAATAGTAATAATAATAACAATAACAACAGCATTCGGAATATAATAGATTAAATCTTATTAATTACTTAATTAATTTAAATATTTTTTTTTTGAGTAGATAAAATCTTACCAAGTATAGTCTTGTTTTGAAGAGCACTATCCCACGATCCTTATGTGTCTTTCGGAATTGGAAATAGTTGATATATGTAAAAGTTATGGAATTTAGAAGTTTTGCAAGGGTTTTGATATAAGAAAGTTAAAAATATATATATTATATATATATTTATATAGATGGAGAAAAGTTATTGAATTGAGACAGGGGCATCTGGAAACGAAATCCTTGCATTTGTGTGTGTGTGTGTATATATATATATATATATATCCTATTACGATCCTGGAGGAATAACAAAAGAAAGAGGTTGGAAAAAAAATAAATTTTGAAAGACAGAAGGAAAGAGAATGAGACAGAGAGCAATAAGAAGGCATGAGATAAAAGGGATGATGAGAATTTATATAGCTTTGAACGTAGAGAGCAAGTTTTGCTAACTTTCAGGAAAGTTCATTTATTTTAGTTGGCAAGTTGTAGATTCATTTCGGCTGTGTGAATTTCAAGAGAATTTCCAATGAATTCTGGGCGCAATTTGTACCGTATGTATACAAAATTGATTTAAAGAAAAAAAATCTAAGAAAGATAGGTTAAATAAAAATATCAAAATAAAGAGAAGATGATGAATTTATAACCCATAACTATGTAAGGAGTGAGGAAAAATATAAACTTGTGAAAAAAAATCAATTTTGCGGGTCTAAGTGATACGTATGATAAATATTGATTCGGTAATATTTTGAGATGAAAATTTCCATATTCTCCTTATTAAATATTATGAATACTATGGTATACATAGAATTTCTATTAAAGGTATGTGTATATGTGTTTGATTTTTCACTTTTTGTTGGAAAGTTTGCACGTCCTGCAGAAGTTCAAAATGAAATCAAAAGGAAAAACGTAAAACAAAACAAAAAAATATAAGTGAGTTAGGATAAATAAAAATACAACAACAAAAAGAAAATGATAAATTTATAACCAATAAATATGTAAGGAGTGAGAAAAAATATAAATTTATGAAAAAAATTAATTTTGTGGGTTTAAGTAATACGTATGTTAAATACTAGTTCAGTAATATTTTTAGATGAGAAGTTTCATATTTGCGTTATTAAATATTCTGAACACTATGGTATACATAGAATTTCTATTAAAGATTTGTATATATGTTTGAATTTTTGCTTTTTATTTGAACTTGTTCGCGTCCAGAGGAGTCAATTTCAAAACAAACTACATACGTAACACGCAACAAAACAAAACTAAGAAAAGAAAAAAATGCAAGTTAGTTAGGATGTATCAAAATATAAAAATAAAAAGAAGATGATAAATTTATAACTAATAAATATGTAAGGAGTGGGGGAAAATATAAATTGGTAAAAAATTAATTTTATGGATCTAAATGACACGTATAATAAATACTGATTTGATAATATTTTTAGATAAAAATTTACATATTAACGATATTAAATATTCTGAATATGATAGTATATATAGAATCTTTAGTTTAATACTTTCACTTTTCAGTTTTTATACCTACTATAATAAATTATTTTTATTGTTTAAAAGTTTTGTTTTATGGTATTTTGATAAATTAATAATTATATTGCCCTTAATTTGACTTTATTATAAACTTTTAAGATTTGAAATTACATATGAAATCATTTCTATTTATAAATTTATTCTAGACTTTTTATTAGATTAGAAATTTAATTTTAATTTTATATTTGTTACTCAGTTCTTTTTACTAATTATAAATTACTAGATTAGATCAGACTTTTAGTTTTTATAGACTCAGAATTATTTAACTTGAATGTTTTAATATATATATATATATATTTTACATTAAAACTTAAGTTCGTAAATATTAAATAGTTTTCTTTATTCTTTATTATGAACTTTTATAGTCTTAGTGATAACGATTCTTTATTCTAGTTTGTTTATACTTAAAAATTTAAATCGCGAAAAATTTGGAGTGATTTCTAATATTTTTCTTTTATAATTCTATATCATATTCTTAATAATTATTATAATTAGGTTACGTAAAATTTGGGTGATTACACAAGACCCCTAAGTTCCCAAATGCTTGTTTTGGAGTGTGAGTGCCCAGTGTTGCTTGTTTAATTTTAAGTTAAAGATAATAACTTATTGTTTATTGCACTACATTAGATTAAGCATGCATACCATCTCATGTGTTTGTATTATTGTGTATTGGGTTTCAACTCATTGTTAATATCTTTCCAAGCATTGGTTGACTGTTGATGGTGATTTGATGATGATGTTGATAATGTTGATGATGGTGATGTTGATGATTGAATCAGGAGTATGGGATGATTTAGGAAGAGTTTATCGAAGAGTGAGGCGAGTTAGGATCGTTATACTTTATTTTATTTTGTTACAAAGCTAGATTTATACTTTTGGGATTTATAATATTCTTTAAGAGCTTGGTTATTAAGCCCCTGCTTTGTAATAAATTTTAAAACTTTGTTTTATCATCATAAAATGTATGAGAGATACCTAATGGTATTGTCTTGTTTTTATGATGGATTATCTACTCATGCAAGTAGAGTTTGAACTGTTTTTATAAAGTTTATTCTACTTTTATAAATACTTTTATAAATCCAATTGTTTATAGAATGTAATTGAATGATTTTAGAATTTAAATTCAGTTAGTAAATATTCACAATAAACATATCTTTTAAGGGAGTGTGTAATACTTAATGTATTATGGTGGCTGGGGAATAGGCTTGTTCGAATTTAAAGTTAAGGCATATTGAGTCTTTACATTATGTTACCACTTGGTGATGGGAGTGGATGGAAAAATTTAAATCCATTTAATGTTCTATATCCTTTGGTTAAGTCTTACTTTCTCCAAATTTTCATCCCTACCATTTGACTAAGTAAATATTTGACCTTAAAAGTTTAAGTAAACTCAATAACAATAATATATCGTGTCTTAGAAGGCTAGGGTTGTCTCATCATCTTTTCTTTCTCACCACTCTTCGCTTCCCTAAACAAGATCTTATTTAAATCACTCACTACTATTCATAGATGATGTGCCTAAACATACTCTAATACTGATAAAGATGACACACCTAGGAGGTCCAAAATCGCATTATATAATCAAGCTTGGAATCTTAAATTGAAAATTAAAGTTAGGATAAAGAGAATCAACTTACCAAATATTACACACCAATAAGCAATTCACATACGTACAAGACCTATTTATATTACTCACAGTAAATCTTGTGCACACTCGCTATAATCAAAGATGATTTGATTGATAAGGGCAAAGAGAGAAAATACCTAAAGATAGTTTTCAATTGAATTCAAGAATCAAGTTCTAACTTGTTTTTTTGCAAATCAAGGATTACTTATAGTAGTCCAAAACCTTAATAAAATATCGACAAAATGACTAAAATACCCTAAAAAATTATCATAATAAAAGATTTAACAAAATAATTACAATATGAAAATTCGGTATATTTGCAATTATACACAACCCCAATACCCAAGTTGCGTAGGATGCTTACATATAATGTTAGGAGAGGTTAGAAAGTTATACACGACCTTCGTACATAAGCTATCTAGGTTACTTATATTACTTATTAAGAGGTAAAAAAGTTATACATGACCTTCATACACAAGTTGTGTACTATGATTGTGTATCCTCGAAAAAGCTCCAAAACCCTTGAAATTCATCCTCAATACTTAAAGAAATCTTTATCTTCATTTAAGAACACTTCACAATCATCCTAGGGATAGAACATGCTTTGATGCCAATAAAGATGATACACTTAAGACGATAATCACTCAAGTATCCATATCGCACTATATGATTAAGCCCTAATCTAAAAGTGAAAATTAAGGTTAGGATAAAGAGAATCAACTTACTAGATATTATGTACCAACAAGCGATTTACAAACACACAAAATCTATTGATATTATTCACAATAAATCTTGTGCACACTTGCCATAATGAAAGATGATTTGATTGATAAGAGCAAAGAGAGAAAATACCAAAAGTAGTTTTCAATTAAATTCAAGAATCAAGCTCTAAATTGTATTTTTACAAATCATGGACTATTTTTAGTAGTCCAAAACCCTAATAAAATTTTAAATAAAATTACTAAAGTACCCTTGACAAATATCTTAATAAAAAGACTTAACAAAATAATTAAAATAACACAATCCTGATACACAAGTTGTGTAAGGTGCTTGTGTATAACGTCTAGAGATGCCAGAAAGTTGTATACGACCTCTGTATACATGCCATGTAGGTTGCTTGTGAATAACTTTAGGAGAGGTTAAAAAGTTATACATGACATTTATACACAAACTGTGTGCTTTGTTTGTATACCCCTGACAAAGCTCTAAAACCTTTAAAATCCATCCTCAATAATTGAAGAAATCTTTCATCTTCATTTGGGAACACTACATAATCATCTTAAGGATAGAATCCACGATTTGGATCTCATCAATAGATCACTCACATGCATAAATTTTTTTCCAATTTATTCAAAAAATTTACTTCTTTAGAAACCAATATTGATACTTTGGATCCTATATTCATTTGCTTTTCCATTATCCAAGAATCAATTAAATTGAGTTCCATTCTAGAATATTATGATTAAATTGTCTTTCCACAATAATCTCAATTCCCATGATAAGTCTCCTGTATCCACATAGAAAGAATATACTCAAAAGTCAGTCTTCCTCTTAACTCTTCAATCTTATTTGATTTGTTCCTTGTCTCCGTTAAGACTACTGCACTAATTAATCATTTCAAATCATCAACTATTAAGGTTTGGCTCAAACCCTTGCAGTTCTAACAACATATACATGTCATTATAGCCAGGTGGCTTCAAGTTGACCACAACAGCTATATTCAGAGATATTAGATATTTTGCCATATATACTTCCATAAGCTTACTATATATTGAACCCTAACTTGCCTTGTACAATTCATTTTCTTGTTTTGTGTTTTTTCTTTGTTTTCTCATTATTATTATTCATTGCTTGTCATGCTATCAAACAATTTCCCTCTTTTAAAGATTATGGGATATTGTGTAGATCACTTAGTTCTAATCTCTATTTAATCTAATTGATAACTCCATTAATGCTTTGATTAAGGGGTATGTGCAAGGTTTAACATGATAGGTCCTTTTAGAGAAATGGTCTTAAGGTTGAGTGAACTAGGTAAGTATTTAAAGAGCTTTAACTTGTCATGAGCATGATCAGGTTGTCAAAACTAATTTTATTTGTTGCTAGGTTCATAGCGGGCTACAGGGCTCTTGTTAAACCAAAGTTGTTTTAAAACTATCAAGTTTTCTTATGGGATAAGTTTGAAGCACAACAACATATTTGATGATCGAATATTTGAGAAAGAAGGTTCACTTAGTTAAAGAACGAGGATTGGTTTTTTCAAAAATAGTGGAAAAAAAAAACATCATGGTTAAAAAAGGAGGAGGGGTGGGGGAGTGATAAGATGGATAATAGAGAGATATGCAATTTGCATTAACTAAAGTGTTGTCGACAACTTTCAAACTTTTCTTCTTCGTTATTCTTAATTACTTCTTCATAGATATAACATTTGTTTGTGACTTAAACAATGATTTAACTCCTTTATTAAATGAGACTCTTGATTTTGTGCACCAGATTGGCTTGGTTTCATAAACAATTGAGCACCTATTTTTCTTACTTTGCTTCTTTCTATATATATATATATATATATATAAATTTCTAGAACCCTCCATCCCAATAATAATCTTCCTCAATAGTTAGACAATTTCTACTTTGATCTTTATTAGTTGAAGACTTTAGACTACCTTCTAATGGTGTGATGATTGCCTTGTGAAATTCTCCCATAACTTTACCTCCATACTAGCTCTCAACTAATGGCATAGCTACTCTTGATCTATCCACCAAATTATTGTTTCACTTATTTTCAAGTTGACGATTATGCTATGCACATAATAGAAATTTTAAAGTTGTTCATCCTCAAAACTAATCCATATTTTTTATCACTTAGGAGTTCTTACCCATAATTATCAACCTATCTAATAATCAAATTTAATTTCACTCTAAGATGAGCAAAGTCTTTTTTTATTATCGTGATAAAAGATTCAACTTTAATCCTTCTCTAATCTTCTTCCTAATAGTCTTATATTATTTTTAAGTTAACATGGCTAAGAATTGACGATGAATTTGGAAAAATGGTGTGTTTTTAATCTTATTCCAAGACTACTTTGATGTGATCAAGCTTACCAAAGGAAAAATGGTGTCTCCATACAAATTAGAGTCCAAATTTGTCATAATTAATATTTGAAATTACTAGATATTATATTTAATCAACTTTGTATATAATGTATAAAATTGAAAACTATGCTCCACATTTTTATAATGATTTTGATATTACCCCTTCAAAGTTTTTCTATCTTTTATTAAATGAAATTATGGAAGATATAGGGATATGGTATAAGACAAGGGGACATTCTATTTCCTTCATCAAATTCATTACCTCTAAATATCCCAAGGCTAATTTTCATTGGTTGAAAATTAAGGAAGTTAATGAAGATAGTAATATGATATGCAAAAATAGGAATATATATATATATATATATATAGAAACTTACATGTCTTTGGGCCATTTTGCAAGGAGTGATCAATGTTTTTTAACAAAAATGTTATTTGATTTGTATTAAGAATTATTAATAGTAGTTAATGAGATTAGAAGGATATAGGTTAGCATCCCATTGATCTAAATATATTGGGTAAATTAGATAGAAAGATATTAACTTTTGGGGGTAAGTTAATTTAAGGTATCAATGTTCCAAGTGATTAAAAAAAATAAACGTTTAAAGATAAATTCATTAAAGGTATCAGCATTTCAAATGGTTAAAAAAAATGTTAATGTTTTACAAACTGAGTCAAATAAGGTATCATCAATAATTGACTATTAATGAAAATTAAAACAACTTAATTGAAAACTAGTTCAAACGTTGATACCATAAATGAACTTTACAAAACATTAATAGCTTATTTGATTCATTCTACGAAAGGTTGATTCCTTTTTTAACCACTTAAAACGTTGATATTTTAAATAAATTTATCTCCAAACTTTGAAGTATTCTAACATAATTTAACTTAAATATGTATAATGAAATCAAATATTTAAAATTGCTTTAGAAATTCTAGAAAATGGGGCGAAAGTGCTAGAATTTTCTTTTTCCTATCTTGTTACTTGTATCTCTTTTTATTCTAAATGATTAGATCATTTGTAATCCTTTGTCTTTAGGTTTTCGTTCCCATCATTTTGGGCAAGGAATCTTTGTGTTTTTACTGTTCTTTATTCCGGTGTCTTGTTCAGCTTCACCTTCTCTGTTTCTCACCAAGGGAACAAGAGTATTCCTTTTCTTCATGACAAGGGAATTGTCAAATCTGTTTCTTGATCGGTTTTTTGTTTTTTTGGTGTTTTGTTTCCCCCGATTGGTCATTAACTTCATTTGTTTTAATCATTTCACATGCATATAGGCAACAAAAACTTCATAAGATTATAGATCTGAGGTATCATAAATTCCATTAGTACTCGTAACAATTGATTTTGCAAATGATAAGTTGATAAAAATAACTAAAATAAGATTTGAAAAAAAAAAAGAAAAGAAAGAAAGAAAGATTCATAATATCTGACACATATTTTCATTGAATAGGTATTTTCCAAAATAATTAACACTAGAAGTTTGCACGCTTTTATATATATAGAGAGAGAAGGCGAAAGACCTCGGTACGGGTAGGGTTAAACTCATGAACTGGTCTGACCTGGCACTAGCAGATCCAAGCCAAACTGCTAAGGTCTATACATGTGTATATGCGTACCTTAAAATTTGATTTGATATTTGCATCCGTGTGTATAAAACTCAAGTGACTCTATTATTAAGGGGAAAAAAAAAAAAAAAGAAAACTCCCCTTAGTTAATAACTTTAATATTATGATATAAGTTAAATAAAAGTATAGGTTGGTAGTAAATAGTTCTAACAATATGATAAACTTTTGAATGATTGGGAAGTATCATTTAATGATCATATGAAGCGTGACAGGCGACGAGGATAATTGAGCCAAGAAAATAAGGGCACAATCGACCCAAATGGTTTTACGGATTGACCTTACAAATAAAATAGTGAGGTTCGATTTTCAAATAACTTGTAGACACTTCATTTTGGCGAATTATTAAATTTTTTTAATTATATGTTGAAGAATTGGATTAATTTTTCTAATTATAAAAGGATTAGGATTAGAAATGAATAAAATTAGCAAAATAAATCAAATTGTAGGAAATAAAGATGATATATATAATATAAGTACACATATAATATCATATAAATTGCATTATTATTAAAAAAAAAAAAAAACCACTTTGTACATTTAGAAAGTAGGCATTGAGAGATTTAATTTGGTACCTAAAACGCGTATTTTAATCAAGGGAAAGTGTCCCAAATTCGAATCTAAAAATTAGGAAAAACTCCTTTTTTTAACTTTCCTAAAAAATTCAAAAATCGTCAAAATTTGTTTTTGAGGAAAGTTTGTTGATTTGGGTTGCTATAATTTGTATATACATGTCTAACATTGCTTTTAATTAGAAAGTTATAACCGATTGGAGCCAATTTTTCAAATTCGTGTAAGAACTTGCCTTGAAAACACTAGATTCGAAATCAGATTAAATTTGCAAAACTTGGAAGTTAATTCACAATCCTAGCACTATAAATAGGACTCACCACCACACTTAAAAAAAAAAAAAAAAAGTCTAGCACTTCTAAATTCTCTCTAATTTTTTATTGCGTTCTTAGTTTTATTTATTGAAATTTGGGATTCAATATTCTAACTTCGTTTTTGTTATTTTGTAGACGAAAAAAGGATAATTAGCGAAATCAAGTATCATTGAAGTGCTACTGATGCAGCTGGAGCTTCACCGACCACCATCGACGGAGCCTAATCTGACCAATCTTCCATCGAAGCCTAACTTTGCTGGCCACTAACTTAAGAATCTAACTCGTTGGTCGTCGTCATCATCCAATTGTCCCTGTCCTTCAAGCTGCTCCAGGTAAGTTTGCTTCATCTGTTTTCTTATTTTAATAATAAGATTTAGGAATGGTGCATGTGAATCACCATCATATTTTTATATGAATAGATAAATATATATACACGTACATAGTGTTTACTATAATAATATTAAATAATGATGCCATAATAATAATAAAAAAAACTGGTTATAATAATAAGGATAAAAATTCATAATATTATATGTATGTGTAATGTCCAATTGGTAAGAATAGAATACGTAATTAATATTGCTTTGTCTTAAAATATTCTAGATAATGATGTTATTTTCCAAATTGTTATAAAAATCAACTTTCTCCTTAATGTTTGCTTTCCACTATGATGTTTAACATGAATGTGAATATACGGTTTTATTTTGTTAATGTTAGCATGTTGATACTTGATAATCCTTATAGTATCCTTTATTCTTAATAACATGTTAAGTATTTTGATATAAGATTTAGGTGATATGTAATTGTGTTTCCATAAAAGTTTCTTTTTCATCACTTAGAAAAAGGTTGGTTTTCATAAAATTGTTAAAGCCTAATTTGATAGATTTAGGGCTCACATGCAAATCAACTTTTGTAAAATTGATAAAATTTAATGAATTTAAAATGATAAGATTTTTTTTTTTAATTTCTAAAATTAACCAACAAGCTAAAATTTTCATTAAGAGAACTATGTGTTGTCTGATCCCGATTAACGGGTACGTAGGCACTTTAAGGGCGACATAAAAAGTGAAAAAAAACTTTTTTTTTGTTTATTTCTATTTTTAATCAATTCATTGTTCATATTGTAAGCTTTAATAATAAATTGTAAATATCAATATTATTTATACTTATTTGTAAATGTTAATGTAAATAATTTTTTTATTCTTTAAAATTGCAATAATAACTTGTAGATATTACAATTTGTAAATTTTTTTTTTTTTGAGCATTAAAAGGATAAACTTTAAATTTTAAACTTCAAGTGATAACCATATGATTTTAATAGGTTAGCCCCGAATCTAAAATTTCTGGTTTATAAAGTTTGGTTTGTAAATCAAATTTTTCGCAGACTAGTAGCTAAGTTAGGATTAACCAACCCATTAATCATAACTGATAATTTTTTTCCCGATTCCAATCGGTGGCGACTCCTAATTGTTTTAAAAAATTAAATTTTTTTAGTTCTTAGTCGATGGTTCGCATTAAATGGGTTTGGGTTTAATATAGATTGGATTAAAAGAAATTAAATCGGAAATGAAAAATCCAGGCTTGATAGCTTGGAGCTCCACGATGGATACTTATTTTTTAAGAAGGCTAGCCACTTCAAATTTTCAATTTAATGTTTATCTTTTATATGCTCATCATTGTATATTATTTATATAGCTATTAATTTGTAAATAGTGTACTAATTTTTTTTTCCTTTAAGTGACGCAGAACTAAAAAAAAAAAAGGAAACTTCTGTAAATAATCGAGGCATATGTTTTTAGAATTCATATTTCTGTGTGCTAGATGTGCAAACCCAAGCCACCTTAGGTAACTTAGGACGAGGAGCACCCGTAGGTCCTAGGTGTTATGGTTACCCACCATTCGGGACACGAATTAGCCCCCCACTCCATTTAATGTGGCCCATGGCCCATTAATCGAAGGACCTTTAGAACCCACCCAATTGCAGTCATGAACATGATTTGGTGATTAAATAATAATAGGGCATGCCTTAAGGAGTTACAGTTTCAAATCTTTTAAAATCCTTCCCCTAAAAATTACTTATCTCATTTTTTCTAAAAAAACAAAATTGTAACTGAAATGATATTCTCAAAATTGCCCCATTATTAATTAGTTTTCAACTCCTAAATCTGCATTCATGTGAATTGTATGTGTAATATCTAATGTGAATAATTTATTATACTTCGTAAATAATAGCTTATTGTTAGTATTATAGTCATTTGTATATAGTTAAAAAAAATGCTAAACTTGTAAATTGTCCTTAAAAAAAAAAAGATAAAAAGATTTTTTTGGCTCATGTAAAATAGTGTGTATGACAATGATTAAAAAAAAAGAAAAAATTATCATTAATTTTTGTATTATTCACTTCCTTTTTAAATAGATCATAATAAAGTAAATACAAAACATGTATGTAAAAGTTGTAATATATATATATATATATATATATATATAGTAGACTTATAAATATTTGTAGGTGCAAGTAGTTTTTATCATCCTTTAGGTTATTTCTTCCTTAATTACAAGGTCTTTCATTAGAATCACTTTTTGTTTCATTCTCTTATCTCTAATTTTGTCATTACGTTCTGTAAATATCAATTTTTCTCTAATCTCCATTTGTAAATAATTTTTATGAAAAAAGGTCACCATTTTTCTATTATTCTTGTTAATTTGTAAAATAGTTTTTAGTTTGAAATTAAAAAAAAAAAGAAAAAACTGAACTTACAAATATTCTTTAGATTATATAGATTGTAATACAGTGAACAAGATATTCATAGATTATACATAATTTGATCATCCATTAAATTAGTTCATCTTCTAGATAGTTATAGGTCTTTTTCAACTAGGTTAGCTCTTTTTCATAGGTTTTTCATTTCTTTAATATCAAGTTTGTCCTTCTTTCAATTTGTAAATATCAAATTTTCCTTTAATCTCCTTTTGTAATTTTTTTTAATTCCTAAAAATAATAAAATATATATTAAAAATCCTGTAAATATCCATAAGTTGTAAATATTAGAAATCATTTCTTTCTTTAGTTTTTAAGTAATTCTTTCAAAAAAAAAATTTTTTTCATCTTTGTAAATAAGCTTTCACCCTTATTTGTAAATATTTATTGTGACCCCTAAATACATTATATCTATTATCCTTTCAGTAATTAATTATTTCTAAAATATGTTTTTCTAATAAATGAAAATTTTCTCAAAAAAAAAAATGTATATCAAGCTTGTAAATACCCATAGATTGTATATAATTCGATCATCTATTGGATAGTTATAAGTCCTTTTCAATCAAAATTACCTTGTCATAGGTATTCCACTCTCTTAACCTCAAGCCCATTATTCTATAAATGTTAACCTCCATTTGTAAATTTTTTTTTTTTTTAAAAAAGGATTGTCATGTTTTTTCCATTATTCTTGTTAATTTGTAAAATAGTTTATGCTTTGCAAAGAAAAAAGAATAGAAAATGAAATAAAATAAAAAAAATAATGAATTATAATGAGATTTTCAAATACTTTTTTTTAAAATATCCATCATTCTTTCAATAATTAATGCTTTGCTATCTCTAAAAGATAATTTTCTAATAAAATTTGAAAATAAAAAAAGGAGAATAAAAAGTTTTTTTAAACTTGTTATCTAATAAATATGAAAAAAAAAAGAGAATAAAAAGTTTTTCAAACTTGTTTTCTAACAAATTTAAAAATTAAAAAAAAGAGACTAAAAGTTTTTCAAAAAAATATAGATAAAGCAAAATTGCTAATGGGTAATGACATTTCAAATTGCTGCCCTAATGACCACTCACTTTAAGCGAAAGGCAAACTACAAATGAAATGAAATCAAAATTAAGGGGCAACCCAAAGGACTTGATCAATTACTAATTAGGGCATTCGTTGGGCTTAATCTCTAAGATATAAACCTAATACAAAAGGGCATTTAGTGAATTATCTTGAGGCAAACTGAAAGAATGGATGATTGATAACCAAAAAAATATCTCATTAGAAAAAATGTCTAGAATGATAAGAGGTAAAACAAGTCTTAAACACCAATCCTATACACTCGAGAGAGGAGTGACATTTAAGAGAGGAAATAGACTCATTCCTTAAAGGAGGTTTGTCTTGAATTTGATACTTGGGCTAAAATGACATTAGGCATTCATTTCAAATCCCCAAACACACTTATCCCTCGCCAACCCAGTTGAGCTATTAAGGAAGTATTTTAAAAGCTAAACCTATCAAGAACCACCCCACAATGGGTCAATTTGAAGATTAGGGTCATTAATAAGAAGGAAGAAAAGGATTAACTTATATATGTTTGCCTTAGTCGTATCAATCCAAGGGTAATCAATTGATATAAATAATTCATCTCCTTTGAAACGAAGAAGAGTCTCTACTTCAATACCATACATAACCCATACACTTTGAGCTACAAGCCATTCAATGAAAGATGAAGAAGCATAAATCGCCTTAGATTCTATCCCAAAAGAAAAAAATATGAAGAAAAAAAAAAGGGATTAGAAAGAAGAAAAAAAAAAGAAGAAAGAAGGAAAAGGTACAACAATAAAGTAAAAAAAATGAAGAATAATCAAGCAAGGTGATTATGCCTAAAAACTGCAAGCATAGGCTCAAAGCTCAAAACTAGCAAAACCCATCAAAACACGAAGTCTAAAATCTACATTAATTTTATATCATAGGCCCACCCTCATCACTACCCCTTTTAAAGACTCTTCAGATCATAGGAGTTGATTTATTAATACTCTTGAAACTAAGGACAAGTGCATTATTAGTTTTCCTTAAGGGTTCTTGACTTGTAACCCGGGAGGTGTTGAAAATAAATTTCAAAATTACTTGCATATGGTATCCCTTTTGATTAAAGCTAAAAACCAAAAGCCTATATTATAATCCGGAAAAGACCTAATAGATTGACCAATATGTATCACTTACAAGCCGGACCATAATTTTTTGGAATCTAAGTCAAATGTGTGAAAATATGCCTAAGAGTGAAGGAAGTCTATTTGGCTAACAATTCAAATGAGATAACTAACCTTGGTCTAAAAATAATCCATAGGGGCATGAAAATCATTTGCCCCAATTTGAAAGGTATATGCCTCAAGCTTAAGAATTATTTTTCCTAAAGTTGAAAAACAATGCTCTAATATTAAATCAAAGTCCTAAAAAAAAAAAGTTTCACCCCAATGTTTAAAGTTTTTCAATGAGAAACCTTAAGCAGTTTAGTAGTCAAGCTTAAGGCTGAACCAAAATGAGTGATCAACAGGGTAAGCCCAACGCATGATTGATCTCAAAGGATCCTTACTTGTTGGCAATCTTTCCAAAAAAACAAAAAAAAAAAGAGGAAAAACAACAAAAAAACTTCTCAAACGGTATTAAAAGAGAATTTTGAAAAAAATGAGAGAAAATTGGTTTTTTGCTGCTCAAAAAGTTTTCAATCTGGAATTTTCAAAAGGTTTCAAAAATGAGAGAAAATTGGTTTTTAAATTTAAAAAAATGAGAGAAAATTTAGCTCAAAAAGTTTTCAAAAAAAAAAAAAAAGAAAGAAAAAAATAAGAGAAAGAAAAAAATAAGTTTTTAAAATGAGACTTAGCCCAAACATTTTAAAAAAAAATTATCCAAAAGATTTCAATCTAGAAGATTGCATCCGAGTTTCTTTTGAAAAAAGGACTCGAAGCCCATCTAAGTCTCCTTAAAAAGAAAAGACCCGAAGCTCATCCGAGTCTTGTTAAGAAGAAAAAACTCGAAGTCCATCCCAGTCTTGTTAAGAAAAAAAATTCGAAGCCCATCCGAGTCTTGTTAAGAAGAAAAAACTTAAAGCCCATCCGAGTCTTGTTAAAAAAGAAAAGACTCGAAGCCCAGCCGAGTCTTGTTAATAAGAAAAGACCAGAAGCCCCATCCGAGTCTTGTTAAAAAAAAAAACTTGAAGCCCATCCGAGTCTCTTTAAAAAGAAAACACCCTAAGCCCATCCAAATCTCCTTAAAAAGAAAAGCCCTGAAGCCTATCTGAGTCTCCTTAAAAAGAAAAGACCCGAAGCCTACCAGAGTCTTCTTAAAAAGAAAAGACCCGAAGCCCATCAAAGTCTCCTTAAAAAGAAAAGACCTGAAGCCCATCAGAGTCTCCTTAAAAAGAAAAAGACCCAAAGCCCATCCGAGTCTCCTTAAAAAGAAAAGACCCAAAGCCCATTAGAGTCTCCTTAAAAAGAAAAGACTCGAAGCCCATCCAAGTCTCCTTAAAAAGAAAAAGAGCCAAAGCCATCCGAGTCTCCTTAAAAAGAAAAGACTCAAAGCCCATCCAAGTCTCTTTAAAAAGAAAAGACCCGAAGCCCATCCGAGTCTCCTTAAAAAGAAAAGACCCAAAGCCAATCCAAGTCTCCATAAGAATAAAAGACCTTAAGCCCATCCAAGTCTCTTTAAAAAGAAAGGACTTGAAGCCTATCTAAGCCAAATGCTAGCTTAAGGAGCGCATTTGAGAAAACACATAGCCAGCTGAAGGAGCGCCTCTCCAGGTCAAGTGCCAGCTCAAGGAGCGCACCTGTATCATATTTAAGCCAGCCCAAGGAGCACGTTTGGGACAAAACATAGGAGTACCTCTCCAGGTCAAGTGCCAGCTTAAGAAACGTACCAGTACCGCATCTAAGCCAAATGCTAGCTCAGGAATGCATTTGGACAAAACATAGGCCAACTCAAGGAGCGCCTCTTCAGGTCAAATGCCAGCTCAAGGAGTGCACCTATACATATCTAAGCAAATGTCAGCTCAAGAAACGCACCTATAAAACATAAGCCAAATGCTAGCTCAAGGAGTGCGTTGGAGACAAAACATAGGCTAGCTTAAGGAGAACCTCTCTAAATCAAATCATAAGCCCACTTAAGAAGCAACCCAGTTCAAGAGGAGTTTTAGAATATGAATCACCTCCGCTCAAGAAGTAACCTAGTTCAAGAGGAGTTTTAGAACATGAATCACCTCCACTCAAGAAGCAATAGTTCAAGAGGTGTTTCAGGACATGAATCACCTTCGCTCAAGAAGCAACCTAGTTCAAAAAACAGTCCAGGACATGAATTACCTCCACTCAAGAAGCAACCCAGTTCAAGAAACGGTTTAGAACATGAATTACCTCCAATCAAGAAGCAATCCAGTTCAAGAGACGGTTCAGAACATGAATCACCTCCACTCGAGAAGCCACCCAGTTCAAAGCGATGGTTTAGAACATGAATCGCCTCTGCTTAAAAGAACTTCACCTCTGTTCAAGAAGTGATTCTCGTTCCCACTTAAGAAGCGATCCTATCTCTGCTCAAGAAGTAGCCCTATTTCAAGTATGGACTCAATACATGAGACCTGAAATAAGAGATGGTTCAGTACATGAAGCATCTTCTTTCAAGAAGCGGTTCAATCCAAGGAGCATTTCAAAACATGAAAAGCTCTCATTCAAGCAATATCTCATTCAAAAAGCATGAGTCTCAAATAAGCTAAAGGCAAAACGAGGTCTACTTTATCTTTGTGGTAAGATTTTAACAAATCTCACCACAAAAAGGGGCAGCTGTAGACACCTCATTTTGGGGAATTATTAAATTGTTGTTAATTATAAGTTGAAGAATTAGATTAATTTTTCTAATATAAAGGGATTAGGATTAGAAATGAATAAAATTAGCAAAATAAATCAAATTGTAGAAATAAAGATGATAGATATAATATAGGTACACATATAATATCATATAAATTGCATTATTATTTAAAAAAAAAACCACTTGTACATTTAGAAAGTAGGCATTGAGAGATTTAATTTGGTACCTAAAACGCGTATTTTAATCAAGGGAAAGTGCCCAAATTCGAATCTAAAAATTAGGAAAAAACTCGTTTTTAACTTTCCTAAAAAATTCAAAATGCGTCAAAATTTGTTTTTGAGGAAAGTTTGTTGATTTGGGTTGCTATAATTTGTATATACATGTCTAACATTGCTTTTAATTAGAAAGTTATAACCGATTGGAGCCAATTTTTCAAATTGTGTAAGAACTTGCCTTGAAAATACTAGATTCAAAATCAGATTAAATTTGCAAGACTTGGAAGTTAATTCACCATCCTAGCACTATAAATAGGACTCACACACCACACTTAAAAAGAAAAAAGTCTGGCACTTCTAAATTCTCTCTAATTTTTTATTGCATTCTTAGTTTTATTTATTGAAATTTGCGATTCAATATTCTAACTTTGTTTTTGTTATTTTGTAGACGAAAAAAAAGGATAATTAGCGAAATCAAGTATCATTGAAGTGCTACTGACGCAGCTGGAGCTTCACCGACCGCCATCGACGAAGCCTAATCCGACCAATCTCCATCGAAGCCTAACTTTGCTGGCCACTAACCTAAGAATCTAACTCGTTGGTCGTCGTCATCATCCAATTGTCCCTGTCCTTTGAGCTGCTTTAGGTAAGTTTGCTTCACCTGTTTTCTTATTTTAATAATAAGATTTAGGAATTGTGCATGTGGATCACCATCATATTTTTATAAATAGATATATATATACATGTACATAGTGTTTACTATAATAATATTAAACAATGATGCCATAATAATAATAATAAAAAAAACTGGTTATGATAATAAGGATAAAAATTCACAAATATATGTATATGTAATGACCAATTGGTAAGAATAGAATACATAATTTATTGCTTTGTCTTAAAATATTAGATAATGATGTTATTTTCCGATTGTTATAAAATCAATTTTCTCCTTAATGTTTGCTTTCCACTATGATGTTTGACATGAATATGAATATACGTTTTATTTTGTTAATGTTAGCATGTTGATACTTGATAATTCTTATAGTAACCTTTATTCTTAATAACATGTTAAGTATTTTGATATAAGATTTAGGTGATATGTGATTGTATTTCCATAAAAAAAATTTTTTTTCATCACTTAAAAAAAGGTTGGTTTTTATAAAATTGTTAAAACCTAATCCGATAGATTTATGGCTCACATGCAAACCGATTTTTGTAAAATAATAAAATTTAATGAATAAAATGATAAGATTTTTTTTAATTTCTAAAATTAACCAACAAGCTAAATTTTTCATTAAGAGAACTACGTGTTGTCTGATCCCGATTAGTGGGTGCGTAGGCACCTCAGGAGCGACATAAAAAATGAAAAAAAAAAACCTTTTTTTTTTGTTTATTTCTATTTAATAAATCAATCATTGTTCATATTGTAAGCTTTAATAATAAATTGTAAATATCAATATTATTTGTACTTATTTGTAAATGTTAATGTAAATAATTTTTTTTATTCCTTCAAATTGCAATATAACTTGTAGATGTTATAATTTGTAAATATTTTTTATTTTTATTTTCGAGTATTTAAAGGATAAACTTTAAATTTTAAATTTCAAGTGGTAACCATATGGTTTTAATAGGTTAGCCCCGAATAAAAAATTTGGTTTATAAAGTTTGGTTTGTAAATCAATTTTCGTAAACTAGTAGCTAAGTTAAGATTAACCAATCCATTAATCCTAACTAATAAATTTTTTATCGATTCCAATCGGGTGACGATTTCGAATTGTTTTGAAAAATTAAAATTCTTTTAATTCTTAGTCGAAGGTTCGTATTAAATAGATTTAGGTTTAATACGGAACGAATTAAAAAAATTAAATAAAAAATAAAAAATCCAGGCTCGATATAACTAACATTTCATTGGTAGTACGTAATGCCTAAATTCCATTTTAATTATGCTTTTGACAATAATGAATATTGTGTACCACCAAATACTCTTCGATACCTATGCTAATAATAATAATCCTAGTGACGCACATTTCATGCAACTAATCATCATGAACACACAAAAAAAAAAAAAAAAAAAAAAAAAAAAAAAATCAAAAGGGTGTCGGAGATGTAATTGCGAACCTGAAATCAAATCATAACTAGTTTGACAATAAACAGCACAAATTCTTCATTTCCCTATGCGTACAACTGCCGATTTTGGACGATGTCGGCACGTTTTCAAGATGTGTGGAAAACATAGAGAATTAAAGTGGTAATTGCATCTTTAATGATGAGTTTTTAAAGAGTTGTTTAAGGTATCATATCAATAACTTAAATAATTTTTATTATCAAGCAATTTTATACTTTATTAATAAGTTATATTAAGAGAGTTACTTAGTTTTTTTAAATAATTTTTTTATCTAAAGTGAGTTAAGGAACTCACTTTTTTAATTACTTAATTAAGTAACTCTCATGTTGATTTTTATATTAAAAATCTAATATTATTAGTTATATGAAGTTGTCTAACCTAGATTATTATGTCAAGCAACTAAAAAAAATAGTATAACAAGACTGACAATATCCTCTGAAAATATTCTTAAGATGGTAACATCCGACAATAATCTTTTATGACATGGAATATTTGAAAATCTTAAAAGTGTATTGCTTTTGACTTTGAGAGCAGCAACAAACCAATTGAAGAGAGGACAACAGTAAAACATCGAAGCCTGATTCTTATTTGCCACTTGCCTGAACACATTCAAACTAATTGAAGGTCATGCCATCCAATGCATTTTCCCAATCTTGAGCTTTGGGATTTTGTACCATCTCATAAAGAGAAGCCAAAACTAGAGGATGAACTTATTGCATGGATATTAAAAAAAAAAAAAAAACTATGGATATCATAGGCCACATACACACATACACACACACACACATATATATATATAATATATCTCAATAAAATTTTGTACATATTAAATAGGATGCATAGTTTTTAAAATAATCATCATGTATATTTTACATTAATATGCAGTAAATGTCTATAGTTAAGATACCATGCTTGGTATGATTGAATAATATGCAAAATTGGACTAATATCGAGAACCAATGGATATCCATATTCATATGTTATGTTTGGTAATAAACACAACATTATTTCATTATCGCAACTTACTTGGTTTGAGCATATAAGTATGGGATAGAATGAAACTACATAGTTGTGTTTGTCGATTTCACGTTGATGTGCATACATTAAACATGTTTAGAGCTAAAATGTTGTGGTTAGTTCAACTTATTTCAACTTATTTGATTTAAGCATGTAAGTATCCGATAGAAGGAATTTATAGTTATATTTGCCAATGATTCCTAAATTTTTTAAGATGTGTAAAAACAACATTTACGTTCATAATTATATATGTAATTATGCATACGCTATATTGGCCAGTGATTAAAAAAAGAGAACCATTAAAAATAGCTTGAAATATAAACAGCTTGAAAGCCATATAGCAAGATAAAGTATACTTTTGGCCTTAGTAAATTCCATCAAGCATTCCACTAACTTATTCAATACTAGAGCAATATATTTAGTTTAATGGAATGAAATAAGATAAAAAAAATTAATAATAATAATTGTTTTGTATTATTTAGTTTTATATAACAAATCAAATATGTAACATCCGATAATACGACATGTAATCATAACAAGACAAGACATATGGAAAATATCTTAATTTTCAAACAGAACTTGGCAACTACAATGTTGAATTTGTGGTGGTATGGTAGTGGAAAGTTGGCCAAGTGATGATGCGCAAAGATTGTCCTTGGTAAGATTTGTGCCAGGTAAAATGCTGTATGATTTGCTCCCTCTTTCCAGACCCAATTCCTAAAACCAACCGCTTTTTCGTGTGGCATTTTCATTAAAAAAGTGGTTTTTCTTTTTTAATTTTTGTACAGGTTCTTTTGGGATTGGTTCAAATTTCTCATTTTAACCAAGAGGTCAAACTGAATTATGTTAAAATGGTTCGATATACTTTGCAATTCAAACCGCACTTCTTTTTTCTTTTTTTCCTTTTCCTGTTACCATTTATTTTAATTCTAAGTATGAATAATAAATAATAGTACCAAACCGAATGCTTCAAATTAATCTGGAGACCAAGATAACTTCATTGTAGATAAACCGCATTTTGAAGATCAATCCTGATTGGTTTGCCATTTAGTTTCGTCATAACCTTGCAAGGCTTCAAAGGAGCCAAGGATACTTAGCCCAAAACAATTCATGAAGTGCACACAACAAATAATGTTGTTGAATTTGTATAGTAGCATTATATAGGATGGTTAGTTGTGAGAAGATGTTTAAGCACCTCCATAAAAGAGACGTTAAGAAACTCGGTAACATATCTTTAAATGAAATCTCAAGCTGAAGAGATACTTCCTTTTGATAAGATTAAGTTAAAGTAAAAGGTAAGTAGGCCAACGGCAAAACCTGTTGAACTTGAGAGTTTAATATGAATTTTGGTGAGACAATTTAATACACGATCAACTATTTATTTATTGTAAACTACACTTAATTTATCATATATATATATATATATATATATGTGTGTGTGTGTGTGTGTGTGTGTGCGCGTGCGCGCGTGTGTGGGCTTTATGGATGTTTGTGCGTGTTTTTTTTTTTTTGCAGATTTTAGCAGGAATTGTGATTGACGAGGGCAAGCCATAACAGTTGATCAAGGTGCAACTAAGCCAAAGGCTTAACGGGCTCAAAGAATGCACAGAGAGTGGTCAAGGGTTGATTGAGACCTAAACAAGTTAAGAGGTCAAGGCTTGATCAAGGCTCGACAAGTTAAATATGACACAGGATAATCTTGAGAAGCAAACAGACTTATCGAGGGTCAAGCTTTGGGCTCAACATGCAAAAATGATTGAGGCCCAACCAACTTAGTACAAGGCTCGACAAAAGCTTAAAGTATAAAGTGTTGTGACGGGTCATGTTGAGGCCTCGACAAGTAAAAATTTGAGGCTCGAAGAACCACTTGTGTAAAAGACTATCGCAGGTCAAGTCTAGGCATGACAAGTGAGGTGTGACAAAGCATTTGAGGTGCGACAAGTGAAAAATTGAGGCTTGAAGAGGTACGCATGTGAAAGGTTGTCGCGGGTCAAGCTTGGGTGCAACAAATGAGGCGCTATAAAGCATTTGAGAAGCGACAAAGCTAAGATGGACAAAAAAGAGTTGTTGGAGTGCATTTAATGCTTGGCAGGTTATAGATGTTGTATCAACGGACATTTGAATTTCAAAGGCGATTCATATACAAGTCCAGAAGACCAACATGAGTGAAAAAAAAAGTAAAAAATTTATTTTACGAGCTCATTAACGGCAATCAAACAAATTCTTTTTTTTTTCTTGTACATAATATTTGAAAATATTAAGAGAGAGAAAAATACTCTATTGCTTAGTTCTTTTTATTGCTATTTATACAAAAGCACTTAGGAAATATTTCTTATTTCATATGTGTGCAATATTGCTCATCTTGAGCTAACTCTTTGAAATTAATATAGTGGTGGTGAAAATCTCGAAAGAGGTAACTTGGTGGATCGTGGAGAATAGGTAAAGGTCGAACTCCATGTTAAATATTTGCTTACTTCTTCTCTTTAAATTTTTCGTATTTATTTCTTTTATCCGTTACAAATTTATTTAAGTTTTTTATTATGCTGCTTTAAATTTTAAAATTTTTTAAAATTCAAGTTTTAGACAAAATACTCAATTCATCCCCCTCTTGAGTATTCCTAGTGTATATTTTCAACACTGGTATCAAAGCCAGTCTCTATTATTTGTATGCTTAACCACAAAATAGAGTTAGGATTAGAGCTTGCCTATGGGCCAGCCACAACCTTCTTGAAAAAGCAAATTGTAGCCAAAATTTTTTTGGCCATTTAAACACAAGCCAAATTGGCCCGATTTGTTTAATCCGCAGGCTAGCAAGTTAGCCTGCGAGCCAACAGAAGAAAAAAAAAAACACAACGAAGTTTAAAAACAAGAATAATATAACATCTTAGTAATTATTTATGTATGTTATGGAAGAAGAATGATGGATATTTCACAAGTATTATAGCATTTTTTAAATACATATTTATTAATTTAAATGTAATATAGTATCCAATAAATCATTTTAAAAACTTGTTTTTATATATAAATAATCAAAATTGTAATAAAATTAGTCATTAATATATATAACTTGAAAATATAAATAATTTCAATTTTAACATAAACTAATATTAAAAAATAAAAATAAAAATAAAATAATTAATTATGACTTGTGGGCCAAAGAATTCTGGCTTGTTTACCCACTGTGCCCACCTTCAGTAAATATCATAGTAGCCAATACACTAAGGTTTCTTGAGAGGCAAGTTATAAACAGACCTCCACTGCTATGAAGGGGTAATTACCCCTATTGGAAGTGTAGATGAAAATATTTTTGAAAGCCGAAAATAGTTGATTTAGAATGTTATTGAAAACGAACCTTTTAAAATTGATGAAAATCAGAAGAAAGTTTTTAGAAGAAGATTGGAAAAAGCTTGATTTAAATGAAATGCATGAGTATTTTACATTGTGGATTAAACGAAAATGATTTTAATAGAATCTATACATGGTCTTCTACTAAAGAAATTTGGGATGAGCTAGAAAAGACTTATGAAGGAACATCTCAAGTTACAGATACCAAAATAAGTCTTTTATGCAGACAATTTGAAAATTTTAAAATGCTCCCGAATGAAACTATAAATGAAATGCACAAAGATTTATTAACATAATAAATCCTCTAAGTGTGTTGGAAAGAATTTTACTAATTTAAAAATAAACTCTAAACTTCTCGGGTCACTTCCAAATGATTGAGAAGCGAAAAGGACTGCCATAGAGAAAGCAAGAGATCCCAATGCCTTAAGCAAAGAGGAGCTTCTTAGTGCGCTCAAAATCCATGAGCTCACCAAGAAACAAGGAAAAAAAGGCAATAAGAAGGCCATTGCTTTGAAAACTACAAGACAAGATTCAAGCGATGAAGAAAATGAAGATAAACAAGAATATCTTTTCTTGATGGCCAAGAAGCTAAGAAAATTTATAAGGCCAAAATCCAAGAAGCTGGAGGATGATAGTGGCTCCTCTAAGCACAAGAGAAAGTATGTGATTACATACTATAACTACCAAAAGCCAGGACACATCAAGCAGTATTACTCATTGCTTAAAAAGAGATCAAAGAAAGAGGAGAAGAAGGCCCACATGGCTACATGGAGCTATAAGGACTCATCATATTCAAATGATGAGAATGTGTTCATAGCCTTGGACAATGAGGTAACATCTCCTTGTTCTCCTTCATATAGTGAACTACATGCTATGTATGAGAAAGTTTGTTATAAATTGTTAAAAGTTGAAAAAAGGAATAGCATGTTGAAATATTTAATGATAGAAATTTGAGATCAATTAGATAATTTTCAAATGAGCATGAAGAAGTTAAATCTAAAAATGAAAAGCTAAACAGTGAATTAAATAGTTTGAAAATAGAAAACAAAAAAGATGGAAAAATGAAAAATTTGAAAGCAAATAATGAATTAAGAGAAGTAAATGAGAATTAAAGATTAAAAATGATATGCTAGATATTGAGATTAAAACCATAAAAGATAACGATGTTGCATGTTCTAATAATTGTAATAACGAAATAATTAAAGAACTAGAATATTTGAAAAATGAAAAAAATGTTGAAAACCAACTTAGATGATTCAAAAGCCACAATAGCCAAATTAACAAATGGAAAGAAAAATTTGAACCTCAAAAAGATTTCGAGATGGCTATAGTGGACAAAATAATTGCAAGTAGCTCAAAAAAAATTTGTTAAAGCTACCTATGGACATGTAATTATTGCAGGAAAATAGGTCATATTGTACATAACTGTGTAATAAGAAAATATGTAAATTTGAATCATAAAATTCGGCCTATATGGGTTCCTAAAAGAGAAAATTTTTGTTCATCCTAACATAAAAGGACCCAAACTAAAGTGGGTACAAAAGAAGTAATAATTTGTTTTCATGGATCCTTAGAAGCAACAAATGGCACTTTAGACAGCGGCTGCTCTAGACATATGATAGGAGATGTATCTAAGTATACATCACTTGACTTAAAGGATCAAGAGAATGTTATCTTTGGGGATAACAGAAAACCTATAATCCTAGGTGAAGTAACATTCTCATTAATCAAGATTTAATTATTAAAAATATTTTGCTTGTTGAAAACATAATTTATTAAGTATTATCCAATTATGCGATAATAGGTTTAAAGTAACATTTTATGCCAAAAAGTGCTCTATTGAAAGAATTGACAATAACCAAGCATGTTTTATTGGATTTAGACAAGAAAAGAATTACAAAATCAATTTAGATGATTTCCAATCTTCAAATGAAACTTGTCTATATTCTAAAAATGACAATAGTTGGTTATGGCATAGAAAACTAGGACATGCTAGCATGGACATCATTTCAAAACTTATTAAAAAAGATATTGTCAAAAGTTTACCCAAGTTAAAATTTCAAAAGGATAAGATATGTCATACTTGTCAACAAGGAAAGCAAACTAAGACTTCTTTTAAGTCTAATGATGCTATTTCTACATCTAGATCATTAGAACTATTGCATATGGATTTATTTGGTTCTGTCCAAAACTAAAGTTTAGGAGAAAAGAAATATACCTTGGTTATTATTAATGATTTCACTAGATACATATGGACTTTTTTCCTTGCATCTAAAGATGAAACTAATCATGCATTTTTTAGATATTGCAACAAAGTCCAAAATGAAAAAGGTCTTAATGTTGTTACAATTCGAAGTGATCATGGAGGAGAATTTGAAAATCATGAAATGGAAAATTTTTACAATACTCATGGCATTGAACAAACTTTTTCAGCTCCTAGAACTCCATAACAAAATAGTGTAGCCGAACAGAAAAACAAAACATTAATTGAGATAGCTAGAACAATGTTGTGTGAAAATAATTTGCCAAAATATTTTTAGGCTGAACATGCTATATTTCAAACAGAATTTTTATAAGACCAATTTTAAAGAAACCCTCTATGAGCTTTAGAAAGGCAAAAGGTCTAACTATCATATTTTCATCCTTTCGGCACAAAGTGTTATATCTTAAATAATGGCAAAGAACAATTAGCTAAATTCGACTTTAAAAGTAATGAATGAATTTTCTTAGGATATTCTTCAATATGTAAAGCTTATAGAGTTTTTAACAAAAGAGCTTTAGTTGTTGAAGAATCTATTCATGTTGCTTTTGATGATTCTTTATCTAATGCATGTTTGAATGATGATATTGATGATGTATGTGCTGATTTAAATAGAATTTCTCTTGAAAATAGTTACAAAGAAGTTGATGAACAAAGATTAGATGTTGATATGCATGAATTTGATAATGCTAATTTGCCTTAAGTATGGAAGCATGCTAAATTACATCCTAAAGACTTAATAATTTGAGAACCTTCTAATTGTGTGCTAACAAGATCATCTTTAAGGAATTTAAGCAATATGGTTTTTCTATCACAGTTTGAACCTAAAAATGTTGATGAAGCCTTAAAAGATAAGCTTTGGATTAATGGAATGCAAGATGAATTAAACTAGTTCACAAGAAATGATATATGGATTTTGGTTCCTAGATATGAAAATAGAACTATCATAGGAACCAAATGGGTGTTTAGAAACAAGCTTGATGAATCTGGTTTAATAACAAGAAATAAGGCTAGATTGGTTGCTAAAGGTTACATTCAAGAAAAAGGAATTGATTTTGATGAGACCTTTGCTCTGGTTTCTCGACTATAATCTATAACAATGCTTTGGCATTTGCTGCGTTTAAAAATTTACACTTCTTTAAATGGATGTCAAATGTGCATTCTTAAATGATCTTATTAAAGAAGTCTATGTAGAGTAACCACCTGGTTTTAAAAATAATGAATTTCATAATCATGTTTTCAGATTGAACAAAGCTCTTTATTGACTAAAGCAAGCTCCTAGAACTTGGTATGAAAGATTCAATAGCTTCCTGTTAAGCAATGGATTTTCAAGAGGAAATGTTAATACAACTTTACTTAACAAAAACCACAAGTCTGATACATTGATTGTACAAATCTATGTTAATGACATTGTGTTTAGAGCTACAAATATGAGTCTTATAAAAGATTTTGTTGAGTTGATGAAAAGTGAATTTGAAATGAGTATGATGGGGAATCAAATTATTTTCTTGGTCTCCAAATCAAATAATATGAAAATGTAACCTTTATCAATCAAGCTAAATATACAAAAGAATTATTAAACAGGTTCAAAATAGATATTTGCATATCAAAACCAACACCTATGAGCACAAGTTTAAAACTTGATAAAGATGGAAAAGGCAAAAATGTTTGTGAAAAGATGTATAGAGGCATGATAGGCTATTTATTATATTTAACAGCTTCTAAGCCTGGCATCATACTTTCTATATGTGTATGTGCAAGATTTCAACCATGCTCCAAAGAATCACACTTAAATGTAGTAAAACGAATTTCCAAGTATCTATTAGCACGATTGAAATTGGCTTGTGGTATCGAAAATTTACTTCTTTCAATCTCATTGGATACTCTGATTTTGACTTTGCTAGATGCTAAGTGGATAGGAAAAGCACAAGTAGCACATGCCATTTTTTTGGAAATTCTTTAATATCTTGACACTATAAAAAGAAAAATTTAGATGTACTTTCAACTACTGAAGTTGAATATATAACAATTGTCATTTGTTGTGCACAAATTTTATGGATGAAACAAATTTTTGCTTGATTATGGTTAAATTTTGAAAATGTTCAAATTCTTTATGATAACACAAGTGCTATAAATTTAACAAAAAATCTTATCCAACGCTCAAGGACCAAGCATATCAAGATTATATATCATTTCATTCGAGATCATATTCTAAACAAAGATATCAACTTTTGAAATTTATTGATACAAACAATCATATTGCTGATATTTTTACTAAACTCTTGAGTGAAGATTGTTTTCTACACTTTAAAAAGAGACTTAAGAATGATCAAGCAAGATGAATACTAAGTATTATTGAACGAAGTAGACATAGATTGCTGCATAATCTAGTCTATGCATGTATTAGATCTATTTACATGCTAATTTGTTATAATCTAGTTTGATTGCTGCATAATTATGAAGGTTAGTGATCTATTATGTTTGCATATCTATTATGTGTGAGCTTGAAATTTGGTGAAGTCTTCATGTGATGAGGTGAATATGGTTAATTCCTACGTGTGTAGGCATTGTGGTGTGAAGTCCTCAAGTGTTAAGGCATTTGTGGTGAAGTTCTATCATTGTATAGGCAAGCAATGAAGTCTTATGTGAGCATAGGCAAGTGTAATGAAGTCCTATGTGAGTATAGGCATGTGGTGAAGTCCTATGTGAGCATAGGCAAAGTGGTGAAGTCCTACATAGATGTAGGCAAGCGATAAAGTCCTATGTGAGCATAGGCATGTGTGTGAAGTCCTATCAATGTATAGGCATGTGATGAAGTCCTATTAGAGTATAGGTAAGTGTGATGAAGTCCTATCTGACTATAAGCATGTGGTGAAGTCCATTGTGAGCATAAGTAAGTGTGGTAAAGTCCTATCGATGTATAGGCAAGTGTAGTCAAGTCCTATGTAAGCATAGGAAAGTGTGGTGAAGTCTTATTCGAGTATAAGCAAGTGGTGTAAAGTCTAACATGGGTGTAGACAAGTGTGGAGTCCTCTGTCTAGGCATCTGTGAGGTCCTCCTTGATGAGGCATTTGTTTGAGCTAATTATGTTTTATATCTGTGCATCTCTCCTTGTTTGCATATATATGTCATGTATGTATTTTTTATGAGTACAAAGGAAGAGAAGTGAGTGCACAATTATCTATATACATGAAGTATGTTTTGAAAGGGGAAGAAATTTGATATATTAAGCGTAGTTTGTATTTTCCCAAAATTAAGCAAAAAAAATATGTTTTGAAAGCTGGAAAGTTGAAAATTTTCTTAGAATCTGGATACTTAATTGAGGGAGAATATGCTATAGTGAATATGAGTTAATTGAGCATAAATTGTCCTCATAAAAAAAGGAGATTGTTGAACTTGAGAATTCAATGTGAATTTTGATGAACAATTTAATGCATAATCAACTATTTATTTGTTGTAAATTACATTAATTAGTCAAATATATATATGTGTGCTTTGTGCATGTTTGCACATGTTTTCTGCAAGTTTTAGCAGGAATATGATTGTCAAGGGAAAGCCATAAGAGTTGATCAAGGTGCAACTAAGCCAAAGCTTGACAGGCTCAAAGAACGCACAAATGGTTGAGGGCTGGATCAAAGCCTAAATAAGTTAAGAGGTCAAGGCTCGACAAGTTAATAATCTAACACATGATAAGCTTAGGAAGCAAACAGACTTGTCGAAGGTCAAGCTTTGGCTCGACATGCAAAAATGATTGAGGCTCGACCAAGTGAGTGCAAGGCTCAACAAAAGCTTAAGGGAGAAAGTGTTGTCACGGGTCACATTGAGGCCTTGACGTGATGAAGCTTAGGGTGCGATAAGTGAAAATTTTAAGCTCAAAGAAGCACTTGTGTGCAAGGCTGTCACAAGTCAAGTTTGGGCACAATTGAGGCACGACGAAGCATTTGAGCTAAAGAGGTGGCATGTGAAAGGTTGTCGTGATTCAAGCTTAGGAGCAACAAAGCTGAGATGGACAAGAAAGAGCCGTTAGAGTGTATTTAATCTTGCAAGTTATAGACTTTTGAATTTCAAAGGCTATTTATATACAAAGTCTAAAAGATCAACATGAGTGAAAAAAAAGTACAAATTTTATTTTACGAGCTCATTAACTGCGATCATACCAATTCTTTTTTTGTTCTTTTATAGAAAATATTTGCAAATATTAAGGAGAGAGAGAAATACTCTAGTGCTTAGTTCTTTTTATTTCTATTATATAAAAGTACTTAGAGAGAGAAAGAAATATTTCTTATTCTTATGTGTGTAATATTGCTCATCTTGAGCTAACTCTTTGAAATTAATATAGTGGTAGTGAAGACCTCATAAGAGGCAATTTGGTGACCATAGAGAGTAGGTAAAAGGCTAAACTCCACATTAAATATTTATCTTATTTCTTCCTTTAAATCTTTCGTATTTTATCTTTTTATCTGTTGAAAATTTATTTAAGGGTTTTATTCTACTGCTTTAAATTTTCAAAATTTTTAACACCCCCCAAATGAGGGTTCTAGTGTTATGAAAAAAAAAATACAAATCAAATAGCAATCAAGCCACATGAAATTTCAGTTCATTTCAAAACAGTTCGATTCGTAGTTCGGCTTAGGACCCTAAAACAAACCAAATCATTTTACATATTTTTTTTAAAAAAACAAACATATTTATTTCTTTTAATTGTTTTGCGAAAAAATTGATTATTTTAATTTTTTATTTAGATATATGTCTATAATAATCCTAATAGGGGTTTAATGGGACTGTCTTAGAGTCATCATATCATGTATACACCTATAACATAAGGATCGCTTTACAAATTAAAATTTGCAAAACTTTAACTAATTCTTGTCTCACTTTATTATAATATGCATATTGTGAAAATTGAAAAAGAATATGATAAACTGATGTATATTTTTTATGAATTCATCATAGGCTAAAACATACAAAGTATATAGGGTTAGAATCCCCAATCAGTTCCCTAGAAATCTGCTTAATCAACTTTCTACTCAATGTCTACGACCTGTACACACCTTTATAAGGAAACAACATCAATTGGTATTCAATCTCCTATTCAATGTTTATGACCTATATGTTAGTGATTGTGTCCTAGGCCAATTACTACGTATTATTATTTCATGTATATTTAATTTAGAGGCATTTTTATTATAAAGTTTGGATGTTTACTTTATAATAAAAATTATGAATAATCTATTTATTCATGGATTCTCATTGTGTGAAATGATGGTGAATTAAATCCAGTATGAGTTTTATTTTGATGATCTTGAGATGTTTATGTGTATAGAGATACAAATAAAACTCATAAGTATATATATTAGAGATCTATATATATTGGATTGACCCACTATGAGATCACTACATGCAATTTCGATACATCCTTAGACTTGAAATCACCATAGATTCCAACATGAGTAACATTATGTTTCAACTAAATCAAATGTTGTTCTTAAGCAAATAATTCAAAAGGTTTTGATTGGCCATAATGTGAAACATGTAGAGGATGTTGAGTGATTAAGATGGGATTTGTCCCTCTCTTTATGAGAGAGATATCTTTGAGCTCCTTGATAAGTGAGACTGACAAATGCATGGCATGTTCAAATAAATTGATAGTGTTATCAATTTCATTTGTTTTATCAGTTCACTTAGAGATCGAGAAACAACAAGATTGAATAATATAAGGGACATTGTACATGTCTTATATTCAATTAGATATCGCGAGACAAAAAAGATGATGAAATAAGTTATAGAATAGGTAAAATCGAATCACCAATCTTCATTTGATTTGGTAAACATAATATCTTGCTAGAGACTACTTGTGTTTTGTTTACTGAAAATAGTTTTCAAGTTAACTGCCAATATCAAATGAATCTAGAGGTCACACACAAAAGAATAAGCACAAAAGGAAAATGGTTTAATTTTAAAGTCCAGCGAGAAGAATAAATAAATAAATAAATTATTATTATTATTATTATTATTATTATTATTATGAATAATAATTTAATTATTAAAAGACTTATTACCATGTCTAACCCTAATAAGATTAGGGGCATTAATGTCAGTAAAAAAATACTTACTATAAAGGAGTGATAGGGCTCTTTAGGGTTATGACTTTTCATTGTCACATAAGACGGCAGAGAAAATCTGTAACACAGATAGAGAGAAAAAACACAAGAGAGGAAAAACTCGATTCTTCTTGATCAATATAGAAGTGTTCTAGATTGCGCTAGCACGCAAAAGCGATTCCTTTTGGGTGTACTTGTTCGTGTGGACTACATAAAGAGCACAACGAAATCGTAGTGCCTTGTAGATTCGGATTACAAGTGATTGAATTTAAATCTCTTGATACAAAATTGCAAGGGATTTTTTTTTTTGGATTCATTCTTGTTGGTACATAATTTAATCAAAACACATGGATTCTATTTTAGGGTTTTGAATTTTCCACTGTAGAATTTTTTTTTAAATTCGCTCGAAACTTTACACTATACAATTATAAGGAAATAACATTAATTGGTTATCTTTGACAATCTCAACAAATCATCGATAATCTCAACACTCCCCCTCAAGTTGGTGCATATATATCACACATGCCCAACTTGTCTAAGAACTTTGAGAACATCCATTAGATACTGCTTTAGTAAGGATATTAGCTAACTAATCTTCTGATTGAATTATGGTAATTCCACATCTTTTCCATCCAGTTTCTGCCTAATGAAAACCTATCTACCTCGACATGCTTTTTCTGGTCATGTTGAACTGGATTATGCTATATTACATGCTGCTTTATTGTCATAGTAAAGATGAATTGGTTGCTTTAAGGGATAGCCTAGGTCCTATAAGAGAAATTTTAACCATAGTGCTTCACAAATTCCTAAGGTTATTCCTCTGTACTCAGCCTCTACACTAGATCTTGCAACAACATTCTATTTCTTGCTCCTCCATGTGACCAAGTTTCCATCTATAAAGTAAGATATCCTAAAGTTGATCGCCTATCATGAACTGCTCCAGCCCACTTAGCATCTATATATGCCTCAATATTTTGCTTGTTCATGTTTTCAGAGAATAGAATTCCCTTTATAGAGTAGATTTTAGGTACCTTAAAATGCCATGACTGCACTCATATGTTGTTACTTGGATTATGCACGGAATTAACTAACACACTTAGTGCATAGGCGAGATCTGGTCTTGTGTGAGCTAAGTACATTAGTCTTCCAACAAGTCTTTAGTATCTCGCCTTGTCCATAGGTACCTAATTGTCTCAATACATAACTTTAGACCATCTTCCATTGGTGTGTCAACTGCTTGGTAGCTTGACATACCAGTTTCATGAAGTAGATCCAAGGCATACTTTCTCTAAGATAGGAAGATACCTTTATTTGATCAGAATACTTCAATTCCTAAAATGGTATTTTAAAGGGCCTAAGTCTTTAATTTCAAATTCCTCGGATAACTACTCCCTTAAAGCTTTCATTTCTTCTGGGTTGTTGCCTGTGATGATCATGTCATCTATCTGTACAATGAGTGCAGTAATTTTCCCATTTTGTTTCTTTAAAAATAATGTGTGATCTGAATTGCTTTGTTTGTAATTAACGGTTGTCATGGATTTAATGAATCATCCAAACCATGCTCTAGACGATTGTTTTAAAGTGATTTCTTCAACCTACATACCTTCTGCGTTTGTCTTTCTATTATCATGCATCTTGGTGGGAGATCCATATAGACTTCTTTAGAGTTCACCATGGAGGAATTCATTTTTTACATCAAACTATTGTAATGGCCAATCAAAATTTGCAGCTAAGGATAGCAAGACCCAGATTGTATTGATTTTGGCTATAGGTGCAAATGTCTCAGTGTAGTCAATTCAGTAAGTTTGGGTATATCGTTTTGCCACCAATCTCACCTTAAAACATTCGATCACACCATCAACTTTGTATTTCATAGTAAAGATCCATCGACACCCAACTGGTTTTTTCCCTGTAGGACGGTCAAATAGCTCCTAAGCTTGATTCTTTTACAAGGAGGCGATCTCTTCATTTATCACAGCTTTCCATCTCATATTACTTAAGGCTTTTTGCACACTTTAGGTACAGATACAATAGATAATTAATTGACAAATGACTTATTTGTTTGTGACAAGCGATGTGTAGACATATAATGGTTCATAGGATATCTCACTTTACTAGACAACTGAGGTTCATATTTAGGTTTGGAATACCTCTGGTGAGATTATAGTAACTGTCTCCTGGATGACTCTGGCACCGTATAAGGAATATCCTCAGACAATGATTAGTTTGTGTATCAATTAAGAGAGACTCATTTTCACTTTGATCTAAGGTTTGACAATTAGGCTCCAACTCATTCACTTTGATCCTTATTATTTCATTGTGTAGAGTATCTCCACTTAAATCCATGTTTTGACCACTAGGGTAGCCTACATTTTGGTCAAATATTGCCACAACATCTTCCTCAATATTCTCCCCACCTAGAGAAATACATAGTATCTTCATGAAAGACAACATCTATAGGGATAAAGATGCGTCCTTTTTGATAAATAGCATATCCAAAAAATACACATGTCAAGGCTCGAGGTATTAACGTATTGCGTTGTTTTTCAGGAAGATGAACATAGGCGACACATCTGAAGACATGAGTGGAAGGTTTGGGACTATTGGTGCAACAACAGCCTCTGCTAGTGCTTGGAAGGTGTAAACACTCTATTTTTGCTGCTAAAATAATAATATAAAAAGCAAAAAAAATAACAACAATAATAAAAAAAGAGATAAATAAAAGTAGAATATGTGTAAGAAAATAAAAAAATATCATAGGAAGAAAAAAATAATAAAAAATAAGACAATTCAAAACGAAAAGAAAAGAATATTAAAAAATTATTTAAAAAATCATATTTTGGCTCATTCTAGGTCACTCAAATTTTATTTGGGTAACCAACATGACAGAAGCATAAACCAACAGCTTGTTGGATAAAGCCACACACATGCATGCAAGAGTCCAGGGTTTGAATCGTGTAGGAGGCAGATAAAATTTTTTTTAGCTCAGGCACGTGTACAGCACACACCTACACGTATGATGTACATGTTCAACACACGCGTCTTCTTCTTCCTCAAAATCGACCTGTTTTTCTCACGTGATCAACTCATTTCAAGCTTATTTTTAACCCAATTTTACTCCATTTTTCACCAAATTGATTGAGGGGTTTTGAAGAAGACTTGAGATACTATAAATTTGGATTAAAAACTAGCTCAAAAGCTTGTGTTTTGATGTTTAAATTTTGATTCAAAGTTCGTGAAAAAACTCATTTTGCACAGAAACGAATTTCCATAATTTGATCTGAACTACCATATAAGCTTCTAAAAATCCTTATCTGAACTTCTTATCCTCGTTCTAGAAGCTCATTTATCTCGAGGATCACTATACACGTTCTAGAAGTCAAATTCGCGCACGGACCACCTACTCTTTTTCAAAGCAAATCCCACCTAATTCGACTTCTAAATAGTATAAATAAAAGTTGAAATAACTATTCAAACCATCCATAACTAAAAGAAACAATAAAAAACATTCAACAAGCTCTTTTAAGTTTTGAATCAAGTTTGAGCATTTTGAGGTTCAATTTCAAATTTTTCTAGTTACTCCCAATTGAAGTCGAATCGAAGCAAATCAAGGTCATAGTTGGACTTAAGAGTGGTGAAAGCTTTAGTTAGTTTCTTTCCCCTCAGTTTAAGGCTCTTCAGTGACCTCCGATCAACAACCACCATCGAACGCCGCCTATAGGAGCTCGAACCACTTGCTTCTAGTCATTTTCGAGCTAAATAACCATTGCAGGTGTCTTCTCCATCCATAATTAGCTTGTTCCAAACGCAATCATAGCCACCAAGAACCCCCAGACCACCACTAGTCACCATCATCGTTTGCTTCCCTTGTGCAACCTAGATTCACTCCAAGATCCGACCTGAAACCCAACTCAAATCTAGGATTCAACCCGGGCACCCAAACCAGGTAAGTCCAAATTTTATTATTATTATTATTATATATTATTATTATTATTATTATTATTATTATTATTATTATTATTATTATTATTATTATTATTATTATTATTTAAAATAAAGAATGAATTTTGTCAAAATAGAAAAACCCAAATAATATGTAGGTGTAGTGTAGGCATATTAATATAAATATATATATATATATATGTTGTGTGTGTATGCTAATACATATAAATAAATAAATAAATTTAAAAATAAAAAATATTTAAAAAAAGGTGTTTTTGACACGCATAAAATTCTATTTTCTAAAAAAGAAAAATCAACTTCGCAGCCTATAAGGTTATACCCAACAAAATTTTACAAAAATTGAAAAATTAATAAAATTAAATTGCAAATATTTCAAAAGATAAAGAAAAACAAATTAAAATTTTCATTAAAAGAACTATGTTATCTGATCTCGATTAATAGATACAGAGGCACGTTCAGGGCGACATAAAAAATTAAAAAAAAAAACTTTTTTTAACTCTTGCAAATATTGAATTGACTCTTTGTTATTGTAAATATTGTTTTCATTTGTAAAATGCAATGATTAAACTGTAAATATCACATTATAAATTTTGGAGCATTAAAGAAGGTAAACTTTAATTCAAGAATTTTAAGATAGTAACTGTAAGCCCCGGAAAATTTCAATAAATAATTTCAAAATGAACTTTGAAAATAAACCCTAAAAATCACTCCAAATTAAAACCGAATTTTGACAAGTCCTAAATCACGAACGAATTCAAAAACTTCTCAATCTTGAGAAAATGAAAATCTTTAAACAATAAAATAAGAACTCAGTGGTTTTCAATTCAAAACCACAACGTACGAAAAATTTAATATTTAGCTCCGGCTTGTAAAATCGGGTAATATAAAGCCCAAAAACAAATTATTAAAAAGTAAATAATGATTAACTTTCGGAAATGAAACCCAATTAAAGAATTCCGAAAACATTAAGAGTTATTAAATACTTGCAAAAATAAAATTTAAAATAAAATTCTCAAATTAAATAGTTATATAAACATAAATATCAGTTTCCAAATTGGCAAAGGTCTAAACCAGAAATCACCAGAAACCCTAACCGGAATACAATAGTGTAAGTCAAGCAATCTAGCGCCCCTAACCCTAGAGGCCGAGATGTAGTTTAAATATATAGAATAACTCATAGTAATATAAGTTCGTTTATAATTATCAGATTGGTAAATTTTGACCTATTTCGAACCCGTTCGGATACAGACTTTGAAAAGCGTGTCCCGGGGCTCGAGATATCAAAAATATACCATTAGTACCGTTAGACTCGTAATTTTATAAGATTTCTAAATATATATCATATAATTTTTCGGGTTATAAAAGTTACAGTTATAACCTTTTACCGTATTTTCATTTCTATCGGTAATGATTAGTCTTTTGCACTATTCATTTTATTTCATTACACAATTTTATTATTATTATTTTTATATACCCCGAGTTTCCTAGTAATCGAGTAAACTTCGAAAACTAGAAAATGAAACCCTAAACCGGTTTAGTTCAAAGCGTTATGAGAAAGACCTAGAAACCCTAAATCCGGCTTTTCCTTAATTTCCAAATAAGAAACTTTTATAAGCAAAATTAATTTTGAATATAGTTCTTGATTATATTTCAAACCAAGAAAAGATCAGATTTTTGAGAAAATTTCAACTCCAGGTCATCCCGAGACCCATTATAGAAAAGCGTGCCCCGAAACTAGAATTTCAAAACTTTCTTTATGAATACTCATTTGAATCGAAATAAAATAAGGATTTCAAAAATATATTTTTCATAATTTTCCGGCTTACGAAAAATACAGTTATAACCTTTTTATTCGTATTTCATTACTACCGGAAATTAAATTGTCTTGTCAACTATTCACTACTATTCAAAAAGTACCACCTATACTACCTAGTCTACCTATTAGCATACTCTACCATTTCAAACCCTTACCATCACTCAAATCACTCTCTTTTCTCCATAACTTTTTGTCCCTTAACTTTTATACAAATTATGACAAGTCAAACATCATGTTAAATCAATCAAATAAAGTAAAAGTTTTTCAAACTTCTTCCTCCTCCATGAATAGTGCCGCGTGAATAGTCCCCCCTCCCCATGTCCATTTTGCAAATTTTTTTTTTATTTAATCTAACTCCATTTAACCTAATTCCACTTTATATATAAGCTATGTTTTCTCTCTCTTCCTTCATTCACTCATTTTACAAACTTCACAAAGTGGAAAAAGCTCTCAAAACCTCTCCTTTTCCTCTCTTGGCCGAAAGTTCTATGCCCCCCCCACACACAACTTCCATTTCCTCTTCATATCTTCTATTTGTCTTCAAGTAAGTAAGCTTTTACCTCCTTCCACCTTTAGATCTTTGTTATGGCTAAGTGATTCTTGGATATTCCAACCAAAGGACCCCATGAGCTTTTGCTAGGGTCAAGGAAAGATCAAAACAAGAATACCGAACCATTACAAAATAGATCTACCATTTAAAGGAGCTTTTATGCCAAAAGCTTTATGTTCATCCATCAAAAAGTATTTTGAACTAAAGATCTTTTGTAAAAATATAGTTTTTATGTTTTCAAAACTCATTTAAGCATTTGATATAGTAGATCTATCATTTTACTACTCTTATTCATGTAGACATTTAAGATCTCATCTTCATTTTGAGGTTATGTGCATTCATGGTCTTTAATGCTTTTGTCTTTAGTAAATCACCTTCCTAGTATGTAGATCTATGGTTAGATAAGTTAATAAAGTCAAAAAGGAAAACACTTTTCAAGAAATAAACTTGTGTAAATTCGGATGACTTTAGAAACCTAGGTTAAAAACACTTTTATCAACTTCCAAACATGTATTTTTCAAGAAAAATGAAGCCTATAGGTGATAGATAATGTTTGATGATGTTTTTCATGAGTTTAAATGAGTTTTTACTAAAGAAAATATTTAAAACAAGAGAGGAAGTCTAAAAGAAATTTTGGGTGAAAAGTCTTGAAAGCCAAATTCGTAATAATGGATGTATAGTTAGAAAACACTATTTTTCCAACTTCAAAAATAGTATTTTCTTAAATAAATGAAGTCCTTAGGGTATAGGTATAATAAATACTTAAAGTTTTGAGTATAAAATACATTTTCCTTAAGGGAATCAACTTGAAAATAAAGTTTTCTAAATTCGGATTTTTGGAAACCCTCTAGTAGAAGACCCACTTAAAAGTTTACAAATGAAGATTTTATTAAAGAAATAAAGGCCTTAGGATATAACTAATATAAGGGTCAAAATTTCTTTAAACAAAATGGAGTTTTCCCAAAGAAAATCCTTGTAATAAGTAAGTGTGACCAAGTGTGGTAATCTTACTTGTTAAACAATAGCATGAAATGATTTTCTAGGAAAAAGTTTATTTAAATTCTTTAAGTCTAAAAAGTTATAAGAACTTAGGCTCATTAGAGTTCATATCATGACATTCATGATAGGGAAAATCATTACCATTGCATTTAGTTTCATTTCATACTTAGGAATCTCAAATGCATTCATGAAAACCGCATTTTTGGAATTGATAAACCCGCTGTACAGATCTGATCCCTCAATTCCGAGGCTTAGATATTTTCAAAACTTGACTTAAACTTCGTATTTAGAAAGCTCTTCCGAAGTAGATAGAAATCGATATAAAATTTGCGAGATTCCGAGTTAAAATGACCAAGTTATGGCCATTTTAAATCGGGACTTCGAAAATGACGCGAATTTTTATTTCGCTAAGTTTTCTTAGAGTTTTAGTATCCTTAGATGGTAGAATACTCATTAGAGTATTTCTTATGTGATTAGGTGAACCCGTGAACGTTGACTCTTTACCACCGGATTATTACTAGAAGACCGGTGATCCAATGGCCGAGTGAGTTCATTTCCTGAGTAATTATGCTCATTGAGTGTGCTTGTAATTGTAGTAGCACTAGATTTAGGTAAAGATAAAATTGTTGATGAGAAATGAAATTTTCATGTTGAATGAATGATAAGTATATCGAGATGAGACTTGTTGAAATAATATTGTATGAGTTAGTATAGACTTGGATTGTTTGAAATACTCTATGATCGCTCTTAATTTGCATAATGAACTTGCTACGATTCTATAAATAAACTGTACATGCATATCATCTGTGAGTCACATTGCATTACGAGAATGCTTTTGGTGGGAACAAAAGTATGATCGGGAGGCAGCGGGCCTTCGTTAACGTTAAGGATCTGCAGGGTCGCTTAAGTTAACGGGCAGTGGAGTAGACACTATAAACCAATACATATAAACAGGTGGAGGACCACCTTCGTTAACATCAAGGGCCTATGAGGTCGCTTATGTTAATGGGCAGTGGAGCAGACACTATAAACCACAAGAGAAAATATTGGAATTGTGGTTGCATGTTCATGGACCACCCCAAACCCCGAATGGAGGGCGTAAATCCATTCACATATGGCTACCGGAAAGTCATATGCTTGTATGTTCACGTGCTTGTGCATTCATATGATTGTTTAAATAAACTTGTTTGTATATTTTACAATTGAGTATATTATTGCGGAAATGAATCTCACTAAGCTAGTGTAGCTTATACCCCAATAGTTAATTAAATGAGCAGGTTATTTCAAGGATGCAAAGTGGGGACCGAATTGGTTGGAGCCGGGAATGGCTTCGGGATTCTGGCAGGATATATGGATGTTTGAAGTTATCCACTAGATTTTTATGAGCTGCCTTGTAATATTTTTATGTAGGGAAGCCTATGGACAAATGTATTTGGAGTTAAATGATTTGTATTTTGAAGTATAGTGATCCGTATATGAAATGTAGTGATTTGTATCTGAAGTATAGTAAACTTGTATTTCCTTTACATTGTTACTCATTTGTATCAACATGAAATGTATCATTCCGATGTGTCTCCTTTATGTGTTAGACGCCTTGTACATAGTATGGAAGCCTTCGCGTGACTGAAGTGGTCATTCTTAGGCTTTAATATTGTGTACGGCGGACTGCCACGTTTAGGGTACCCTTCGGGGCGTGACAGTAACCATATAGTTTTAATAGGGTAGTCCTTCAATCTAAAAATCTCTGGTTTAACAAAGTTGATTCTAAATCAATTTTTTTCTCAAACTAATGGCTAAGTTAGGATCAACCAACCAATTGATACAAACCTACAATTTTTTTCTCGATTTTGATCGAGTGGCGACTCTTAAAGTATTCGCAAATAAAGTTTTTTTTTTTAATTCTGGTCGAAGATTCGTATTTGTAAACCCCTAATTTTTTTTGGGTAAATTTAAGTTCAAACCCTAAACCGGAAGTCAACCAGAAACCTTAAGTCAACAAATTCCTGAGAAACCCTAGCAGTTTAGATCCGACAACCCCGTGTTCTTAAACCAAGAAGTTGAAATATGAGTAGCGAGTGTAGATTGGTTCATAAGAATATTAGGATGCTTGAAAATATCAAATTAGTGAATTTTCAATCCATTTCGAACCCGATCGGATACAGGCTTTGAAAAGCATATCCCGAGGCCCGAGATACTAAAAATATGTTATTAGTACCATTAGACTCATAATTTCATAAGATTTTCAAATATATTAGTTATATAATTTTCCGAGTTATAAAAGTTACAGTTATAGCATTCTTATCGTATTTTCATTACTATCGATACTTTAATAGTCTAATCTACTTTTTTATTTCTAATCATACTATTCACAAGTACAACCACTCATACTTTATTCTTACATCCTTACAACCTATTCTTATAATATTACATCATTTTCCTTACATTTACCTTTCCAATACATTTTATTACATAATATTTAATTTTTTTAATTTATCACACAAAATTATCACACATCTCTCTCTCTCTCCCCTTTAGTGAACCGACACCCCTCCCTTTTTCTCTCTCAATTTGTTTTATTTATTCCTTCTTTTATTAAACAAACCCTAATTTAATCCTCTACATAAACCCCTTTATGTCTTTCACTTTTCATTTTCCTCTCTTTTCTCTAAACAAACTCTTGCATTTTGGTTTTCTCTCTCTCTCTCCTCTCCTTGTTGCCGTGACCCTCCCATACACACACACGCACACACACATTTTTCTTCAAGTTTTCTTACTCTACACACCTAATAGGTAATAGATCTACACCCTACCACCTTAAAAACATGTAATGACAAGATCATATATGTGTGATTCCACTCAAAGTCCCCATGAACTTTATGCTAGGTGAAATAGCCATGAAATTCCTAATTCATATTTTTAAATGTCAATGGAAATACATGCTTTTGTATGTGTTGAATATGATTTATGTTCATGATAAATTATGTATTTTATGGTTGTGTTAAAATATGGAAATACTCTAGAATTTATTAAATATTTAGTTCATAAAATTTAGATTTCTTTAACATGTATAAATTATGTTTGGAATGTATTAAAACAAGTAGATAAATGCATGCATATAAGTCTCCTTATAATAGAAAAATAAGGCCAAAAATCAAGCTTTTAACCATCATTAAGGCCTTAAACTAATATCATTAATTAGCCAAAAGTTAATTCATTAGTTACCTTAACTTTTGATGCCTCAAAAGTCAAATAACAAGATAATATTAACCTAATAAAGTGTCAAATTCGTCCAAAATTTTCAGACCTCCCAAACACACCTCAAAAAGCTCCAAAACCTTCTTCTTTCTTCTCCAAAATCTCTCCCATGACTATATACCATTAGCCCCTTCAACTCTTACAAAAATAACCACTAAAAGCTTGCTTAAGGACCACAAAGCTAAGGCCTAAAGTTCTATTGGTGAGTATGTTTTTCATGTTTTAAACTTATGCATGAATATGATTTCTTGACAATAGGATTTAAACATAAACTTGTGTTTGATGATTCATATGCTTTGTTGGTTGTATGAGAAGTGTTTTGTTGTTATAGAAGTTAGTTGTATGTATGGTATATGAATTTGGAAGTGTTGGAAAGTTGTGGTTGAATGATCAAATGTTGAGAGTGTTGACATGTGAGGATTGAGTAGTTGAAGTGTGGAATTGAAGTGTGATTGGTGCTTTGATGATTAGAAGTAGAATTTATGTTGTTTGGATAGTGTTTAAAACATATAACAAGCTTTGGAAAGTTTAAATTAAGTTTGAGAATTTTGAAGAGAATAAGTTTTGTAATAAAACAGGGGAAACAAAACATTTTCGTATAGGCTTAATTTTGAGCGTACGCCGGCATCTGACACTTCAATGCCGCTGGAAGGCGGTGTTCGAAGTGAAAAGAATAGATTTTTTTAAAGCCTCTTGAACGCTACGACTTTGCTAGAAAAGGTTGCCAATGTTCATTTTTCAAATTGTACGCCGGCTACTAGGGTTCCAAAGCCGCCGACTTGTAAGTGGTGTGGAATGACAACAGAATCAAAATTTTTAACGCTGGGCTAAAGGCTGCCGTCGTAGGATCCAAAGCTATCGACGTACATGGATACACTGCCGATGTTGGGGGTATTTATGGGCGTGGACTAACCCGTGTAACTCTCGAAAATTTTTGGGAATTTGGAGTTGTATTCTACGTCGGCTCAAAGCCACCGGCGTATCCTTGAACGCTGCCAGTGTTGGCAAGTGTTGAACTTTAGTATGTTGCACACCGGTTCAAAGCCGCCGGCTTTGAAGGCCAACGTATCCCCTGCATTTTTCATTCTCAAAAACTTTCTTCAAAATTTTCCAAAGCCTAGTATATGATCAATTAAATATTTGTTAAGTGTTCTATAATATAATAGATGTTTAAATGCTCTATTATGACATTGTATTAATTTATTTGAATTTCTTTGATTAATTATATTTGCAACTAGTTAATTAGTGCTTAAACTAAGTGGAAATTTAATATTATTTTAAACAGTGATGGATCCTCGCTCAGCCAACCCATTAGTTTGCGAGCTATCTCAGGTACGCAGTAACTTGCTTGTTTCTTTACTAGGGTAGGCATCAAACCAAATTACTTTAAATTAAGAAAATCTCATTAATTGATGATTGTTGATTGTCCTTGTTTGCTATTGAATCTGGTTCGGAGAGCGGCGCCCTGCTCAGATTGGGGGCATGATACTTTTTCGTTATTGGATAGAATTATTTAGGAGATATGAGTATCCGAGCTACTCATATCAACCCCATGAGCGTCGTGATGCGTTACTCAGGATCCCGTAGTATTACGAGCTATGTCGGAAGGTGGGGATGCCTAGTCTGTATGAACAGTAGGGACCACTCAAGGAGGCGGACGTAATACTATATCCTTGTTACCCAGAGTTTGAACACTCTCATGATGAAAGACTAACTAAAGATTGAGTAATAAATTATTGGTTGTTGCATTTTACATTTAGATTAAGTATGTGTGAATCACTTTGTATTTGTATTCGTTACTTATGTACTGGGCCTTTGGCTCATATTTTAACCATTTCAGGTGATGAATCCAACGAGTTTTACACGAGTATGGGGTATGAAACCGATTTCGAGGATTTTCTTGATGATATGGAGGACTAGAGATGACCTTAGACTTGGTGGAATCCAATTTTTGTAATAGAATAGTTATATTAGTCTTGTGGTTGTATTTAAGGTATTAGTTGAATTTTATGTGTGTAATTTTGTTAAGGCTTGTAAGAAGCCTTTAGATGTAATATATGTATATATATATATGTACTTAGCTATGTATGACTTAAGTTTGCTTCTTTTGTAAAATATGTTGATAATGAAGTAGTGTATTATGTTTAATGTTTAGAAAAAAAAATATTATGGTTTCTATTATATTATCTATGTGGAATTAGATAAACAATTTCTCAAACAATTCTTTTATACAACCTTACATATAATCTTACAGGTTATATGTGGTTGGGGAACTGTTATCACCTGTTTTAAATTTTAGGGGTGATAGCGAATCCTTACACTAGGGATGTGGAGATACTTGAACATGAGATCCTTGCCATCACAATGTTATAAATCTTGTTATTTAAGTTATTTTACTATTATTTTGCTTTATTATTGAGTTATGTTGTTATTATTAATGTTTTGTGCATGTATTCATCATTTGACCTTATCTACATAATGATCATAATGCATTTGCATTTATGACTAGTATAATAAACTAGATCTAGTTGTTTTGAGTACACAAATACCTTAGGTTTTTTTTTATATACATAGAAAACTTGTAGTAGTATGATAGTAGTGAGAACATGTTATAAAGCTTAAAATCTATTTTAGTTTCAACAAAAATATTTTTTGGAAATTCAGATCTACAAAGAACCTATATAGAAAAGCTATTTTTCAACTTCAAAATGAGTATTTTACATTAAAAATGAAAGGCTTAGGAATAAGTATCATAAATGAGTGGTTTTTAAAAGTGAAGCTTAGATCTACTAAGATATTTTCAAAACAAGAAAAGTCTACAAAAGTTATGTTAACATTATGTTTCAATCCCAACAACAAGCTTAAAATTCAATAAGGAAGGCTTGATATGTGAACACCTATTTTTCAACCCCAAAATAAGATTTTTATTAAAGAAATGGAGGCCTTAAGGAGTAGGTTTGGTTAGGAATTACTTTTAGAAAGATTAAATGAGTTTTACAAAAAATAAACTCAAATATGGATTTTCAAAATTCGGATTTAGAAATAACCTTTTATTTAAAAACCTATTTCAAGTGCCAAAACGAAGATTTTAATGGAAAAATAGGATTCCTAAGGGATACATGTAATAAAGACCCAATTTTGACAAGGATAAATGAAATTTATCATACAATCCTAAAAAGGAAATGTTTCAAAGTATAGATTAAACAATTTTTCATTCCTTAAAATTTTGTAAAATTTGTAACTAGGTAAACCCCTTTTTGAACATCTATTTTCCAACTCAAAAATGAAGAATTTTATTAAAATAATGAAGGTGTTAGGCATATAGGTCACTAAGGTTGAGTTTTGATAAAAGCAAGTGTGATTTTGCAAAGAGTAAAACTAGTTTTCTTAAGTCTAGTAATTTTAAAAGTTTTGCAAAGCAAAAGTTTTCAAAAAGAATTTTGATATCATATATCATTGAGGATAACATATAGATAGCTTATCTCATGACATTCATAATAATAACTTATAGGTAATGCATGTACACATAATGCACTTGGTAGAAACAAAGTTAGGAAAATATAGTGTCTTAAACATCCCATGGAGCATTGTTAAGTACATGAGGATATAGATTGACCAACACCCATGAATCATGCATGATATTGAGTTATTTATGTATATAAAAGGGTCATTCAAGATATAATAATAGCTAAGTATCTATCAAAGCTTTAGAATGATGCTTGAATTGAATTTAGAAATTGATTTGTGGGTTGGGAATTTCATATAGCATTTTGTACCTTACTGTTCATGGACCAAACGACCTTGTTTGATGGAAATAACTTTAGAAATAGATATATATCATCGAATAGTTAGAAATCGGTATATAATATGCGAAATTTCGAGTTAAAATGACCAAGTTATGGCCGTTTTAAGTTGGAATTTCCTCTTATAAACGATTGACGAACTTGTTAGAATAGGATTTATAAGTTCATTCAAACTTCATAAAAGTACTCATTGGAGTTATTTCTTTTGATTATGAGACTTGAGAGACGGACTAGATCTTCCCAAGACTATTACGATTAAGTAGACTTTCACTCTATGGCAAAGTGAGTCACTATCTTTAAATTACATGCTCTTGATTGTGCTTGTAATAATAGTGGCATTAGAACTAGGATAAGATAAAATTGAAATGTGCATGTGAATCTTGTTTGATTGAATTGATGATAAGAATATCGAAATGGGAATTGTTATAAATATCATATGATTTAGTATATAATTGAATCTGCTATATCTATGATCGCCCATAATTCGTTTAAATAATATGCCATGATCTTATAATTAAATTGACCATGCATACCATATGTTGAGTCACATTGCATTTGTTATTATACTTTTGTGGGAAAAAGGCATAATAGCTAGGCAGCAAGTAGGTCGGAAAACTCGAATGTTGGCATGAATGGCCTGAATCAGAATGGAAGTGAGTAACTTGTATCAATTACAAAATTAGTGAGTGGGTGAGCACCTGAATCAACCACTATATAAATGAGAAAAATTGAAATCTATGGTCGTATGGGCTTGAAACACGTAGCCTCGAATGAAGGGCGTAAATCATTCAACATAGGACTAGAAAGTCTTATGTATTGTATGCTCACGTGCTTGTGCATTTCATATGATTGTTAATATAACTTGTTTGCCATCTTGTATGATGAAGTATTTAATTTAGAAGTGAAACTCACTAAGCTTGTAAGCTTATACCTATACAGTTTCCTGTTGCAGTATGATTACTTATGGCTATCCCCAAAGGCCATTCCATCGGGTATAGCTTTTGGAATTTAAGGAGCTTTTTGAAGAAGTCAGGACTTAGATATTAGGCATAGATTTCTGGCTAAATCTCCTTAATCTTTTACATGTGTTGTAAGAGACTTTTGTAGACCTAAAGACTCTTAATATTTTGATGGGGTATGCCCCTTGGATCTTTGTAATAGATTAATCTTGTTATAGTGTTATGATTTATATTCTTATCGCTATGTATGTCTTCTTAAGCTATTTCGATTCAAAGTGGTTCCTACTTGATGAACGTAAGCCTTACACTTGGTATCTAAAACGGGAGGACTAGGATGTCATACTTGAGTTTAAATAATGAGAATGGTAGATTGTCACATTTAGGGTACTCTTTGGGGTGTGACAATATTAAATGAATTCGAGTTTGATATAGATCGAATTAGAGGAAATAAAACTAGAAATGAAAAATCCAAGCTTAACAGCTTAGCGACTCCACTAGGGACACCTAATTTTTTAAGAGAGCTAGCCACTTGAAATTCTTAAATTTAAATTTTATGCTTTCTATGCTCATTCATGTATGTTGTTTATAATGATTAATCTGTAAATAGTTGTACTAATCTTTTCCTTTAAGTGATGTAGATAAAAAGGAAATGTTGTAAATTGTCTTAATTGGGGCAAATGATATCATTTTATGGAGGGGAGGGGGGATTTATTTTATGAAAATATATCATAGGTACAGTCAAAACTAGGACGTCTTAGGATCCTAGGTAGGGAGATCACTAATAGGATCCAGAGGCTGTGACTTTTCCACCCTGGCTCACGAAATGATCTTCTACTCTGGTTTAGTATTAATCCGTGATCCATTAGACCGAAGAACCCTTAGAACCCACATAATTGCATTCATAAGCATGGGTTGGCAAATAAATAATAGTGGGGCATACCTAAAAAAGAGTTACTTTCAAAAAAAAAAAAGAGTTTTCTAAATATTTCCTATATAAATATCTCCACTTAAATTTTCTTCAAATAAAGTTGAAACTCAAATAAAAAGTTTTCTAAATTTCCTCACTACTAATTAGTTGTCAACCGCATATCTGCATCTGTGTGACTTGCATGCATAATATGTAACATATGTAACTTGTGCATATTCTTTCACGTAGTAGTATATGTCTTTGTAAAAAATATATATATAAATAAATAATATAAATAAATAAAAAGAAAAAAGAAAACATGTATAGTTATTGCTAGTCTTATATTTCTTTGTTCTTAATATGTAAATATCTCCTTGCATAAATTAATTCTTCTTGTAATATAGCCTTCCTTTTTCCAAAAAAAAAATAAAATAAAAGAAAAAATTTATTAGGATTATAAATATTCTATAGAATAATGACAATAATGTTTATATATAAGATGTTTAATGCCTATAAATATCCTTAGATTGTATATAGTTCATTCATCCGCTAGATCAATTCCTCTTCTAAATAGTTATGGGTCTTGTTCTATTAGTACCACCTTTGTCATAGGTATTTTTTCCTTTGATCTCAAGTCTGCTATTTTCTGTTTGTAGATATTTCTTTAGGGGAAAAATACAAAAAAGAAATAAAAAATGATTTTTTTAATTTGTGAAATGAATATTAGCTAAAAAATTTAAAAAACAAAACAAAACAAATTTTTTAATAAAATATCAATTTGTGAAATGAAGCTTAAAAAAAACGAAAAAAATTTCCTTTTGAAATCAAATGTTAATTTGTGAAATAAAGCTTAGTTAAAAGAAAAATAAAAAAAAAGTAAAAAAATTTTTGCTAATAAGGATGGAAAATGGCTAAGTAGGTCAACTAATCCCTTAAGTACGTCCATGCAAAATGCTAACAACATCAACAACAATGTTATCTTCAATGTAACTGCTAAGCAAAAAATCTAATCTCTTAAGCAAAAAAAAAAACTCAAGATGGTCAAACAGTTGTAAATGCTCACCTAAAGCATCAGATTATTGAATTTCCTCCAACCTCCACCTAAAGGACATTCTGGAATTTAAAAGCGGGTCGATGGTCAGCCCATTGAAGAAAAAGAAACACCCTGCATACCTCAAACGTCTAAGCCTAACTCTAATGAAGTAAAAGAGGAGTTAGAGGCTCAAAGCGAGGAAATAAAAAATAAAAATAAAAAAGGCTGGTCCTTCCATTTGAGAAGGCTGACGGTGTTGAACAAGCTAGGATCACAAGCCTGCATGTGATTCAAGATGGCACTTTCCCTAAAAAGTTCAAGATGCCGGATTTTGAGAAATATGATGGCACAAGGTGTCCCAAATTGCACATTAGGTTCTATGTGAGGGAGATGAGCCATATAGAGTAGCTAATGATTCAGACTTTCTAGGATAGCCTTACTAGACTGGCATTAACTTAGTATACCCAATTAGACCTCAATGAGATTGATACTTAGGACAAGTTAGCTAGGGCATTTTACTACCAATACAAGTTTGAAGTCGCTCCATCCATGTGGGATCTTAGCAACATGAAAAAGAAGAAGGACGAGACCTTTAAGGAATATGCTCAACAATGGAAAACATTAGCAGCTATGGTTGCCATATCTAATCCAGGGAAGGAGTTGGCATTCACCTTCCTAAATACCTTATAAGAGCCTTTCTTCTCCCGTCTTGTTGAATGTGCCACAGAAAATTTTTCCCAAATAATACAGGCAGGGGACCAGAATTGAACATGCTTTTATTTCTGGCCAACTTCAAATTCACAAAGAAGCTGATAGAGAATCTACAGTAAGAGAAGTCACAGTCAACCTGATGGGCAAAGGAAACTATAACAAGTATACACAGATATTAGGGAGAAGATTCACTCAGATTCCTATCCCTCTATCTCAAGTTTACTATAAACTAAAAAAAAAAAATCACTTGATATACCCTAAAGAGCCAGTACCTAGGTATAAACCACAAAGATATGACCCTGACGCAAAATGGAGTACCACATGGGTCAACAACATGCTACTAATGATTGTTAGGAATTAAAGAACAAAATTCAAGACTTAATTGACTCAAAAGTGATCCAATTGCAATTCATGGGTATTTTAGCATCTGACTTTAACAACATCAACACATGAGATGTTTTAGATCAAAGAAGTTATTTACAAGAGAAAGATGAAATTCAAGTTATCCAAAGGAAAGGGGCCCATGAGAATTTAGAACAAAGACTTGCAGTAATAGCAGGGAGGATTGAAACCCTAGAACGGTTATGAAATACATGTTAGATAAACTTCAACATTTGGGCCTTACCAATAGCCAAGTACCACCTTGTGAGACTTAAGAGGAGTCATCAGGCTGTAAAACCAAAACAGGCCAAGATAAGGATGAAGCCTCTTACTTCAAAGGCATTGAGCTAGAACGGACAAGTTCATTCAACACTACGAAGGCATTTCACATAATTAGGATTCAAATGGTCCGAAGTTTTTAACCAGTTGAGAAATAAAAAAATGATAACGTATGAAATCTTAAAAGGGTAAATGCCAAAAATATGATCCTAATGCTCAATGCGAATACCATATTGGTCAAGTAGGCCATTCTATAGAAAGTTACTGGAGGTTAAAGAACAAAGTCCAAGATTTGATAGATGCTAAGCTTAACCAACCTGATCTCCTAGAATCTACTAAGCCAGCTAGCAATAGAAACTCCATCCCAACTCCTGCAAGGATTTCAAGCAAGTCCTTTCTAAGTATTGAGAGTTTGATGTTACCATTCGATAGCACGGCACATCATCTACAATAGTTCAACTCATCGGCCAATATTAATAGGGCCAGGCATTTTATAAGCGATCAGTAAAGGCAAAGAAAGAGGATTGATGATAGTGCTTGTCTTTGTAATGAAAATGAATAAATAAATCCTCTATCTTTTTGTTGAAAGTATGTCCTTCACTATCCTTCATAAGATGATTTGAAATACTTGATTACTTAAGGGGCAATTCTAAGTAAAATGAATGTTTGTTTGTGGATATTTTATTGCTTGAAAATTTTAGGATGAAAAATGGCAACCAAATACCAAACACTAACCCTTGAACATTTGAGAGTCAAGTGATATTAAGGTGACTTATAAGGCTCATTCCTTAAAAGAAGTCCGTTTTGAACTTGGTATATAGGTCAAAATGACACCAAGCATTCATTTTCAACAACTTAAATACACTTATTTGTTAACCCCATAGGGCCTTTTAAAAGAAGTAATTTCTAAAAGTTCAACACTGTCATGAACCGCCCCACAATGGGGCATATAGGAGGTAAAAGATGTTAATCAGGAGACATAAAATAACTAACTTATGCTTGCCATAGTTGCATCAATTCAAAAGTAAAATTTTGTTAATGATAATTTAAATCTTTTGAAATGAAAAGAGAGCTTTAACTTTCATACACAAAGCCCATGCATAAGCCAAACACTTTAAAGTCGGTAAGGGAAAAAAAAGAGATGTAGAAAAGAAAGGTTGGAAAAAAAAAAGGAAAAAGATAACAAAAAAAAAATAAAAAGAGAGAAAAGGTGGAAGAAGAAAACGAAAGAGAAGGAAAGAAACGCTTAATCAAAGTGTTTGAGCCCGAAAATAAGGGAAATAAGCATACTTCAAAACCCAAATACATTCACTCATCTCCATCACACCCAAGGATTACAACTCCACTTAAAACCATTTTTATGGAGGCTCTCTAGTTCATTGGGGGCAAGCGTACTTTAGTTATCTTAGAAGAGTTCTTGACTTGTGAAACCCCAAGAGATATAAAATTTACCAAATAGCCTGTACATGATATCCCTCTTATTACATGCCAATGATCAAAGGCCTAAGTCATAACCTAAGAAAAGACCTGGTGGATTATTCGATTAAAGATCAACGAAATGATGAGAAGGATAAGAATTCATATGCCTTGAAATCAGAAAGTTGAATATCCTAAACATTGGAGGTTACTATTACTCAAAATGGGAGGAGGCCACCAAAGAATGATCTTCAAAGAAAGAAATGAATGGATAAACAATAAGAGAAAGCTATTGCTTATTTGCAATTTTAAAGTCAATAAAATTCTTTACTTATTAGGAAATTGTTCCAAAAGAACGAAGAAAATTTTTATTTGAAAAAAAAAGTTCTTAAGGTGCTCTTTAAAAAAAATTCAAAACTCTTTTTTTTTTACAAGACTTTACAGATGCTTTTTAGGAAGTAAAAAGACCGAAGTCCATCAGAATCTTTAGAAAGAAAAAAGACCAAAATTCATCCGAGTTTCTAGAAAGTAAAAAGATCGAAGTCCATCCAAGTCTTTAGGAAGAAAAAAGACCGAAGTCCATCTGAGTCTATAAGAAGAAAAAGACCAAAGTCCACTTGAGTCTTTAGAAAGAAATAAACCAAAGTCCATCCGAGTCTTTAGAAAGGAAAAAGACCGAAGTCCATCTGATTCTTTAGAAAGAAAAAAAGACCGAAGTCTATCTGAGCCTATAAAAAGAAGAAAAGACCAAAGTCCACTCGAATCTTTAGAAAGAAGAAAGATCGAAGTTCATCCGAGTCTATAAGAAGAAAAAAGACCGAAGTCCATCCAAGTCTTTAGGGAAAAAAAAAAGACCAAAGTCCATCTGAGTCTTCAGAAAGAAAGAAGACTGAAGTTCATCTGAGTCTTTAGAAAGAAATAGGTTGAAGTCCATCCAAGTCTATAAGAACAAAAAGACCGAAGACCGTCAGAGTCCTTAGTAGGGGTATGCAAAAAAGCCGATGAAACCGAAAAACCGAACCGAAACCATAAAACCAATTCGAAAAATATGGTTAATCGACCCATTGGTTTCTGTTTAGGATTATGGTTTTTATTTTTTCTGGTTTTCGGTTTCGGTTTGACACCACAAAAAATCGATGATTAATAGTTAACCGTTTCAATATTTATAAATATATTATATATATAATTTACATATACGTATAATTATTTTTTTAAATATATATACATATGATTTACATATATATATAATTTACCTATGTTAATGTTCCTTGGATTTTGATTAAAATACTATTGTCCAATGTTTGATGGAGTTAATGTGGTAATTGATTTGTTTTGTTTATTGATAATGATACATCCAAAGGTTTGTTTTTCCCCTTTTCCTTCATTTTTTTTTCTTTATTTTTAACTCTTGCAATATATAATAATTTAAATAAAAACTCTATGAAAAAGGCTAAAAAATAAGGTTTATTGAAATTATCAATTTGTTTTGTTGAAACCATTACGTTAAATGGTTAAAAACTAAAAATCGAATAAATTAACCGAATAAAACGGTTAACCGTTAAGGCGGTTAACCGTTTATAATGGATAGGTTAAGGATCGGGATATTTAAAAACCGATCATTACGGTTGGTTCAAAAAATAGAACCACGGACTGGTTAACAGATCCGTAAACAATCCTAGTCCTTAGAAAGAAATAGAACGAAGTTCATCCAAGTCTATAGGAATAAAAAAGACCGAAGTCCATCTGAGTCTTTAGAAATAAAAAAAGACAAAAGTCCATCCGAGTCTTTAGAAAGAAACAGACCGTAGTCCATTAGAGTCTTTACGAAAAAAAAAAAAAGACTGAAGTCCATCCAAGTCTTTAGAAAGAAAAAAGACCGAAGCCTATCTAAGTCTGTACAAAGAAAAAGACCGAAGCCCATCCAAGTTTTTGGAAAGAAAAAAAAAAGATTGAAGTTCATCCGATTCTTTAGAAAGAAGAAAGACCAAAGTCCATCCGAGTCTTAAGAAAGAAGAAGGACCGAAGTCAATCTAAGTCTTTAGAAAAAAAAAAAAAAAGGACCAAAGTTTGTCTGAGTTTTTTAAAAGAAAGAAGATTGAAATCCATCCAAGTCTTTAAGGAGAAAAAGGGCTTAAATCCATCTGAGTCTTTAAGAAGGGTATAGACCAAGGTCCACCACAATGGAAAGTGGAAACCTAGGAGAAATCGTCCCCCATTTCTCTGGGTAAGTAGGGAGGGTAACCTTTCATGATACAGTAACTTCATGGAAAGTCGTTACCATATCTCCCTCAGTTAAGGATCGAGATTGCTAGACCGTCGCTATCTCAGTCAAGTTTTCCCTAATGGACTAGAAATTCCAATTTTTTTATAGGTACTTTTCAAGGCAAAAATCGGGTATCCCTTTTGTCTTTCTGGAAATGTTTTACCCAAACTTTGCCACAAAGAAGGACAACTGTAGACACCCCATTTTTGCCCGTGAAATAATAATATTGAAAAAACAAAAAAAAACAACAATAATAATAAAACAAGAGATAAATAAAAAGTAGAATATGTGTAAGAAAATAAAAAAAGATATCATAAGAAGAAATAAAAAATAATAAAAAACAAAACAATTCAAAAGGAAAAGAAAAGAATTTTTAAAAAAATTGTGGAAAAATCATATTTTGGCTCAGTATTTGAGTGACCAACATGACCAAGGCATAAGCCAACGGCTTATTGGATAAACTCACACACACATGCATACAGAAGAGTGCAGGGTTCAAATCGCACAAGAGGCAGATCAAAACTTTTTTGGCTCAAGCATGTACACAACACGTACCAGCACGTGGCACACGTATAATGTGCGTGTTCAACACACACGTCTTCTTCTTCCTCAGAATCAACCTATTTTGCTTACGTGATAAGCTCATTTCAAGTCCATTTTTTACCCAATTTTACTTCATTTTTCACCAAATTGATTGAGGAGTTTTGAAGAAGACTTAAGATACTATAAATTCGAATAAAAAACTAGCTCAAAAGCTTATGTTTTGATGTTTGAATTTTCATTTAAAGTTCACAAAAAAACTAGTTTTGTGTGCAAAATGAATTTTCAAAATTTGATCCGAACTACCATTTGAGCTACTAGAATCCTAATTTGAACTTTTTATCCTTGTTCTAGAAGCTCATTTAGCTCGATGATCACCAAACATGCTCTAGAACTCGAATTCGCGCGTGCGCACCACCTACTCTTTTTTGAAACAAATATCACATAATTCGACTCCTAAACAGTATAAATAAAAGTCAAAATCACTATTTAAAGCATCTACAAGTAAAAGAAACAATAAAAAACATCCAACAAGCTCTTTTAAGTTTTGAATCAAGTTTAAGCATTTTAGGGTTTGATTTCGAATTTTTCTAGTTACTCCCAATCGAAGCAAATCAAGTTCATAGTTGGACTCAGGAGTGGTGAAAGCTTTAGTTAGTAGCTTTCCCTTGAGTCCAAAGCTCCTTGATGGCCTCCGATCAATAACTATCATCAATCGCTGCAATAAGAGCTCGAACCACCAACTTCTAGTTATTTTTTAGCTAAATCGCTAGTGTAGGAGTCTTCCCTGTCCCTCATTAACTTGTTCCAACACAATTCCAACCACCAAGAACCCTCAAATCGCCGCCAGTCACCACCACCATTCACTTCCCTTGTACAAACTGGATCTACTCCAATATCCGACTCAAAACCCAACATTGATTTAAGATTTGACCCTCACGCCGAAACCAGGCAAGTCTGATTTATTATTATTATTATTATTATTATTATTATTATTATTATTATTATTATTTAAAAGTGAATGAATTTTATCAAAGTAGAAAAACCCAAAAATACGTAGGTAGTGTAGCATATTAATATATATATATATATATATATGTTATGTGTGTATGCTAATACATATAAATACGTTAAAAATTAAAAAGAAAATTAAAAAGAAAAAGGTCTTTTTGACACATAGAAAATTCTATTAGCTAAAAAAGAAAATCGACCTGGTAGCCTATAGGGTTTGAAATAGCTATGAATTTCTTAATTTATATACTAATATGTTATTGAAATGAGATATATATATATATATATGTATATGTGTGCATGGATAATATAATTAATATATGTCTTAGATATATGTTATTTTGTATGTGGGTACTATAATGAAATTAATATTATTGTATTATATGTATTAATGTGTGTATAATGTAATGAATAAGTGTGTCTTTTGTAAATTAATATGTATGTGTTATGTTTAGAATTTAATAAAATTATTTTTGAATTGTTTAAGAATAATGACAGAATTTTTACAAAATTAAAGTCTACTTTTTAAGCTTAAATTAAACTCAAATGCATTTCAAATTAAACCAAATTAACCTTAGGCCAAATATACCCCTAAAGTCAAACTTTGGATTAGTATTGACTTCATTTTGGACAAAATTTGGACCCTTTTGGCAGCCCTAATCATCCCATACGAATTTTTCTTTTCTTTTCTTTTCTTTCTTTCTTTCTTCCTTCCATCTCAAAACCCTAATTCCCTAAGCCAAAAATTAATTACAAGCTTTTGGATTCAAACAAAACTCCAAGTCAAGACTTAATCATGTAAGTTAAATGCAAGCTTAATTTTTTTTATTTTATGTTCTACCTTGTACTTGTTTGTAAAACTTAGATAAAAATGAAGTTTATGTACTAAATGGTGTTAGATTGATTTTGTGCATTGATGGTAGTTTAAATAGGATTACATGGCTAGAGGAGTTGTAGTGTATATCTTATATGAATGTTGACATGTGAGGATGAGTGTATTGTGAAGATTGAAGGATTGAGTAGTTGAAGTGTGGATTTGAAGTGTGATTGGTGTTTTGATGATTAGAACTAGAAATTTTGTTGTTAGGATAGTGTTTAAAACATATAACAAGCTTTAGAAAGTTTAGATGAAGTTTGGAGAAATTTTGAAGTAAATAAATTTTGCAATAAAACAGGGGAAACAAAAACATTTTTCGTATAGGCTTAAATTTGAGTGTACGTCGGCATCTGGCACTTCAACGCCGCCGAGGTAGAGGCGGTGTTGGAAGTGAACAGAATCAATTTTTGTAAAGCCGTTTAAACGCTGCCGGCATTCACTGGAAAAGTCTGCTAGTGTTTATCTTTTAAAACGTACGCCGGCTATTAGGGTTCCAATGCTGCCGGCTTAGAGGCGGTGTGGAATGAGAACATAATCATAATTTTTAATGCCAGGCTTAAGGCCACCGGCGTAAGATCCAAGGTTGCCAGCGTACATGGATACACTGCCGGTGTTGGGTGTATTCATGGGCGTAGACCAACCCCGTGTACCTCTTGGAAATTTTTGGAAATTTGGAGTTGCATTCTACACCGACTCAAGCCGCCGGCGTATAATGAAGACTGCCGGCGTATCCTTGAATGCTGCCACTATTGGCAATGTTGAACTATAGTGTATTGTACACCGGTTCAAAGCTGCCGGCTTTGAAGGCCGGCGTATCCCCTGCACTTTTCATTTTTCAAAACTTTCTTCAAAATTTACCAAAGTTTGGAATATGATCAATTAAATATTTGTTAAGTGTTCTATGATATAATAGAATGTTTAAATGCTTTATTATGACCTTGTATTAATTTATTTGAATTTATTTGATTAATTGTATTTTCAACTAGTTAATTAGTGCTTAAGCTAAATGTGAAATTTAATATTATCTTAAACAGTGATAGATCCTCGCTCGGCCAACCCCATTAGTACCCAAGCTATCTCAGGTACGCAGTAACTTGTTTGTTTCGTTGCTAGGGTAGGCATCAAACCAAATTACTTTAAATTAAGAAAATCTTATTAATTGATGAGTGTTGATTTTTCCTTGTTTGCCATTGAATCTGGTTCGGAGAGCGACACCCTGCTCAAATTGGGGGCAGGGTACTTTCTCGTTAATGGATAGAATTATTTAGGAGAAATGAGTATCCGAGCTATTCATATCAACCCCCTAAGCGTCGTGATGCGTTACTCAGGATCCCCTGATATTACGGGCTACGCCGGAAGGTGGGGCTGCCTAGTCTGTATGAACAGTAGGGACCACCCAGGGAGACAGACGTAATACTATATCCCTATTGTCCGGAGTTTGAATACTCCCGTATTGTTTTACTAACCAAAGATTGAGCAATAAACAATTGATTGTTGCATATTGCATTTAGTCTAAGAATGTGTGACTTACTTTGCATTTGTATTCGTTACTTGTGTACTGGGCCTTTGGCTCATATTTTATCCATTTCAGGTGATGACTCTGATGAGTTCTATGCGAGTATGGGGTACGGAACCGACTTTGAAGATTTTCTTGATGGTTTGGAGGATTAGAGTTAACCATGAACTCAATGGAACCCTATAATTGTAATAGACTAGATGTGATTTCTTTTGTTGGTAATGTAACTAAAGTGTTAGTTTGGGTTGTGTTTTTGAAATTTTGTTAAGGCTTGTAAGAAGCCTTTAGATGTAATATATATATGTACTTAGTTATGTAAGACTTAAGTTATTTCCTTTGCATAATATGTTGGTAATGAAGTAGTGAAATTTTGTTTAAGGTTTAAGAAAAATTATGATTTCTATTATATTATCTATGTGGAATTAGATAAACAATTCCTCAAACAATTCCTCAAACAATTCTTTCAGACAACCTTACATATAATCTTATAGGTTATATGTGGTTGGGGAACTGTTATTGCCTATTTCAAATATAGGGGTGATAGCTGGTCCTTACAATTGGTATCAGAGCGGAGTTTGATTAATTGTTTATCTAATTGTAATAGTCGTTTAAGATTTAACCTAGACACAATTAAGTAGTGTAGAAAAAGAGTTAAGCTATCCAAATAGTTGTGTATAATTTCCTTCTTGCTTGTTTCATATACTTGTTATTTGTTTTCTTGTTTATTAATTGCTTATTGTTTGTTTGATGACTTGTTGAACCGTTCGTTAATTTATATATGAATGCGAATGTTAATTTGATAAGTTTTTCATGTGATTAGAAATTGATATACTGGTGTGTGTGTGTTGAATATATGTATGCAATTGTAAAGATGGACAGGTTGAGGAGGTCTACAAGGCAACATTCTGATAGAGAAAGTATGCCACCACCACCACAATCATCGTCTACATTTGCTCCTACTTCATCATCTACAATGATAGTGAGACTACTCCATCTCCTACATCGGCTTCAGCTTCACAAGTTCCTCCGTCGACTCAGATTCCTCCACCTCCACCTATTCTACCTATTCCTCCTATGCCACAAATACCTACTGGTGATCCAAATTCGATGTATCGTATGATGAGGGACATGATGGCAATGATGCAGCAGTATCAGATGATGATGTATCAGCAAACACAGCATCTCATGTAGCAAGGTAACCAGCAGGGAATGAGACCAAGTGAGGCTGCTCCTGTAAATGATCAATCCAACCAAATCAAGTTACATGATTTCAGCAAGATGGTCTCAGAGTTTGATGGCACTAATACTGATCCTACAATAGCTGAAGGTTGGATAGAGGAGCTCGAGAAAACATTTGCAGCTAGTAGAACACCTAAAAATAATAAGGTTGCTTTAGCGGTTTATATGATGAAGAAAGAGGCCTACAATTGGTGGAGATTAACTAGTGGAAATCTACAACAACCCATATCATGGAATGCATTCAAGGATATATTTTTCACCAAATATTTTCCAAATTCAGTGAGAGAAAGAATAATAGCCGATTGGTTAAACTTGAAACAAGGGATCAAGACTATAGATGAATACTATGGTGAATTTTGTAGACTGTTGCGTTTTGCTGGAGGTGATTACCGAGATGAGAGAATGAAAGTTCAGAAATTTCAGAATGGATTGAATGAAAAAATTCAAAGTGAAGTGAAGAAATTTGAGTTGCATACTCTATCAGATAATGTGGCCAAAGCTTTGCTAATGGAGCAAATTCAAAATGATAGTAGAATTAGAAGAGCAAAGAGAGCTGCATTTATGGGAAAGAGACCTGCTTCCACTTCATCCTATGATAATTATCGGGGCGTTAGTAAAGGAAAGAAGCCTTTCATGGGACGACAAGGAAATCAAAAGCCGACATATAAAGCTTCTATACCTGCATTTGAAAAGAAATGCTTTAGGTGTTATGGTCCTCATGAGTTGTCCGATTGTAAGTGGACTCCTAATGCATGTTTTTCATGTGGTCAAGTTGGACATAAGTCTAAAGAGTGCAAGAATCCGAAACTACCACCTGTCTTCTATGCATATTGCAAGCAAAGAGGTCATCATATTGCTAACTGCAATGATCGATCTGATGTTAAGAGTGGAGTTGACATAAAGAAGGGAAAGACAAATGCAAGGGTTTTTACTTAACAGATTGAGGATCACCCTCAGTAGACACTTTGGCAGGTATACTGAGTGTTGCTAGTAGGGATGATATATTGTTGATTGATACTGGAGCAACTCATGCTTGTATTTCTGAAAATTTTATGAATGATTTGAGCTTGTCTCTGAAATGTTGATTGATCGTATTATGTGTGTGACTACTCCGTTGGTGATTGAAAATAGGCATCCCTATGTATGGAAAAATATAAGTGTTGTGATTTCAAATGTGAACATGCCTATTGATATGATAGTATTGCCTTTATCTGATTTTGATGTGATTTTGGGAATGAATTGGCTAAATCATTATAAGGGTACAATTGATTGTAGCAAGGCGGAGTTAAGTTTTGGCTTGATTGAAGAGAGTTTCACATATAAGTTGAAAAGGCTAAGACCTAGGAGTATGAAGATTATGGAGCTATGGGAAAAACCGGTTGTGGCAGTTATGAATATTGAAGAAGTGGATATCAAAATTTTGCCAATTGTGAATGAGTTTGTGGATGTATTTCCCGAGAAGTTACCTGAACTACCACCAGATAAGGAGATAGAGTTTGGAATTGAAGTATTGCCTGGAACAGTACCTATCTCTAAAGCTCTGTATAGAATGGCTTCAGCAGAGTTGAAAGAGTTGAAGTTACAATTGCAAGAGTTACAAGATTTGGGCTTTATTAGACCGAGTATATCGCCCTGGGGTGCTCCTATGTTGTTTGTCAAGAAGAAAGATGAAAGTTTACGTATGTGTATTGATTACAGGGAACTTAACCGAGTTACTATTAAGAACAAATACCCTTTACCTAGGATTGATGATTTATTCGATCAGTTGAAGGGAGCCACAGTGTTTTCTAAGATCGACTTGAGATCAGGATATTATCAACTTAAGATCAAATCTCAAGATATTCAGAAGACGGCTTTCAGAACTCGGTATGGGCACTTTGAGTTTTTGGTGATGCGTTTCGGGTTAACCAATGCTCTAGCTGCATTCATGGATTTAATGAATAGTCTTCAAGGAGTATCTGGATTCATTTGTCATAGTATTCATTGACGATATTCTGATATATTCTCGGAACAAGGAAGAGCATCGAGAGCATTTAAGACTTGTGTTACAAAGACTTCAAGGGAAGAAACTCTATGCGAAATTTAACAAGTGTCAGTTTTGGTTGGAAGAAATATCCTTTCTTGGACATATTATTTCAAAGGAAGGTATTTCAGTTGATCCAATGAAGATCAAAGCTATTTTGAGATGGACAAGACCAACTAATGTGAGTGAGTTAAAAGTTTCCTTGGATTAGCTGGATACTACCGAAGGTTTGTTGAAGGATTTTTGAAACTTGCATCCCCATTAACAAAGTTGACATGTAAGAATACTAAGTATGTGTGGGATGACAAGTGTGAGAGGAGTTTTGAAGAGTTGAAAGAAAGATTGATATCAATTCCTATTCTGGCACTGTCTGTTAGTGGAAAGGAATTCGAGGTTTTTAGTGATGCGTCTATCTAGGGGCTCGGTTGTGTTCTCATGTAAGATGGAAAAGCTTAACTTATGCATCGAGGCAACTAAAACCCCATGAGAAGAATTATCCGGTGCATGATCTTGAGTTGGCAGCTGTAATTCTCGCACTGAAACTTTGGAGACATTATTTGTTTGGAGAGAAGTGCAAGATTTACACGGATCACAAAAGTTTGAAATACATATTCACACAGAAGGAGCTTAATATGAGGCAAAGAAGATGGTCTGAGTTGATTAAAGATTATGATGTGGAAATACTTTATCATCCTGGAAAAGCTAATGTAGTAGCAGATGCACTCAGTAGGAGGAGGAAGCAAATGAATGATGTGACTTTGATTCCTAATCAAAGAGAGATTCAAATGGATTTCATGAAGTTAGAACTTGAGGTTACATTAGAGCAAGTTGATATGATATTGGCTCAATTATCCTTGCAACCGAAAATTTTGGAAAAGATTAAAGAAGTTCAAAAGGAAGACGATGAAGCTAAAAGAATAAAGATTGCCATTGGTGCAGGGAAGAGAAAAGAGTTGAGAATTGATGAGGATGAAATTGTTAGATATGGGAATCGACTTTTTGTGCCATATGAGTTGAGAGAAGAAATTATGAAGGAAGCTCATTCATCTTCATATTCAATCCACCTAGGAACCACCAAAATGTATAGAGATTTGAAGAAAAATTTATGGTAGGAAGGTTTGAAGAGAGATATTGCTCAATATGTTTCCAAGTGTTTGACTTGTCAACAAATAAAAATCGAGCATCAAAGACCCGGAGGAGAACTTCAACCTTTATCTATACCCGAATGGAAATGGGATGATATCACTATGGATTTCATATCGGCCTTACCTAAGACTATTGCCAAATATGAAGTTATTTGGGTAATCGTGGATAGATTAACGAAATAGGCTCATTTCATACCTTTGAGGGTTAGAGATTCCTTAGAAAGGATGGCACATATCTATATCAAAGAAATAATGAGATTACACGGGATTCCAAAGACGATTACTTCTGATCGAGATTCTCGCTTTGTCAATCGGTTTTGGAAAAGTTTACATGCTGCTTTAGGTACTCAGCTTCAGTTTAGCACTGCATTTCATCCACAGACAAATGGGCAATCAAAAAGAATGATTCAGATATTGGAAGATATGCTTAGAGCATGTGCTTTCGATTTTGGCAATAAGTGGGATACTTATTTGCCACTTGTTGAATTTGCCTACAACAATAGCTTCCAAGTAACAATTCAAATGGCACCCTACGAAGCACTTTATGGTAGGAAATGCAGATCTCCAATACACTGGGATGAAGTTGGGGAAAGAGCTATTTTAGGTCCTGAATTGGTACAATAAGCAGTGGATAAGATCCAAGTAGTTAAACAAAGGATGAAAATGGCTCAAGATCGGTACATAAGCTATGCTAACATGAGAAGAAGACCGTTAGAGTTTGAAGTTGACGACCATGTGTTTCTTAAAATTTCTCCAACAAAAGGGATTATTAGATTTGGAGCTAAAGGCAAATTGAATCCAAGGTACATTGGTCCATATGAGATTCTAGAAAGAATTAGACCATTAGCTTATCGATTGGCTCTACCACCAAATTTGTCGAAAGTGCATGAAGTATTCCATGTGTCACAACTTCAAAAATGTATATCAGATCCCGAAGCTATCAGTTCTACACATCAACCAGAGGTTCAACCGAATTTGAGCACAGTTGAGAAGCCGATCAAAGTCTTGGATATAATTGATAAAGTGTTGAGGAAAGAAATAATTCCTTATGTGAAGGTTTTGTGGACTGGACAAACTGAAAGAGAAGCAACGTGGGAGCCCAAAAATGAAATGAGGCAAAAGTACCCCAAGTTCTTTAAATAGTATTTAAGGTAAGCCAAGTTTCGAGGATGAAACTTTTTGAAGGAGGAGAGAATGAAATAGCTATGAATTTCTTAATTTATATACTAATGTGTTATTGAAATGAGATATATATATATATATGTATATGTGTGCATGGATAATATAATTAGTATATGTGTTAGATATGTGTTATTGTGTATGTGGGTAGTATAATGAAATTAATATTATTGTATTACATGTATTAATGTGTGTATAATGTAATGAATAAGTGTGTCTTTTGTAAATTAATATGTATGTGTTATGTTTAGAATTTAATAAAATTATTTGTGAATTGTTTAGGAATAATGATAGAATTTTTACAAAATTATAGTCTACTTTTTAAGCTTAAATTAAACTCAAATGCATTTCAAATTAAACCAAATTAACCTTAGGTCAAATATACCCTAAAGTCAAACTTTGGATTAATATTGACTTCATTTTGGACAAAATTTGGACCCTTTTGGCAGCCCTAATCATCCCATACGAATTTTTCTTTTCTTTTCTTTTCTTTTCTTTTCTTTCTTTCTTTCTTCCTTTCATCTCAAAACCCTAATTCCCTAAGCTTAAAATTAATTACAAGCTTTTGGATTCAAACAACACTCCAAGTCAAGACTTAATCATGTAAGTTAAATGCAAGCTTAATCTTTTTATTTTATGTTCTATCTTATACTTGTTTGTAAAGCTTAGATAAAAATGAAGTTTATGTACTAAATGGTGTTAGATTGATTTTGTGCATTGATGGTAGTTTAAATAGGATTACATGGCTAGAGGAGTTGTAGTGTATATCTTATATGAATGTGACATGTGAGGATGAGTGTATTGTGAAGATTGAAGGATTGAGTAGTTGAAGTGTGGATTTGAAGTGTGATTGGTGTTTTGATGATTAGAACTAAAATTTTGTAGTTAGGATAGTGTTTAAACATATAACAAGCTTTAGAAAGTTTAGATGAAGTTTGGAGAAATTTTGAAGTAAATAAATTTTGCAATAAAACAGGGGAAACAAAAACATTTTTCGTATAGGCTTAAATTTGAGTGTACGTCGGCATCTGGCACTTCAACGCCGCGAGGTAGAGGCGATGTTGGAAGTGAAACAGAATCAATTTTTGTAAAGCCGTTTAAACGCTGCCGGCATTCACTGGAAAAGTCTGCCAGTGTTTATCTTTTAAAACGTACGCCGGCTATTAGGGTTCCAACGCCGCCGGCATAGAGGCGGTGTGGAATGAGAACAGAATCATAATTTTTAACGCCGGGCTTAAGGCCGCCGGCGTAAGATCCAAGGTTACCAGCGTACATGGATACGCTGCCGGTGTTGGGTGTATTCACTGGCGTGGACCAACCCCGTGTACCTCTTGGAAATTTTTGAAAATTTGGAGTTGCATTCTACACCGGCTCAAAGCCGCCGGCATATAATGAAGACTGTCGGCGTATCCTTGAACACTGCCAGTGTTGGTAGTGTTGAACTATAGTGTATTGTACACCGGTTCAAAGCCGCGGCTTTGAAGGCCGGCGTATCCCCTGCACTTTTCATTTTTCAAAACTTTCTTCAAAATTTACCAAAGCTTGGAATATGATCAATTAAATATTTGTTAAGTGTTCTATAATATAATAGGATGTTTAAATGCTTTATTATGACCTTATATTAATTTATTTGAATTTCTTTGATTAATTGTATTTTCAACTAGTTAATTAGTGCTTAAGCTAAATGTGAAATTTAATATTGTCTTAAACAGTGATAGATCCTCGCTCAGCCAACCCCATTAGTACCCGAGCTATCTCAGGTACGCAGTAACTTGTTTGTTTCGTTGCTAGGGTAGGAATCAAACCAAATTACTTTAAATTAAGAAAATCTTATTAATTGATGAGTGTTGATTTTTCCTTGTTTGCCGTTGAATCTAGTTCGGAGAGCGGCATCCTGCTTAGATTAGGGGCAGGGTACTTTCTCGTTAATGGATAGAATTATTTAGGAGAAATGAGTATCTGAGCTATTCATATCAACCCCCTGAGCGTTGTGATGCGTTACTCAGGAACCCCTGGTATTACGGGCTACGTCGGAAGGTGGGGCTGCCTACTATGTATGAACAGTAGGAACCACCCAGGGAGGCGGATGTAATACTAAATCCTTGTTGTCCAGAGTTTGAATATTCCCGTGTTGTTTTACTAACCAAAGATTGAGCAATAAACAATTGATTGTTGCATATTGCATTTAGTCTAAGAATGTGTGACTCACTTTGCATTTGTATTCGTTATTGTGTACTGGGCCTTTAGCTCAAATTTTATCCATTTCAGGTGATGACTTCGATGAGTTCTATGCGAGTATGGGGTACGGAACCGACTTTGAAGATTTTCTGATGGTTTGGAAGATTAGAGTTAACCATGGACTCAATGGAACCTATAATTGTAATAGACTAGATTGATTTTTTTGTTGGTAATGTAACTAAAGTGTTAGTTTGGGTTGTGTTTGGAAATTTTGTTAAGGCTTGTAAGAAGCCTTTGGATGTATATATATATATTATATATATATATGTACTTAGTTATGTAGGACTTAAGTTATTTCCTTTGAAAATATGTTGATAATGAAGTAGTGAAATTTTGTTTAAGGTTTAAGAAAAAATATGATTTCTATTATATTATTATATGGAATTAGATAAAAATTCCTCAAACAATTCTTTCAGACAACCTTACATATAATCTTATAGGTTATATGTGGTTGGGGAACTGTTATTGCCTATTTCAAATATAGGGGTAATAGGGTCCTTACAGGGTTATAACCTAACAAAATTTTACAAAAATTGAAAAATTAATAAAGTAAAATTGCAAATATTTTAAAAGAAAAAAAAAACAACAAATTAAAATTTTTCATTGAAAGAACTATGTATTGTCTAATCGATTAGCGAGTACGTAAGTACATCCGGGGTGACATTAATAAAATAAAAAACCTTTTTTTTTTTTTTACTCTTGTAATATTGAATTGATTTTTTGTTTATTTTAATATTGTTTCATTTATAAATAATGATTAAACTGTAAATATCTACTATAAATTTTAGAGCATTAAAAAGGTAAACTTTGATTTAAAAATTTTAATGTGGTATCCATATAGTTTTAATAGGGTCCTGAATAAAAAATTTCTAGTTTAAAAAAAGTTGTTTTAAATCAACATTTTTCAGACTAGTGGCTAAGTTAGGATCAACTAAACCGTTGATCCTAACCTACAATTTTTTTTCGATTTTGATCGGTGGCGACTCCTAAATTTTTTGAAAATGAATTGTTTTTTAATTCCTAGTCAAGTGTTCATATTAGATGGGTTCGGCTTTGATACGGATCAGATTAAAGGAAATAAAACTAAAAATAAGAAATCCAGGCTCGATAGAAGGGTGTGTTGAAGTTGACAGAATGAGAGGAAACACGATTAATGAGGTATCCTGCAAAAAGAAGAGCTTCACCCCAATAACATAAAGGTAGGTAAGCCTTGATGAGAGAAGTGCGAACAACCTCTAGTAAGTGTCTATTTTTGCATTTAGCCACACCATTCTATTGAGGTGTATTTGGACAAGTGGTTTGATGTATTAAGCCATAAGAATCTACAAATATTTTATAAGTTCTGAACTGTTGTCACGCCCTAAAGAGTGCCCTACACGTGATAGTCCGCCACACTCAATATTTAAACTCAAGTAAGACAACCTTAGTCTTCCCATGAGTTTGAACATCAGGTGTAAGGCTCACTCTCAACATACAGAGACCATACTTTACTTCGTAGTAGTTTAAGGAGACATACATAGCAACAAGAATGTAAATCATGACCGTCTCATAGAGAACTATTCTATTACATGAACTAGGGGGCATACCCCGTTAACAATGCTAAGAGTTCTCAGGGTCACAAAATTCCTTGTATTATCCTTCAGGCACTAGTTCATGGAAACAGGATTAGAAGTCCATTTCTACTTTTAGGTCCCGGTCTTATCGAAAGCTCCTTAATATTTAAGAGCTGTACCTGATGTCCATGGGTCCTCGGAGATAGCCAAAGGTATTCATACTGCAATAGGAAACTATTGGGGTATAAGCTACACTAGCTTAGTGAGTGAAAACTTCCATATCACAATTAAAACATAGCAATCAAGCAAGTGATTAACCAATCAAGTGAATGCATCAAACAAGTGAGTTCAACAAACATATGACCAACAGGAAATCATATGTGGATAGACTTGCGCCCTCCATTCCGGATTAGCAGATTAACGAATCCTGCGGTACAACACCGTTTAAGCTCACGGTCAACTGAACAATATTTCGTTTTATGGATCACAATTAACCAACAATTTCGTGTTATGGATCACGATTAACCAACAATTCATTTTATGGATAACGATTAACCAACAATTCGTTTTATGGACCACGATTAAGCAACAGATGCTAATGCTTCATCCTCATCGTGATATGAATGAGTTCAGTTATAATTGAAGTCCAATAATCAATTAATCAAATTCTTTTAGGTGGCCAAGCAATATTTGCAGACAATCAATTCTAGCTCATCTCTATACAAGCAATAACTTATCACCCGGCTTCGATATTCTTTAAGTTCAACTTCATATATCAACAGCAGATAAATATAATTCCCAACTATCCCCATCCTGCATATACATTCTTTTTATCTTTGCTTAACAACTAGTGCAACTATCATTACAATCACAAGCAATAATTGAAATCGGAAGAGATACTCACTCGGCCATGGTACGCCGGTCTCTTAATAATAGTGGTCGGGTGGTGGAGTATCGTTGTTCTCGGGATCACCTACCAAGTAAGAATAACCTAATAAGAATCCCATCACTCAACTAATTCAATCTATGCATCTAACTAATCAAAGTCGTGATTCTTGCTACTTGCAGAAGTTACCAACTTAAAACGGCCATAACTTGGTCATTTTAACTCGGAATTTTGCAAATTTTATATCGATTTCTATCTACTTCGAAAGATCTATCTATTCCTAATATTATTTTCAAATTTCAAAAACTTTTAGGTAGCGGAACAAAGGAGTCAGATCAGGTCTGTAACTTTGTCATTTCCGAAAAATTGCTTCGCACTCAATCAAATGTTTCTAGTCAATGATTCATGGGTAGATAAAATATGAATGAGTCCTAACATGAATGACATGTAATGAGTTCAATACATGCATCGTCTTGATGATTTTTGATAATGAAACTTTTAAGAACTCCTAATTATTACAAGACTCCATAATAATTATTTCTTAAAATTCCATTCCTTCCAATTTTTGCATCTCTAGTGTTTTAGGATTTTATTCTTAGAATTTACTTGTTATCTAAATCAAAATGAGTCTTTATCATCTATACTATCCAAGACCTTCATTTCTTCATAGAAAATTCACATTTTTCACTTTGTAAGTATATTTTCAAATAAGCTTTTCACAAAATCCAAATTTTGGAAATTTTCATTTCTTGCATGTTCCTTTAAGAAAACTTGTTTAATGCATCAAAATCTAAAGCTTTACTATATCTATTGTCTAAGGACTTCATCTAACACATAAAACTTGCAATTTGAGTTCAAATACTAGGTGTGATTACACATGCATCATCTCAAATTACGAATTTGACAAATTGATTACTAACTCAAAATTTTTCATTCTAATTCCACTACTTGTTTTACACATTACTCATGCCTAAACTCGTTTAAACTTGTAAAATCATTCCTTTGAGATACCTATTACATATACCTTTCATTTTTCATGTAAATATATGAGTTTTTAAGTGGTTTCAAGGGTTTTCAAAATAGGTCTCAAGAATCATACGAATTTCCCTTTGAACTTTTTATACCAAAAATCTTTTTTTTCAAGTTCTTTGCCTTATATTCCTAAAGATCTATCAAACTAACATGTTTATATATACAAGGCCAAGCTTTTATGAACATTATGCATGGAAACACAAAATATGCATATGAACATGAATGTCAAGGAAAACATGAGTGTCTAAACACTAGATCTACAACTTATAGTGCATGAAAATGAGATTTAATACATGAACATATACTTTTCATGCAAGATCTCTACTTTTATATGCATGAACATAATAATACTTCAACAAAAGCTTGTTAAACACAAGATCTACTCTTGTAATGGCTTGAGATTCATGCATTCATGTTTTCTTATCCCTAGCATTTGCTCATTGGGATTTTAAGGTGAAACATACAAGAATGCTCTTGCCATTGCAAGATTATGTAGTAGAAAGACTAGAAATCATCACCTAAAAGGAGTTTTGGAGATGAAATGAAGAGGAAATGAACTTGTGAATGTGTGTGTGGATGGGGCTAGAGTCATAGCAAGATGGGAAGAAGAAGAGAGATTTGCTTTTGAAAAAAAATTTGGAATGAGTAAAAATGAGGAGAGAGAGTAGAAATAAGTTTACATATTAAGTGTTTTAGGGTTTATTTGTATAAAAAGGAGTAAAATAAAACAAAATAGAGGAAAATGGGGAGGGGGGTGCGCCGGCCAACATGAGTGGGACAGAGAGTAAAATTTGAATTTTGATAAAATTTGTAATTTAAGTAATAAAATGTAATATTTGTAATAATTAATTAGGAAACAAATTTTTCTTGGAAAAGAAAATAATAAGTACTTTTAAGGATGTAAGAATAAGGTATGGGTAGTGTGTAGTCTAGGTTGTACTTGTGAATAGTGCTAAATAGTAGACAAGACATCTACTTTACCGGTAGTAAGGAAAATACGGGAAAAAGGCTATAACTGTAATTTTTATAGCTCGGAAAATTATAAAGTTTATATATTTGAAATCCTTATAAAATTTCAGTTCTAATGAATATTCCGGAATATTTTTCTGAGTTTATGGTCTCGGGACACGTTTTTCTGTAATCGAGCTCGGGAAGGCCCGGAATAGAAAATTTTCCGAATTTAAAGCTTTCTATGATTTAAAATATACTTTAAAATAATAATTCATATTCATTTATTTTACAAAACTTCTTTTGTTATGAAACCGAAAAAAAGCCGGATTTAGGGTTTCATAGCTTCTCTCACTAAGCTAGAACTAGACCGATTTAGGGCTTCATTCTTCGGTTTCCGAAGTTTACTCGATTACTAGGAAAACCAGGGTATACATTACAAGAATAATAAAAATTGTGTAATGAATAATAGTAAATAGTACTGAAAGACTCGCTAATTACCGGTAATGAAATACAAATAAATTCACAAAATCAGGTAATTCTAGCTATTGAAAATTTATAAAACTAATATTTTAAAGATCCTTATAAAAATATGAGTCTAACGGCATTAATAGCATATTTTTAATATTTCGAATCTTAGGGCGTGCTTTTCGAAGTCGGTACCTGACCGGATTGGATTAGATCGAAAATTCGTTAATCTCATCCTATAGAGTATCCTAGACTTAATACGAACCAATTACACCTTTTCCTCTTATTCCGACTTCTTGGTTTAGGAATACGAGATTGCCGGATCTAGGCTATGGAGTTTCTTGGGAGTTTTGGGAACTTAGGTTTCCCGGTTGACTTTCCGGTTTACACCTTTGCCAATTTGGAAACTGATATTTTATGCTTATACAACAGATCTGATTTGTGAGATTTATTTTAAGGTCGATTTCCATAAGTATTTAATATCTCTCAACGTTCTCGGAATTCTTTGGATTGAGTTTTATTTCCGGAGGTTAATCAATATTTACTTCTTAATAATTTGTTTTTGGGCTCTATTTTACCCGATTTTTATAAGTTAGAGTCGAATATAGAATTTGTCGTACATAATGGTTTTGGATTTGAAGTATATTGAGTTCTTATTTTACTTTTAGGAATTCTCATTTTTTTCTCACAATTCAGAAATTTTTGGACTCGTTCAGGATTTGGGACCTATCAAAGTTCGGTTTTAATTCGGAGTGATTTTTAGGGTTTACTTTCGAAGCTCATCTTTAGAATTATTTACTAAAATTTTCCGAGGCTTACAACTGTGATATTCCCCACCATTATCACCATGTAGCACTTGGATTCGGGCACTGTACCGTATGCAAATAGTATTATAAAACTTCTAAAATAGCAAGTTAACTTATGATTTGGATTTCATCAAACACAACCAAGTCGTTCAAGTACAATCATCTATAAAGGTGACAAACTAATGTAACCCCCCCAATGTGGGAACTTTTGGTGGTCCCTAAACATCAGAGTGAATAACCATGAAAGGAATAGGACTTTTTTTTTAAATCAAAGGAAATGAACACGATGGCTTTTTGCACGTTCACATACATCACATTTGAAAATAGAAATATCCAAATTCATAAACAAATTAGGAAACAACTTTTTTAAATAATCAAATGAGGCATGTCCTAAACATCGATGTCAGAGTAACATCTTAGTTATCTTCTTTGAAGAACCAATTCTTTCTACCGCTATAGTTGTCTTCTTTGGAGAACCAATGCTTTCTGCAGCTAAAGCCTATTGTAATCAGTTGGAATTTTCTGGCTCTACGTCCAAGCAATATAGCATCCCTCTATTTATACCATAACCAATCATTTACCGAGTTTAAATGTCCTTAGTCATACAATGATCAAGCTAGAACCTCAAAGCCTTCCAAAAAGCCTCACAATAAAAAAAAAAAAAAAAAAAAAAAAAAAAAAAAAGGAAAAGCTTCTCTCTTTATAATTTTCTTTGAACTTACCACCCCATGGAGTAAGTTAGAGCGGATGAAATACGCCGTGGAACCTTTGCTACGATATATCTTGCAAAACCCTAAAGCACAAATGATTCTTGTTCTCTTCCATCATGTGTAGCGGTCAAGTCCTGCTTAGCAAAGACTCTTTCTCCCTCAAGAACGAGAAAGAAGTACTTACTCAACTCGAGAATTGTCAAGAAATTGTTAGATGTATTGGAGACGATACAAGTTTCGAAAACGGCAATGAGTTCTACAATGTCTTCTTAGAATACGCCGCCAATGGAAGTCTCGCTAACTATTTGAAGAAACTACACGGGCTTAACGAGGGAGTATCAGAATTTGATGTTCGAAAATACTTCAGATCGATCCTCAATGGGATCCGCCATATTCACTCCAAAGGTTACGTTCACTGCGACATAAAGCTTCATAACGTACTAGTCTATAGATGCGACGACGTCAAGATATGTGATTTTGGCCTTGCTAAGAAGGTGGAGAGGATCGTGCCTTGTGAAGATGGGATGACGTCTGAGATCCACGGGACACCCATGTACCTGGCACCTTAGTCTTTCAACGAGAACTAATACGAGGCTCCCTATTATGTATGGGCACTGGGGTACGTCGAGGAGGAGACGTTTATGCGGAAGGGACATTCTGTAGAATGGAAACGTGTTCGGGCTTATGATGAGGATTAGTATAGGGGATGATTTGCCATAACTTCCATTGGAATTATCCGTTGAAGGCAAGGACTTCCTAGTCAAGTGTTTCATTAAGGATCCCAAAAAGAGATGGAAGGCGGACAGGCTTTTGAATCAGCTTTTTGTAGCTGACTCGAACATCATAGTAAAAGAAGACCATGAATGGTATGTTTCTCTAAGGTATCTGTTTGATTTCATGGAATGGGATTCTTTGGGTTCCACAGTTAAAAGTTCTGATATCATGAAAACGAATATGATAAAATAATGTATTTTTTTCTTAATTCATCATGGGCTGAAACATACAAAGTATATATAGAATTAAAATCTCCAATTAGTTCCCTAGAAATCTGTCTATTCAACCTTTTATTTAATGTCTATGACTTATACACACCTTTTTAAGAAAATAACATTAATTCATATTCAATCTCCTATCTAATGTCTATGACATGTACAATTATAAAAAAAATAACATTAATTGGTTATCTTTGACAATCTCAACAAATCATCGATAATCTCAACAAAAATAAATTTTGATACCAATGCTTCCTCAAACTATAAGAAACATAGAGAATTGGATACCCTACCAAATGACAAAATTAGATAAATCTAAGTGTATTCATTAACTATTGTTAGCTAAAATTACTAAAGGAGAAAAGAAAGTTTCAAGAATGAGAAATCAAGTTTTAAATATTTTTCTCTTGATTAGTTTAGTCCATTATCTTCCTAGCCTTTTACCTGACTTAGCTTAATTATTGAAAGATTCTACACTTGGATCCTATCTCAATTCCAATTTTTTATTGTCCTGGCAAAATCAAAATGTTGAAGAGTCAACTATAACTAGCTGAGTGAAATTAATCATCCCATTGCACCTTCAAGCAAGTTATCAAGCAAATTAATACAAACATATGTAATGTAAACAACCACATGAAATAAATGTATACAATTATCTAGATTGATCGTATAAGGTATGAATTTACCTCTACCCCTGTGTGACTCAAGGTTAAGGAAACCGTGTGATGGACTTGAAGGTCAATGCAAACCTACCAAGCTTAGATGATGCAATCAATGACTAATATTAAAACCCTTTCAGAAGAAGTTTTAATGGATATATAAAATAACTCTTTTTATATATCTATACTATTAAAGCAAAACCACCTCATTTGGTGTGTTTAGTGTAAATATTTTTAATATAATATTTTTAGCATATAGGCATAAAATATTTTTCATATCCTTGAAATCATGAAAATTAAATAAGGTTTGAATGTAATTAAATAAGTATTGAATAGATATAGTCTTTTCCTTTTTTAGCATATGGGCATAAAATATTTTTGGTATCCTTGAAATCATGAAATTAAATAGGATTTGAATAGAGTTAAATAAGAGTTGAATAGATATAGTCTTTTTTGCATAAAATATTTTTGGTATCCTTAAAATCATGAAATTAAATAGGGTTTGAATAGAATTAAATAGGGGTTAAATAGACATAGTCCTTTTCCTTTTTTAGCATATGGAGGGGTTAAATAGGCATAGTCCTTTTCCTTTTTTAGCATATGGATGTAAATTATTTTTGGTATCCCTGAAATCAGGAAATTAAATGAGGTTTGAATAGAATTAAATAAAGGTTGACTAGTCTGAGCATGTATATTTATATACCGATTTAAACCTCTGATACCATATTTATACATGACAGTTACCCAACGTGGAGAAATTACTCGTGGAAAATACAATTGTAATTATGATTTATAATTAATTTCCTAATTTCTAAGACTAATTAAGGTTGTCATCTTCTAATCTGTCAAAACAATATATCTATTTAATTTATATATGTTAAGTTGTTTTATTTGCACACGCATCATGGATGCATCATCTACTTATATAAGAAAACTTGAGATCGCTACTGTAAGAGTAAGCCTACAGTAGGAACCCCAGCATGACTCTATAAAGGTAAACCGCTTTCCTCAAGGATGAGTTAGTTCTACCCTCTTAGAGCAGAGCCTATGCTTATAGGCATGATAACAGCACACATAGATTCCTTGTGTAGCACTAGCTGTTTGATATGCAAGTGCATGAAATGCATGGTCATTTTATTTTAGGTGACTAACCAAATTCTCAAATAATCACACACAACATACTATATGTCAATACAAACAATTAGTTATCATTTTTATTTATATATATTGTCAAACGAAGCATTAGTACAATCACAGGCAAAGAGCTCTAGAACCCATTCATACATATCATATTCAGATATCATTTAATTTAGATGATTTAACACTTCAATCACAAACAATACAACAACCATAAGAATAACTCGCTCTGTCATGCCTACAAGTCAAAATAGTCTTCAAGATAGATATCTTCTAGCTCGAACTCGCCTGAATATGATAAGAAATTCAAGAAACGTATAAGAATTAGCTATAATTATTATTTATGAAAACTATACTACAATAGTTTAAGTGTTTTGTAGTTTCAATATTAAAACTTTACTCACATATATCTAATTCATTTAAAATTGATTTTTGACATGTTAGTAGTCAATCTTACATGGTTTTTTAAGTACTTTCCAATAGTGAATTTAGTTTCACCAAAGGAAGCATGTATAATATCAAAGAAGATGGAATTAGTTCATGGTCCTTCATGCTAATTTATAATTCTCTATCGAACCTTATTTTTGTGATATCATAATCATTTCAAAATCGTTTTTAATGAATGAATAGTTGTTTTCACTCAATTTTTTTAGTACTATTCATTGGTAACATTATTTTTTTCTCAAGGAAGCTCTAAGGTGCCAAAAAATTCAGTTTCAATTTAGATATCAAGCATTTGATTATCAACTTCCATTACTTTCTTGTTTGTGCAATATCATGATCATTTGTAATTCACTTTTTATGAACAAGTAGTCAATTTCACAAGATTTTTGGAGTGCTTTCCAATGGTGATATCATTTTTAGCAAATAAAGGCTCTAAAGTACTAAAATGCATTGGTCAGATTGCAAATTTAGCTTAAAACCAATATTCCGTAATTCCTTTACTCAAATTGGCTTCTTAATTGACTCCATGTTAACTTTCCACTTATTATCTCTAGTGTTAACTCCTTTTAATATGGCAAACAACTTCTTAATCTGTATGTTTGCCCAATTTATACCTTGTTCTTAAGCTTCTAAGCTAGTTACTTTTCTTATGTTAATAAGTCATCAACAACCTAGATTAATTCCTTCTTTACTTCCTTAGTAACTTTAGGTGAGCTCCAAGAAACATCACATTCTTTTTATTTTCCGATTCTTCTCCCAAATAATTCATGAAGTTTATAAGACATCAACTACTAAATAGCATCAAAAATCATATTTACTTTCATGCTTGATACCAAGTTTATTCTCACTTCACCAACAAGTGCTTGATCATGAATCTAGCAAAATCAACATCCTACATTTCCATCATATTCTTCCAAAAACTTAGCTTGATGTTGTAGTGTTTAGGTTAGATTAGTCACTAGATTAGGTAAAGGAAGGTACACAAGTACCCCCAAAACATGCTCCTCCAAGTAATTTAAACCCTTTGATAAGTTACTTAGATTATGGATTTGTCACTTGTAAGTGCCAGTAGAAAAATGAAACAATTGAGAGGGGAATCTAATTAAAATTCAACTATTTGGTTACATGTTAATTATTCTGTATAACTGAAAATTTTATGTTAGTGGGTAAGATTCATGGACCACAAGAAAAAGAAAATGTTCAAATTTGATTCAATGGTTCTCTACATTTTTATTTATTTTATTTTTACTTGCATCCTTCGAAGTTAGGATGGGCTATATTTATTGATGCGAAGTCATTTCTCATGCGAACATTATACGCAACTGATTTTATTTTATGCGATTGTATTTTTTGGATATATCACGTAAGTTACAGTTTTTTTTTTAAGTAGTAATGTATTTTCTAATTTATTTTATAGAGTCTAATCGTTTTAGATGGTTACTAATTAATGTTATGAAGGCAAAACTAAAGTGTTGCGGTTAAAAAATTAAATAAATTTCAGAGGCGATTCTAAGTGTTATTTTCATCTTATAATTATATGTGATTGCATTAGTGTAATATTTTAAGGGTTAGATTGCTAAAGAAATAACCTGAAAGACAAGTGGCATTAATAGATTAATTTATATGTTGGTAAATGATGTTTAGTGTTTGATAATGTAAAGAAGTCAAAATAATTTCTCTTCTCTTTTTATTAGTCAAGTTCCAAGGGGTGTAGGAGAAAAGCTGTTTCTCATATCTTTTACGTGGGGATTTACTTGGATGAAGTCACTGACTTATCATATCTATCACTTTTTCAACCTACAACCTATAACTTCTATATATAACCTACCATAATTTTTAACCTACCACACCTATAACTTTTTAAACAAATATATAATTTTATGCATGATAGATCTTGTGTTTTCCTCATAATTCTTTCGTACAAGACTTAGCCCAAGTTTTTCCCCTTTTTATGTATATATTAGTAACATGTGATGTGTTGGAAAGTTAATAAACTCTTTGTCCAAACCATCATTGCCAACAAGGGAATGATCATGTAAATCCCTCTTATAATATGTCATACGATATGTTATGATTAAATTCAAGAGGAAAAGGTTATTGAATAAATTGAAATGATGCCATAACATCACCTGACACAAAGTAATATATATATATATATATATATATATATTGTCAGTGTAATTTCTCTAATTATGAAAGAAGTTAGAATTATACCTTTCCAATTTGCAATTGATGTCAGGAGGTCAAAATAAGGGTTTTATATGGTCATTTATTTCACTTATTCAAATTTGTATTGTTAGAAGTTAAGATTTCAGAGTTTAGGATATTTATTTATAATCTCGAAAGTACTTAATGGAATTTATTAATAGTTAAATTACCTCTAAATTTATATAAATGTTTAAAATTTTAGATATTAAATTATTTATATTCGTATTTTTATTATTATTTTACTATTACTTTTTTATTTCTATTATTCAATAATGTAGTCAGGGGTTTTATTTGATATTCTTATGATACATAATGTTGCTGAATAACACTTAATTATATAGAAGAGTTTAAAGTTTTTGATATATAATCTAGAGTTTGTATGTATATATATACTTCCTTGCATTTCGAATATTATATTTCATATTTGTGTGGTCTATAGTATTAAGAAGTGCTATAAAGTATTTTAATATTTTCAAACCATGAAAAATTCCATGTTCTTTTTCTTTTAAATACCATGCTTAAGAATTCGGGCTATTAAAATGTTTTATATTTCATCTTTCTGTATTAAATTAAATTCTAGGGATTATTAAGAAGGAAAAGTTGGATGGTGTAAATGCTTTCTTGTAGTGTATTATGCAAATGTCCATGTATATATATTATTAGTTAATACATGTATTGGTATATATTATATTTTACATATATATAATTTTTTTTTGTTAGTGATGCTTGTTTAGCAATATAAGTTATCTCAAGAATTTAAATTTTCTATTTATTCTAAGTTAAAGTTTGATTACTATTTAACTATGTTTGAGACAGCTTATAGTTTGGATTGTTTTCGCGCCTAACGCTTGAGCTATTTATTCTATTTAAGATACACAATTGCTTCATGATAAAAAGTGTGAAATGTATTTAATCCCAAATAAAGAGAATAAAGAGGTTGGCAATCAATTAGACATTTATGATCTAGAACCCTCTTTAAATTTTGTTGAAAATGCGAGATAGAAAAAACTTGTTTTGTGTTAAAGTGCCTAGAACTTCTAGGATATACACTTGAGTTTGAGCAGGCACATGATTTGCAAAGTACTTTTTGTGTTATGTTTGGCTTTGAGAGCTTTATAAGATTTGGCATACAACTAGATCGATATTTGCCATTATTGAAGCATCTCTCATATGTTCTAGAGCTATGGGAGTGGGATACATTCCCATGGAATCCAGGCAGATAAGCGAAATCACCATCGAGCTAACGACAATAACAAAAGCACTACATGAGAGATAACCCATGCCTAACTTACACTTCTCTCTTTCTTCTTTTTGTTTTTTTGTTTTTTTTTTTTTTTAACTTTCTATGTCCATACTCACATCATATTCTTGTTGTTTGTTCATGATTAGGTGAAATTTTTAACTTTGGAATGAAATTAAAAGGCAATGCATAGTGAAAAATCTTAGTTCAGTTGTTGTCAGAATGACATGGGACGAACAGGACTTACTGTTCCTATTCATTTTAAGAGATTTTTTAATGACACGATAGGGACATGACCTATCCCTGTGTCGTGTAACTCACTGAGGATGAAATTATGGAATGAAATGACTAGGGCATGATCTGCCTTTGTGTCATGTAACTTTTTATTCTCTTATTTTTAAATTGACATGACTATGACAAGTCGTGTCCCTATCTCGTGCCATCAAGGTTCAAAACACTCTTGAAAACACAACACCTACTCCAAAACACTCTTGCAACTAAGGAAGCACCGATTTATTGTCCTTAAGTCATCTAAGTAAGTACATTCTCTCTCTCCTTCCTCTCTCTCTCTCTCTCTCTCTCTCTCTCTCTCCCTCTCACATACACACACACACACACACGATTTTCTCTTGTTAAAGCTATATTTAGTGAAATACCATGGATAGAACTTAGGGTTTTTGGTTACAAATGTGTGAAAACTCTCATTAATAGCTATAACTCATGATTTACTTGTCTTATTCGATGATTATTTACAATGTAAGTTAATTAGTTTTAAACCCCAAGTTCATTATCATCTTATTGACCATGGGATCATGATATAATGTTTGAGGCTACTGATGAATGATGAAAACATGTTATAGAAGGGCATTATAGTTTTTATTTGATGGTTGAACTTAGAATGATCGAAAATAATTTTTCTTCACCTCCTGTTTTTGTGTGCTTTCAAAAGGACATGACTTTGGGACATAACCTGTCCTATTAGTGTTAACCTAGAAATCTCTTTTCTTCCTTTTTTGAGTGCTATCACTGGGACATAAATAAGGCATGACTTATCTCAGTCGTGTTAACCTAGATTTCCCATCTCGTTGTTTTCCCTTACTATGTTTTGACCCTATTACTATAATACATTATTTATTCCTACAATATCATGCTATAATGTGTTAGTTACATATATCTCACCAGCTTGCTTTGTTTCATTTCTTTAAGGATGAGAAAGGTGAAGACGAGGAGGAGTATGGGAGAGAGAGACCCCAGCTAACATACCATCCATACCTAAGATCAAAAGGATGCATAGAGGAGTAGATGATGATGACCCTGACTATAGGGTAGATTGATTTGATTGGTTGATTTTCATTTTTCTGAAATACTAGATGGTTGTGCTATTGTTGAGCAACTTGCCATGGGTTAAACTCTATTTGGGGATCATTCTAAGGATCATAGGTCATAACCTTCCCTTTTCTTTTCCTTTTGTTTTGCAACCCTTTTACAATATGTATGACATGACTTGTTGAATTCATAGTTGCCTCTCAATCTTTGCTGATTTTTATCAATCTTTCACAGTTGCTTTTATTTGCCTTGAATGTCTATCATTAAATCAGGGACGTCTTATTCTCTTTCTTCTTATGTTTAGTTTTCCTCACTTTTTGCTTATTTGTGACACTGGGATAATGTCAATGTTAAGTATAGGGGAGGACTTAAGAAAAATCATGGTTTATCTTACACTTATACAAATTAGTTCCCACTTAAGCATTAATTTTTTTGGAAATTAATTATGCGTGCTACTATGGAAAACCAAGGATACCTAGAGTTTAGTATACAGGCTGCGGCCTACCAGCCTTTTTCGGCTTAAAAAGAGGGTCGCGATCAATTTTTTTGGCCCGACCAGTTTAACCCGTAAGCCAATGCAGATTGGCCTATGATGGGCCAAGCCAGACTGTCGGCTAACTATAAAAAAAAAAAAGGGAAAAGTTTAAGAACAAAAATAATAATAACAGATTAATGATTATTTATTATATGTTATTGAGGAGGATTAATTAGTACAAACATCTCATACATAATAACATTCTTTTAAGTACATATTTATTAATTTAAATGTAATATTATATCCAACAAATTATTTTAAAAACTTTTTTATGTATAAGTAATTAAAATAGCAATAAAATTAATTATTGATATATATAAAACAATAAAATACATATATTTCAATTTTCTCACAAATTAACATAAAAATAAAATAAATAAATTCATTTTGGCCTGCAGGTTGGCCCATTTAGCTAGCGAGCCAATGTAGGCGGGGCCGTGCCAAAATGGCCTAGCCCGTTTAACCATGAGCTAAAGTGGGCTGACCCAACCTGCCCATTTAACCAGTATGCCCACCCTAAGGATACCACACTTAGGGATTATGCTATATTATTTTGCATTCAAAATTGATGGTAACTTGAATTAATGAAAATTTTGGCTTAAATTTTTCAATTTTAATAAAATGGCATTACTCAAGTATTTGTGTTCTCTATACTTTGCAGGAATTAATGGTGAAATCTATGGAGTAAAGTTATGATTTAAACTTGGAATTTAGGTTCGAGATTAAGCTAAGACCATTAATTAGGGGTTAAGCAGTTGTATTTTTAAGCTGACTTTTAAGAATACTCATTCCTTGAAATTCTTAAGAGCACTATAATTCTTAATGGATGTTCATATGAAGTTGTTTCTTGGTGGATTTCCAAAAATAGGGTTATCAATTCTTTAGGAGTAAACAAAGCAAATTAATGAAAATCGGTAATGATAGGCCCTCGTCCCTCATAATGGGAAGGTTTGATCCAATGCCAAAGTACTTAAAAGAAAAATAAATCATTAATCTATAGATATAAGTGAGCCTTCATCTCTAAGAAGAGCAAGATTTGACTCCGTTATCTATGAGGTCAGAAAAAAGAAAAACTGATTAGTTTTATGGATATGGAATGGGCCTTGGTCCCTCAAAAGAACAATGGTTTGATCCCCTTTACTCATGGAAAGAAAAGCAATAAAAAGAAAAGGGTTAATATCAAATTTAGTATACCTAAACTTTGCCTGAAAATTCAATTAGGTACTTAGACTTTCAAAAGTTTAATTATGTGTCTATCAAACTTTTCGTGGCTATTTTAAATACCTCAGTTAATTGTATTAACTCCATTACTGACGTGGATGTATGTACCAATCACGTCGTGACACATATCACCTAACATGGCACATCTTTTTTTTTTTAAATTTATTTTTCCCTTCTAAGGTGGAAAATTATTAGTTTCTATTTATGTTTTCATAATAATTTTTTTATTTTATTATAGTTGATATTATTTTATTTTTTAAAAGAAGATTATATTTAAATTCAAGCCCATCTTCTAACCAGCCTACATAAATTCATCAAGCAAGCCCATACTCCTTTGATAGGTTTTTATTTCTCAACTAGAGTTTTCTATAATTTTACTTATATACAAGTCTATTTCTTAAAAATTTTTCTATGTAGGATACTTCGTGTGTAAACCCCTAATTTTTAGGATAATATCAAGTTTAAACCCTAAACCGGAAAGTCAACCGGAAAACCTAAGTTAACAAATTCCCAAGAAACCCTAGTAGTTTAGATCCACCAATTTCATATTCCTAAACCAAGGAGTTGAAGTATGAGTAAAGGTGTATTTTGGTTCGTTATAATACTAGAATGTTTTAAAATATAAGATTAGCGAATTTTCAATCTATTTCGAACCCGATTGGGTACAGACTTCGAAAAGCGTGTTTTGAGGCTCGAAATATTAAATATAGGATATTAGTACTGTTAGACCCCTAATTTCATAAGATTTCCAAATATATCAATTATATAATTTTTCGGGTTATAAAAGTTACAATTATAATCTTTTTATCGTATTTTTATTACTACCGGTACTTTAAATGTCTAATCTACTTTTTGATTTTTTTTCTACACTATTCATAAGTACAACTACCCATAATCTATTTCATACATCCTTACACCCTACTCTTACAATTACAATTTTTCTTACAATTTACTTTTCCAATATAACTTTTATCATTTAAATTACTTATTTAATTCCAAAACTTACACAACACAACTCACTCTCTCTTTCTTCCCAAGATCGGCGCTACCCTCCCATTTTTTCCCTCTTTCTAATTTGTTTTATTTTTTTTGTTAAATTAAAGCAAACCCTAATCCATTTGTTTATATATACCTCCTTATACCCACTTCATTTCATTTTCTCTTTTCTTTCACTTTAGAAAAATTTTTGCAAAACTCTCTCTCCCTCTCCTCTTTCAAACCATGAGCTCCCCCTCCCTCTATACAACAACACACTTATTTTTCTTTCAAGTTTCTTACTCCACACAACCAATAGGTAATAGATCTATACTTTATTATCTTAAAACATGTAATGGCAAGCTCATTCATGTGTTTCACAAATCCCCATGAGCTTCAAGCTAGGGATGTAGAAACACTTAAACATGAGATCTTGCCATCACAATATTATAAATCTTGTTATTTTAGTTATTTTACTATTATCTTGTTTTATTTTCAAGTTATGTTGTTATTACTAATGATTTGTGCATATATTCATCATTCATAAACCATCATAGTGTTCATGCATTTATAACTAGTATAGTAAACTAGATCTAGTTGTTTTAAGTTCATAAATGCATTAGACTTTTGTTTTATGTTCTTAAATAACTTGCAATACTTGATGATAGTAGAAAAATATTAGAAAACTCAAGATCTATTTTGGTTTTCAACAAAAATAACTTTTGAAAATTCGGATAGAAAGGAAACCATATGTAGAAAGCCTATTTTTCAACTTCAAAATGTGTGTTTTACATTAAAACGAAGGGCCTAGGGTATAGATATCATAAATGAGTGATCTTGATGAGTAAGTTTAGATCTACTAAGGGAATATTTTCAAAACAAAAAGTTTTACGAAAGTTATATTTCAATCTCAAAAATAAGTTTTAAATTCGTAATAAGAAGCTTGAAATGTAACAACCATTTTTCAACTTCAAACAAGATTTTTAGTAAAGAAATGGAAGCCTTAAAGGGTAAGTTTGATTAGGAAATGATTTTTTGAAAGAATAAATGAGTTTTACAAAGAAAACAACACTAAATGAATTTTATAAAAATTCGGATTTGAAAATAACCATTATTTAAACACTTCCAAAAGCCAAAATGATGATTTTTATAAAAAAAAAAAAAAAATGAAAGTCTAGGGGATACATGTAATAAAGACCAAATTTGACAAAGATAAGAAAGGTTTTATCAAAATATAATCCTAGAACAAGGAATGGTTTCCAAGAATAGATTTAAACAATTTGTATTCTCTAAAGCTTTGTTAAATTAAGTAATTAGGAATGCCACCTATTAAAGCATCTATTTCTAATCCCAAAATGAAGTTTTTTTTATTAAAATAATGAAGGTTGATGGCTTGTATAGGTCATCAAGGTTGAGTTTTGATAAAAGCAAGTATGATTTTACAAGAGAAAACTATTTTTTCTTAAGTTCAATAAATTTCAAAGTTTTGCAAAGTAAAGTTTTCCAAAAGAGTTCTTGGTACTATATCATTAAGGATATACATATAGATAGTTCATTCCATGACTTCATGAGAATAGCTTGTAGGTATTACACATATACATGATGCTTTAGTAAAAACAAAGTTAGAAAAGTATGCCACATACTTCTTGTTGACATTATCTAAGTACATGAGAAAAATTGGAAATTTCCAACACTCATGAACTCATGCATGGTATTGAGTTATATATGTATATATTAGAGTCTTACACAGATTTAATGATAGCTAAGTATCTATCAAGCTTATATATGATGTTTGTTTTGAGGTTAGAAGTTGAATTGTGAATGGAATTCGTGTAGTATTATGTACCCTACTATTCAGGATAACCGACCTCATTTTTGAAAATTACTAGAAATAGATTGCTGTCTCGTCGAATAGGTAGAAATCGGTATTAATATGCAAAATTCCGAGTTTAAAACGGCTAAGTTATGCCGTTTAAGTTGGAACGAATTTTGACGAACTTGATAGAATAGAATTATAAGTTCATTCAAACTTCATAGAAATACTCATTAGCATATTATTATTTTGACTAGGAGTCTGGAAACGACTGGACCTTCCGTGGACTATTACAATTAAGTGGGATTTCTATGCCAAGGCAAAGTGAGTTCATTTCTTAAATAGCTGTGCTCATGTATGCGCTCGTAATCGTAGTGGCATTAGAATTAGAAAAGATAAAATTTTGATGAGTTGTGATCTAATCTTAGTTGAATGAATGATAATTTATCGAGACAAGATTGTTGTAAAACATTGTATGAGCTAGTTATAGACTTGAATTGTTTGAAATTCTCTATGATCGCTCTTAACCTACATAATTTAACATGCCACGATTATATGAATAAATGTACATGCATTTCACGTCGTGAGTCGCATTGCAATAGCAAGTATACCTTTGGTGGGATAAGTATATTAGCGGACGCGTGGAGGCTTGTGTTAACATTAAGGATTGCTTAAGTTAACGGAAGTGGGGTAGGCACTTGAAACTACCACATAAAACAACGGAGGTTATATAACTAAGAGAAAGCGATCGAGATTATGGTTGTATGACTTAATGGACCATCCAACCCCAAATGGAGGGCGTAAATCCATTCACATGTTTATCGGAAGGTCATATGTTGTATGCTCATTTACTTGTGCATTTCATATGGTTGTTATAATTGTATGATAATACTGTTGTTGAGTATTAAATATTTAGAAATGAATCTCACTAAGCTCATAGCTTATACCCCAATAGTTTTCTGTTGCAGTATGAATATTTATGGCTATCTCCGAGAAGCCACTTTCCTCAACTACAGCTTTTGGACTCTAAGGAGCTTTTTGATGAAGTCGGGACCTAGATGTAGGCATAGACTTCTAGTTGAATCTCCTAAATTGATATATGATGGTTGTTGTAAGAGACTTTTAAAACTAAATAACTCTTAATATTTTTGACGGGGGTATGCCCCTTAGATCATGTAATAGATTAATTCTAGATATAACTGTTATGATTACATTCTTATTGCTATGTATGTCTCCTTAAACTATTTCGAATCAAAGTATGGTTTCCTATATTTTGAACGTGAGCCTTACACTGGTGTTCAAACTCATGGAGAGACTAGGGTTGTCTTACTTGAGTTTAAATATCGAGTATGACGGATTGTCGCGTTTAGGGTACCCTTTGGGCATGACATCATGTAATAGAGGTGCCCAATAACCATTTTTTGTGGGAGATCTTCAAATTGTTGCTATTCTCGGAGTTTTTTTAATTTCTATTGCCTGCTCTCTAAGGATTATATTTTGTCTAATAGTTGCAAAATGTGGATGGAATTCTAGTGGATAGACCATCAAAAACAGGTGTTGAAACCTTAGCCTTTCTAAGCCCTTGTTTTCTTAGCAAACCGAACTTGGTTTCAGAAATCGGAATCAGAAATCGAAACTCTAAAAGAATACCTTAGGGCTAGTTTAGACCTAGGAACCCTAAGTCGGGCAATACTGAGAACGAAATCCTTGAATAATAAAAATGAGTTAGCTTTAGAATATAGTCCTAAATATACCGAAACATAAAAAGATCACATTTCAAAGAAATTCATTCGTTTCGAACCCGATCGGGATCTATTCTTAATACCGATCCCAAGGACTCGAAAATAGAAAAATATTATGTAGGACTCTTTAGAACCGAAATTTAATAAGGAATTAAAAAAAAATAATAAGAATTTTATGGTTTATAAAAATTACAATTATAGTCATTTTTATCGTATTTTCATTACTACCAATAATTTAATTGTCTAATCCACTTTTTGATTTCTATCATACTATTCACCAAGTATAACAACCATGCTTATTCTTACATTCTTACAATCTAAGCTTACCTCATTATATCATATTCCTTACATTTACTTTTCCAATACATTTTATTACTTAAATTACTTTATTAAATTTGAATTAATTACACAAAATAATAAAAAATCTCTCTCTCTCCCCCTCTCCTAGCCAGAACTGGTGCCCCCTCCCTTTGTCCTCTCTCTCATTTTGTTTTAATTTTTATTCATTTATTTAATCAAAACAAACCCTAATTTCAATTCTATAAATACTCTTTTATGTCTTTCACTTTTCACTTTCCTTCTTTTCACCAACAAATCAAACTTTTGGAAATTGTTTTCTCTCCTCTCTCCCTCTCCTTGGCATGAGCCTCCCTCCTTTTTACACACACATGCATTTTTTTTCTTCAAGTTTTCTAGCTCCACACACTAAATAGGTAATAGATCTTGACCCTACCATAATAAAACATGTAATGACAAGATCATGCATGTGTGGTTTCACTAAAATCCCCATGAGCTTTATGCTATGTGGAAATACTTAAGCATGATATTCTTGCCATCACAATATTATGGATCTTTATATTTAAGTTGTTTTGCTATTATTGTTATATGTTGTTCTTATTGATACTTTGTGGATATATTCTTTTATTAACCTCATTTACATAATGTTCATATTGCATGTGCATTCATAACTTGCATGATATAATAGATCCATTAGTTTTTAAGTACATAAATACCATAGATTTTTGTCTTATGAACATAAAAGACTTGTAATAGTATGATAATAATAAGAATATGTTAAAAAATTTCAAGTTCTATTTTAGTTTCAACAAAAATGATTTTTGGAAATTCGGATTTTAAAAAGAACCCTATTTCAAAGACCTATTTTCCAATTCCAAAATAAGTATTTATATAAAATATGAAGGGCTTATAAAATAGGTACCTTAGAGACATGATTTTGATGAGTTAAATCTAGTTTTTCTAAGAGGTATGTTCAAAATAAGAAAAGTCTACAAAAGTTATGTTAGAGCTATGTCTTAACCCCAACAAAAACTCAAAATTCACCACTAGGATGAGATGCTATATAAACACCTATTTTCCAACCCCAAAATAAGAGTTTTACTAAAGAAGTGGAAGCCTTAAGGACTAGATTTGATTAGGACTTAATTTTAGAAAATCAAACGAGTTTTACCCAAGAAACAATCTCAAACACAAATTGCAAAATTTGGATTTGGAAATGACCCTCACTTAAACACCTATTTCCAAATTCCAAAATGAGGATTTTAATAGAAAAATAAATTCTTAGAGAATAGATGTAGTAAGGACTCAATTTTAACAAGAATAAATGGATTTTATCAAAGTATAATCCTAAAACAAGGAAGAGTTTCAAAACATAAATCAAACACTATTTTCATAAAATTCGTAACTAGGAAGATCCTCTATTTAAACATCTATTTTCCAACTCCTAAATGAAGAATTTTATTAAAATAATGAAGGTATTAGGCATATAGGTCATCAAGCTTTATTTTAGTGAAAACAAGAGTGATTTTGCATGAAATAAAACTAGTTTTTCTAAGTCAAGTATTCTTGAAATTTTTGCAATGTAAAAATTTCTTTTTAATCAAATATCATCAAGAATATACATATAGGTAGTTCATTTCATGTCATTCATGATAATAACTTTTTGGTATTGTATGCACATATAATATACTTGGTAGAAACAATACAAATTTCACAAAACAATTTTGAAAATGCAGTTTTTAGCTTTTTATCGGATCTGATCTGAGCTTCCCGAGACCTAAAAGTTTTAAAAACATAGGAATAACATCATAAATAGATAGATATTTCGAAATAGATAGAAATCGATAGCTTATTTGCGAAATTTCGAGTTAAAATGACCAAATTATGACTGTTTTAAGTTTGAATTTCCATTTACCACGAAAATTACGAACTTAAGAGTTTTTGTTTAATAAGTTGGAATTAGTTATAGTTTGAAATACTCATTTGGGAATTTCTTTTGTTTAGGTGACTTTGAATCGAAAGAAGTCTTGCCCTAGCATGACTACAATTAAAGACTAACGTCCATGGCCAAGTGAGTCGTACTTCCTATTACAATTCGTCACTGTGCTTGAAACTAGTAGTTGCACTAGAATGATTGCAAACCCCTAATATTTTGGTTAATGTTAAGCTTAATCTTAGAATTAAAAGTCAACTAGGAAACCCAAACGTCAACAAAAGACTAGTACAAACCCCAGAATTTAGATCCGGCATTCCCATATTCTTTAGCCCAAAAAACGAAGTTAGATATTTAGTAATAATAGTTTTTATTAATTTGAGGAAGCATAAATATATCAGACAATTTCGAGTGTCCTTCGAACCCAAACGGATCAGTTCTCAAAGAACGTGTCCTAGAGCTCGAAATAGTAAAAATATTCCAATAATACCGTTAGGACCAATTTAATACAAGAATTTCAAAAATATCAGTTTTGTAATTTTTTTGCAACTAAACATGACATATATCGCAATTATACGCGTATTTTCTTACTACCAGTATTTTACTAGTCACATCTACCTTACATTACACTATTCATTACTATTTTATACTATTCATTTATCTCTGCTTTTTCTAACATCTACTATTACAACTCCATACACCTATTATCTTTACTTTTTACCTTTCCCATAACTTTATATCATATCTACCTTACACATTATTACTTTTAATACACAAAAATACAAAAATATATTACCTCCCATCTCTCTCACTAAGTAATCGGTACAACCCCCCTACTCTCTCCCTCTCTCTTTTTAATTTTTTTTAATTAAAACACTCAAAATTCACTCCCCATTTTCCTATAAATATCCCTCATCTTTCACTTCATTCACATATTTACTACCCACAAATTCACTACCAAATCTCTCCAAAATTCTTATCTCAAAACTCTCTCCATATACACTCTCAAAACTCTCTCAAAATTTCCTCTCAAAACCCTCTCCTACTACAAACACTACCACTATTCTTACTCTAGATAAGAATTCTCTTTAAATCTCTTTTACCATGTTATGTAACTTTATATAACCATGGTGTGAGTTTTCTAAACTTAATGTTATGGAAGCTACACTATATTCATGTATTATTCTTGTTCATGAATATGTATTTATCTATTTCTATGTTGTTATTTTGCTCATATTATTATTGATATTATGTTAATCTCTTATATATATCTAATTAAATATAATTATGTACTTATATATAATCTTTAGAGAATATAAGCTCATTGTTATTTATTTACTTTCAAGTTATGCAATTTATTTACTTATTTCATGTTGTTTCAAGACTAGTCTCTAGTCTCAGACTTGTCATCATCAAGTCAAAATAATATTTTCTTTATTTTCCTTATTTCTTATGGGACTAGTCTATTCTGAGTCCCGGGATACCTTAATGAAGCTAAGGTTTCCAATACTTGACATATTTCTTTACTTGCTTATTTTATTACTTATTATATCCTTCTTATGCTTTCATAATTTCATATTTATAATCATGCATGAACATATTGATTTTGTCTCAATAAGATAAAGAAGGAAAAAGGTTTCCTTAAATAGAAGTTCTTTTCAAAATAAATGTTATCATGAAAGAAATAATTTTCTATAAAAACTTAAGAATCTATCTTAGTATATCTTTTCTAAGAAATCTAATGGAGCTCATAATAGAATTTAGAAACCGAAGAATATAAGAATTCTTAGATAATACACACTTACACCTTACAAAATTGTAAAGTGGAAAAGTATTCTTCAAAATTAAAAATTTCAAGTTCTTTTTAAACAAAAGTTTTACTAAACTTCACTTTTGCATCAACACTTTGAATATCAAATAGACAAGTTTGACAATCACCAAGAAATTTCCTTTCATAAAACTAGAATGATCTTAAGGAATAAAATTAATGAACAACTTAGGAAATCATTTCTTTAAATGTGAGAAAATATAGAATTAATAGATTTTTACTACTTTCAAAAAAGTATTAGAAACTAAGCTATAAGGAATTTAGAAAATCGAAAATCATTCTTTTGAAATTTAAAACTAAGGGAATGGAATTAAGGAAAAGAAAATACTCATTTAAAATAACTTAAGAAATTTTCTAGTAAGATAAGTAGAAATTTTCAAAAGTTTTACTTTTCCAAAATTTTTAGAAGACTTTGTTTTTACAAAAATTCATGGTTGAGATAACTTCATTAACTTCATGCATTTGATATGAGTCAACGAGAATATATATATGTATATTTATACACATTTTAAAGGTCTTTCCAACCATTGTAATATCTATATATTTGATACAAGTTTTTGTAAAAGAAGAAAAAGTAAGTTTTTCAAAATTCGTGGTGAATCTGATCACCACTGTTTCGGAGCTCAAACGACTAATTTTGATGGAAATGGATAGATCTTTTTGAATAGGTAGAAAACGGTATATTATATGCGCAATTCTGAGTTAAAATGACCAAGTAATGGCCGTTTTGAGTTTGAATTACCTTCTATACGAATTTTGACGTTCTTATGATATAGTTTTTTATAAGTATCATAGAATCAACAAGAAATACTCATTATGGGTGTAAGCCCCGGAAAATTTCAGTAAATAATTCAAAGATGAACTTCGACAATAAACCCTAAAAATCACTCTAAATTAAAATCGAATTTCGACAAGTCCTAAATCATGAACGAATCCAGAAATTTCTTAATCTTGAGAAAATGAAAATCCTTAAAAATAAAATAAGAACTTAACATTCTTCAAATTCAAAATGACGACGTACAAAAAATTCCATATTTAACTCCGACTTATAAAATCGGGTAATATAAAGCCCAAAAACAAATTATTAAAAAGTAAATAATGATTAACCTTCTGAAATAAAACTCAATTCAAAGAATTCCGAAAACGTCAAGAGATATTAAATACTTACAAAAATCAAATTTGAGATAAATTTCTCAAATTAAATATGTTGTATAAACATAAAATATTAGTTTCCAAATCGACAAAGATCTAAACCAGAAAATCACCCGGAAACCCTAAGTGGAATGCAATAGTTTAAGTCCGGCAATCTAGCACCCCTACCCCTAGAGGCCGAGATGTAGTTTAAATGTGTAGAATAGCTTGTAGTAAAATAAGTTCGCTTAAAAATACCAGATTGGTAAATTTTTGACCTATTTCGAACCCGTTCGGATACAGACTTCGAAAAGCATGTCCCGGGGCTCAAGATATAAAAAATATACCATTAGTACCGTTAGACTCGTAATTTCATAAGATTTCTAAATATATCAGTTATATAATTTTTCGGGTTATAAAAGTTACAGTTATAACCTTTTTATCTATTTTCATTACTACCAGTAATTAATTAGTCTTTTAAACTATTCACTTTTATTTCATTACACAATTTTATTATTCTTATAAAGCCTTATATTTTTATATAAATATTTTATATATTATAGAAAATTTTATTTTTCCAAAATTTAGTTCGTTTCGGGTGTTTACGGGATCAGATTCTGTTTAAGACCCGATACTAAAAAAAATAAATTAATTTAATAATTGAAAAATATTTTTATTTTCATAAAATAAATTTTTAGAATTTTTCGGGTTATAAAAATATCATTTATGGCCCATATTCGCTTATTTTGATCATACCGGTAACTTATTTGATAATTCACTAAAATAAATAAATTAATTATGTTATTTTAATTATGAAAAATCTGCTACAAATATTTGGAATAAATTTTCTATTTTTATTTTATTTTATTAAGAAAGTACTCTTACAACCTATACTTTTAAGTACACCTTTCACATATCACTTCCTTTTCACTTCAATCTTTCTACACTTTGTCCCACACTTCATGGTCGATTTTTCCCTCCTTTATGGTTGCCATTTTTCTTTAATTTACTCCTATTTTGAATAAAATATATTTCAATCCTTCTTAAAAAAGCTACAAATATCATTAATTACACAATTCAATTTCAAGTCAAATTTCAACAAAATTCCTCTCTCTCTCCTCTTCCAAATTCACGTGAGATCCCCCCAAAACTCTGTTTTTTTTTTCTTTTCATTCATTTAATACACTCATTTTTCTCTCTCTCTTTCATTTACTCCTTTTACCCTTTTCCATTCCTTATCTTTTTCTCTCTCTTTTTCCTCTCTTTTTTCTTCTTTCCTCTTATTTACAAAGAAACAAGCGCCCCCATTCCAATCTCTTGCTTCTACACTTCATTCTGAAGATTTTTAAGCAAACTTTCTTCTCAAAGCTTCCATAGGTGATATATAAAGTATAGTGAGAGTTTCATGAATCAAATGACATTTCATAAGTTTAAAAGCTAAGGATGATGCCAAAAATGAAACACTCCTCTTCTCTATAATTATTATCTTGTATCATTATTATTTTCTTATTTAAAGTAGTTATATTTTGTAGATCTAATTTTTTAGCTTTGATTTTGTTTATGCTTTAGATCTTGTTATTAAGTTATTATTTTTGTTATTGCTTATGATTTATACATATATTCATTATTCACATAACTATAAGTGATTCATGCATTATAACTAGATCTAGTTGTTTTAGGTTCATACATGCATTAGACTTTTGTTTATGCTCATAAACAACTTGTAGTAGCATGATGATAGTAGGAAAGTTTTAGAAAACTCAAGATCTATTTTCTTTTCAACAAAAACTTTTTGAAAATTCGGATGAAAATGAACCATATTTAGAAAAGTTATTTTTCAACTTCAAAATGCGTATTTTTCATTTGAAATGAAGGGCTTAGGGAATAGATAACTAAATGAGTGATTTTTATGAGAAAGTTTAGATCTATGAGTTTATAGTTTTACTACCATGGGTTTTTTTCATTTATATGTTCATATTAAGTGTAGATCTTGTTTTAAACTCAAACAAAAATAGTAAATTCGTATTTTGGCAAGACCCCCATTTAAAAACCACTTTCCAGTGCCAAAATGAAATTTTACTTGAATAATGAAGGCTAATTATATATAGCATCAAGACTTCATTTTATATGGTTCAAAGATGATTTTCAAATATTAATTTTCAAAACAAAATTCTATTTTCGGATTTGGCCAAGGCATATTTTAAAAACATGTTTTTTCCAACTCAAAAATGAAGTTTTTACTCAAGATATGAAAGGCTCTTAAGATATGATATGTAAGAATGGATTTTCATAAGTTTAGATAGATTTTATAAAAGATAGTCCAAAAATAAATTTGGTAAATTCGGATCTCAACCAAGACCAATTTTGAAAAACCTATTTATCAACTCCAAAACTCATGTTTTACGTAAAAAATGAAGGTATAGGTAATAGTATCATTAAGTATTATTTACAAGTTGAAATGAGTCTTGATGAGAATAAGGTGTAAAACAAGAAGTTAAATCAAGATGAAAAATTTGAAGTTAGTAGTTAACTTGTAAAATTCGTAACTTTGGATGATGCCCATGAAAACACCTATTATCCAAGTTCAAAATAAAAGTTTTTATGTATTAAATGAAGTCTTTAAGTAATAGGTATAACATAAAGTCTTAGATTTTAATGCATTACACAAGTTTTTCCCAAAGGAATCATTCAAAAAGTGGATTTCTAAAAATTAGGATTTTGAGTAAATCCTATTTGAAAACATATTTGTAAAGTGTAAAATCGTATTTTTATGAAAAAGTAAAGTCCTAGTGTTATTTACGGTTGAGCCTTAAATTTTCTAAGTATCAAATGATTTTTACTTAAATGAATCACTCAAAAAAACTAATTTTACAAAATTCGGATTTTTAAATCACCCTACTTGAAAACATATTTACAAAGTGTAAAATGAAATTTTTATGTAGAAATGAAGGTCATAAGTAATAGATATAATGAAGACTCAATTTTAACAAGGATAATTATATTTTCTTAAGAAATGAATCCAAAACAAATGGAAATGATCAAAGTTAGGAAATTAGTTTTCTTAAAAGTAAATAGCCATGGAGTCTTACAAATAAAAAGTTTCTAAAACTTCTTTTAGTAAAAATTGTCAAAAGCATGCATACATCAAGCTCATAACATCATTCATGATAGGAAATCATCAATATTGCATATATAGTTAATCTATATAGTAGGAACATTACAAACATTTACAAAATTTTTTTCGGAATTGAAATTTGCTACTGTTCTGATCTATCCGACCTTTTCGAAGCTTCAAAGTTTTCAAAACTTAAATATAATATTAGAATTAGATAGATCTTTTGAAGTAGATAGAAATCGATATATAATTTGCGAAATTCCAAGTTAAAATGACTAAGTTATGGCCGTTTTAAGTTGGAATTCCTGCTTAGGACGAGAATTACGAATTTGATAGTTTGTATAAAATCGTTTGGATTAGTCTGAGTTAAAATACTTATTAAAGTATTTCTTCCTTTTTAGGTGAACCCGAAATCGATGATTCCCTACCACCGGATTACTTTTACTAAGAGACTGGTGATCCAATGGCCGAGTGGGTCTTCTTCTTATTTTGTTACATTGTTTGTGCTTGTAGCTAGTCGCATTAGAATTATAGGAATAAGATAAAAATCGATATGAATGGGGATGGGATATATGATGAGACTGTGATGAATGTATGCCAAAGAATACTAAAGCATATCGAAACCACGATTCGATTGGATAACTGCACTGTTCATGTTATTTCTGTTATGTGTATGATATTGGTTAGTCACTCTAAAGAATGTATGAATATTTTGACCTAAGCAAAAAATTAAATTAGTCATGCATTGCATCGGACATATTGCATTTGGTAGCGTGCTACTCCTACATAGGTCGATTGGTATGGTCTGATGATGACTCGTTTGGATAACGAGACCAGTGCCAGAGCTCATTCATGGGAACTAAGACGCATCGGGGATGCATTCCATAGGTGAGCCTGGCAGAGTCGAGTGCTATGAGCCGAGGGCTTGGGGACTAGCAGTGGTCGTGTAGACTTCAATACCATCCCTAACCCAAGATACGGAAGGCGTAAATCCGTTTTGTGTGTGGGTTACGGATATCCATACATAATTGTTTGCTCATGTGTTTGTTCATGCATAGCATATGGTTGATTATAACTTGCTTGTTATGATATGGAATTAAGGGAATTCTCACTAAGCTAGTGTAGCTTATACCCCAATAGATGTTTGAATGAACAGGTTATCTCAGGAATGCTAAGTGGAGACCGAGATGGTTGGAGCCGAGAATGATTATGGAATCCCAGCAAGAATAAGAATGCTTGGAGTTATTAGCTAGGTTTTATGTTTTGCCTTATAATAGTTTATGTAAGGAAGTCTGTGGATGAATGTAATTGAAGTTTAATGATTTGTATTTTGAAGTATAGTGATTTGTATATGAAGTATAGTGATTTGCATCTGAAGTATAGTGAATTGTATTTCCTTACATTGTTACTCAAGTGTATCAATATAAAATGTATCTCTCCAATGTGTCTCCTCTATGTGTTAGACGCCTTGTATATAGTATGAAAGCCTTCGCATGACTGAAGCGGTCATTCCTAGGCTTTAATATTGTGTACGGTGGACTACCATGTTTAGGATACCCTTCGGGGCGTGACAATGGGTATTCTTCTTGATTAGGTGATCCCGAGGAGGAGTGTTCGTACCCAGAGGATTACTTTGATCAGTGGATTGACCGATCGACTCATCCGATAAGAAAGAAGTACCGTCATGGCCGAGTGAGTCTACTTCCCTTATTTCCATGCTTATGTTTGTGCTTGCAAATTTAGTTGCATTAGACTTAAGGAAAGATAAAATGGGAGATGAATGATAATATGTTAAAAGAATATTAAGTATATCAAAACATGAAATACATGTAAACAATTGTATAACTATTTTGCATGTTGAAGTGTTTGAAATTGGTTGATCACTTGTAATAAATTAAAATATAACGACTAGGCTTTAAATAAAAGTTTATGCATACACTCCATATGTTGAGTCACATTGCATTCGCTATTATACAATTGGTGGGACAAGTGTATAATAGTGGTGGTAGGCATAGCCGGTATATCATGTATGTGGCGAGTAGGAGTCGGTAAAAACTACATAAATTAATAGCTAGTAGGAGTCGGTAATAACTACATGTTTTTAATGGCGTATAGAAGTTGGCACGACTGTATTTGAAGGAAATTGTGAGATTACATGGTGTATCTGTTAGTATAGTATTAGATCGAGATCCACGGTTTGTTTCCAGATGCTGGCAAGGATTGCAAAAAGCATTGGGAACTTAACTAAAATTTAGTACAACTTGCCATCCTCAAACTAATGGACAAACAGAAAGAACCATTCAGACATTGGAGGATATGTTAAGATTATGTATTTTAGAGTTCAAAGGAAATTGGGATCAAAATTTACCATTAGTGGAATTTGCATACAATAACAGTTACCATTCAAGTATAGGGATGCCACCCTATGAAGCCTTATATGGTAGAAAGTGTCGATCACCATTATTCTGGGATAACTTGGAAAGAGTATTGGTTGGACCTGAATTGGTTCAGGAAACAATTGACAAGGTTTCAGTAATAAAGCGAAGAATGAAAGAAACTCAAGATAGACAAAAGAGCTTGGCAGACTTGAAAAGAAGAGAATTGGAATTTAATGAAGGAGAACATGTCTACTTGTCCAATCAAAAGTCTTCATAGTGGACAAACAAAAGGAAAGTTGAGTCCTAGATATGTAGGACCATTTGAAATATTGGAACGAGTTGGAAACCTAGCATACCATCTTGCATTGCCACCCAATTTATCTGGTATGCATAATGTTTTTCATGTATCGGTACTAAGAAAATATGTATCGGATCCAGATAAGATAGTTGAACTGGAACCAATTGACCTGAAGGAGAATTTGACTTACAAAAAGCATCCTCTTAAAATACTAGACAGAAAAGTGCAAGTTCTCATAAATAAAGAAATCTACTATGTCAAAGTGTTATCGGATCTCCAGACTAAAGAGATGACATGGGAGCTAGAAGAGGAAATCAAGAAAAACTATCCACATCTGTTTGAGAATTCAGGTACGTATATAAGCTTTGAGGACAAAGCTTATTTTAAGGGGGGGAGAATGTAAACCCCAGAAATTTTTCACGTTAGTACACGACTCTAGAATAGAAAGTATGAACTAGTTAGTAAACCTAGAATTCAATAGAAACCTAAGAATAGATCCATAACTTAAAATTTGGATGGGTTAGGATCTAAGAACTGAATAAAGAACTTCTTTGACCTTAATTGATACTAAAAACGAGATTTCGTATCTTGAACTGATAATCAAGATATGATTAAAGGAAACCCAAATTTTCAAACCCGAAACTTGTCATATAAATAGATTAGATAGAAAAATATAAATATAGAGATTAAATGACTACTATTGAACTCAATAAAGACCTAAGACTAGAACAATGAGTAGTAATGAGCCTATACATGGATTTAAACCCTAAAATTCAAGATTTCTAGATAGTATTAAACACTACTAATAAGATTTCACAAGGGGTATCAAAAACCTAAGATATATAAATAATTTAACTTCTTTATCAAATGCGATATTAAGTAGTTAATTAACTATGCTTATAGTTGGGAAACAATAACCTAAAGATAAACCGTTAGGATTATAAATACACAACAAAAACATAAACAGATGTATAACTAAAGACCTAGACTTCAAATAAATATTTGAATCACACCATTGTTCTAATTAGGGTTTTCTTAAGCTATTGCAGTAATTAACCTAATAAGCTTAGAAAACCTTAATCGCGAGAGATAAAATTTCAAAAACAATTAATCTCGTAAATTTAAAACTTAAATTTGTATTGTTTGATAATCTAAGTATTTTGTAGAATTCTATAAAAATATTTTTGTACAAAAACTCTCAAATATTAGCTAATTTGTATCTGATTAGCCTAATAAACTACTCGAAAATATAAATAAATAATATCTAAATATTAGTATAAATATATATATGCAGGATCGGTCCAAAATTTAACAAAATGGAGGGTTTTGATCTTCTTGATAATAGAGAACCGAAATTTCATGAAAATTGTCCAAATAATGCATGTAAGGTTAGGAAAATCAACTCACCAAACCAATCAAACATTGCCAACTCAACCCTTCGTTAATGACATCAAAAACAACTGATAAAATAATGTCTAATTGTAGAGAATTCGGATGAACTTGTCGAAGAAAATCGTCTTCCTTTTTCCTTCTATATATATAGGTTTAAGCTTAATAATGAACAAGCAAAAAACTCCCACTTAAGCTCGAGATTTCCATATCAAAACAACTCCTAAGTAGTAGCCAAAACGAGCTAAAAACAGAAGTCAAACCACTCTAATCATCCTAGTTCGAATCAAAGAAAAAAATAGCATGAAAAATGCTTGAGCTGAGAGCGAGGTAAGTTGATGTAATTCGGGTTGTTTTTTTTAAAAAACTAAGGATTGGAACTGACCTTTGATGGTCATAGGATCATAACCAACATAAAAACAAGCTTCAAATTTCATTGGATTGGCTTAGTAAGGTAATTTTTGAAAACCCTAGTTACACCTTGTTGATCCAAAAACAATAAATCATGTTGTTGTTTTGATGTTTTGAGTTGATATTTAAGTAGTAAAATATTGTAGAAACTCATTAGAATCAAATTATGGGCCTTAGAACGTCAGAATTCGACCAAGCTCATCGGAGAAGACGATGAACAGTACTTCCCTAATGAGCACGGGAGGAACACGGACGTGTTCCACCATGTGTACCTCTCGGCTTTCACTATTTATAAAAAAAAATTAAAACCGAATTAATTAAACTAAATTATATAATAATTAATATTATAAATATTTTTAGGACTATTATTATTATTTATTTATTTATTTTCTCTAATTATTAAGAGTATTCTTACTAATTAGTAATATAATATTAAAATTATTGAATATTGAGTTTAAAATTAAAAAAATTGTATTAATAAATATATAGTATTTAAGTAATATATAATGAGATTATTAACATACATATCATGAATTAGTAATATTAACATTAACAAGAAAGGATTATTAGTGATATAAATCAATATTATTAATTTAATTTAAGTTCATTTAACTTTACAACTATAATTGTTAATATTTCTAATATCATTAAAAATGCTTAAATTAATAATGATTCTAAAATTATCATTTTTAAATATTAATATAATTAATATTCATAATTAAAACCTAAAAGCGAAACTTAAAGCTATTTTAGTAATATTACTATTAGTTTTAACTCTAATGGGTAAGGATTTGTATATTATGATTAAGCTTACAAGTTTTATTATTATGAAAATCATTATTATTATTATCATTAAACTTGTTTATTATTATTTTATTTCCGTAATTATTATTATTTCTATTATTAATGTGTCACCGTAATAATAATAATAATAATCGACCAACAATGATATTTTGAAAATAATTTTATTTAATTTAGCAAATCTTTATGTTATTAAATTTATTATCATTATGGATGTATTTAATTAGTTTTACAAGAAAAATTCTAAGTTTAGTAATTACTAAATATTTATTTAAATGAATACTTATAAATAATGGATAACAATGGAAATTTACATAGCCTAGATTTATGAATATAGGGATATTTATACTTAACAAGAAAAATTATATTAAGTAAATCGAAAGAAAATCGATAGTTCTAAACAATAATAACTATGAAAGTGAATTAACTAAATTGTTGAATTCCCAAATACCCGCTTGATAAATATAAGTATCAAACAAAGTCAAACCAAACAACTTGAAAATAAATATGGACTAATACTCAATTATCTTAAGATCTCCAAAGAATTAATATAGTAATAGAACGAAAACCCAGTAGCATGATAGGACACTTAGACATTTATAGGAGTTTAGTCATATAGTTTTTGTGTCATTGATGAATATATTAATCATCTCAATAGGTGACTTGGGTACTTATGAGGACTTTCCTGACGATTACTACGATTGATCAACATGAGCAGGTGAGTAACTCAGTTTTATTACATTGTATGTGCTTATAACTTAGCGAACTTTAAATAAAAGATAATAATTTGAGTGTACTATATGGTTTATGGGAACTGTTTATTGTATTGATTGCCAAGTCACTCTAATAATAATGACAATAGAATTATGTATGACTATATTGTTTGTGTAACATGATTGAATGTCTGTATTGCTTGATCGCCTTCAATTTAATTAAAAACTACTGGTACCATAATGAAAATGTACATGCATTGCATATTTTGCATAAAATAGCATTTGAGTAAATGGTAGCCTACTACGTGTTAATTTCGGATCTCTGGTAATGCTTGGTTTATCTAGGCAAGAAAGCTATCAGTTAATCGCAAGATTACCTTTGTTCTGTTGATACCATAGGAACTAAATGGTAAATGAAGGATGTCGCTTATGGTATTGTTTGGAAATGACTAACACTTAGTGGAGTTTCTAAAGCTAAAGCAAGAAATGAATGTTAAAACACAATAAATTCAAAGAGATAATTAAATTGAGCATTATTGTTTCGTGAAAGCTTAGTCTCTCCTAGGTAGGCAGGCCATAGATTGTGATCCTTCAACCTCGATGAGAAGGCGCAAATCTTCATCCTGTTTAGATTCTGGGTTATCCAGGCTTGTATTTGTACATATGTTTGATTGATACATTTCATATGATTGTTAAATAACTTGAGTGTGTTATGTGATAAGTTTTGGTTATTCACTGAGCTCGTGGTTTAGCTCACACTCCAACAGTTCTTTCAAGTTCACCCTGCGACCTTGGCTCATATTACCAGAAGCATGGTCCCATAAGAATTTAGAAGATGGAAGCTTAAGGAATAATATAGGATAAGATATATTTCTATCTTTTAGTTGCAAGTATCTTGCATTAGAAACTTTAGTTATGTATTTGAAGGATTTTATAGAAATGTTATGGTTTGTAATATTTTTTTTTTTGTTCATAGATTAGGTATCATAGTCATTTACTAATTTATGTCTTATATATATTTGCTCATCTTATCCAAGCAACTATAAGATCCTATTCATTGAAAATCTATCATTCTCAGAAAGTAAACTAGTAATAGTATTCAAGTATATCTTGTTTACTACTACTAGGGTACCTTCAGGGTGTGACAGTTTTAAGTTGGTATCCGAGCATGGTTGCTGGTACAAGAAGAGAAAATATGTGTAAGAAAGTAAATTAGTAAATGTGGTTTCATAGTATAAGTTAGATCCAATTAGAACCATTTAGATTAGTTGGGTAGTATAAGTAGTATTAGAAGCAATTAGGGATAAAATCTGTGTGATTACTAATCATACAAATTTTATTGTGTGTAGACTAATCCAACCATTCGCCATATTAAATGGCAAATCCTTAGTATGATGGAGGAAGAGACACTTACTGATTATAGACGCCAACTCTGAGTCTTCTAGAAGATTTGGCATTGTCAGGTGTTACAAAGACCGTGGATGAAATTTTCAGCACCTGGAAGAGAGGTCTACAACCACTGCTGAAAAATTTGCTATTCCTAATGGAGAAGGCTTTCCCAAATAATGGCACAGCAGTTGAGAACATTTACAGGTTTGAGAGGTTGATTAACCCGAGTAGTGGAGGTATAGAAATTGATAATATAGCTTTTATAGTATCCTCGAACAGTGAGACCCGATCTTCTAGATTTTAGGATTTGGATTCCTATTGGAGGTGATTGGGTATATGCATATGACATTAGACATGATCATGCTTTGGTTCAAGAGGATATTGCTCCTGATGATGATTGGATGCTAACACATGTGGTCAGAAGCCGTTTTCCTAGAGATGTTTTATTAACAGGCCTCCTATCATTCCAGAGGAGGAAAGTGAGACCAGGCGCCTCATTAGACCACATGGCAAAAGAAAACAAGCAGTATAGGCTACAGTTTTTATGCAGAGTGTGACTACTACCTTTATAGATGAAAAAGAAGGCAAAAAGAGAAGAAGGGAAGCTAAAAGATTTGTTTCCAATTATAATTATGCCCCATGGATTGGGACTACTCATGGTAGATGGATTGCGAAAGACATACCACCACTTAGCACCATGGAGAAGCCTACCTCTAAGGGTATTCGGATGATGGTACCAACCTGACTTTGCACCACCAAGGAATAGTAAGGGGAGAATTGAGGTTGATGATAGTAGCTCTGAGGAGGAAGATCACCATCCACAGTTAGGCCCCCGGAAAAGGGCAAGGGACCTTTGTACCCTAGCCCATAGAGTCAGATCTAATCTTAGACTATGTTACGTTTATCTTTATAGATAATATAACTGATGTAATATTTTGATGGACTTGTTGGTAGGAATATATGTAGTATATGGCATGTGTATGATGGATAATGATCTTTTGATGTGATCACTAGAAGAAGTTAGGACTAGAGTTAGTGCAATTTTGGAATGTATATAAAGCACTAACTATATAATATTATGTGTGTTTGGTTACGAAATACATGTGTGACATATATATGTGATTTCTTTGAAGTCTTTTAATGAATGTAACTCTCGAATTAACGTAGATAATATGTTCAATGATAATAGAATGCCAAGAGGAAGAGGTAGAAGTAGAAATGCAAGAATATCTGAAAACCAACCAACAAATGCTCCTGCACCAACTTGAACCGATTAAAAGATGTGTTGCAAAATCTTCAACAACAAAAATGTACTAATCTTTCAAGCTCTACAAAATATGCAAGCAACACATGTTGTACCACCAGCTGGGGCATTAGAAGCTCCTCCAACAAACCCTGGAAGAAATGAAAGATATACTACACCTATTCAAGTTCAAGAAAATGGACCAGTAAAACCTAATAAATCTGCTGCCGAGGTGCAAGGACCACTGCGATATGAATAAGAATTACCACTGCCACCACCATTGTGTCCTCAAAGAAACCTGTTGCCTGAGTTTATCAAATGCAATAGGTACTATGAAGGATTACCCGAAAAGCCAGAAGAAGCTGAGGATTAGTTAGCTCAAATTGACCGATCGCTTGATGTTCTCCAAGTACCAAAAGCTATGAGGGTACTGTATGGAACGTATTTGCTCAAGTTAAGAGCCAGATTGTGGTAGAATTCTAAGCAAAGAACATTGCCCCAACCCATTAATTGGGAAACGTTTAAGCAAGAATTTCTGAAAGAATATTTCCCAAGCAATCTAAAGGCGAAGTATAGTACTGACCTGATAAATTTAACACAAGGCAGTAAAACAATTGATGAATATGAGCATGAGTTCAACCGGTTATTACAATTTGCATCAGATGCCTACAGAGACAGTGATGAGTTAAAGAGGCAAACTTTCATGGCAGGGTTAGAACCAAATTTCCAAAGGAGACTGGCTGAGTTTGAAATTGCGGATGTTGCAGCTATGACAGAAAAAGCACAGATCATTGAACGTGCCAAGAAATATGAAGTTGAAAGATATAGGAAACGTGGACAGACATTTGGCAAAAGAACACATGAGGAGATAGGAACAAGTTTTGCTCCTAAGAAAAAGAGATTCTTTAAACCCATGGGAAACATGAAAAGTAGAAATGTTGAGAGAAGCAATGTTTCGTGCTGGAAGTGCAAGGGTACTCATTATCCAAGAAATTGCCCACAGTTACAACAAAAATGTTATTATTGTGGTGAAAGTGGACATATGATTTCTACATGCCCAAAGAAAAATGGTGCGACCTATTTCGTCTGTAAAAAGGTCAGACATATATCGACTCTATAAGCCCACGAATTTTTCAAGAATGGTTTTGGAATACTGAATCAAAACCTTAAAAGTTTGACCCAAGTTGAAATCGAACCTAATCAATTTCAATCACGGGATTTCATAAGAGAATCTTCAAAAACAAAAATAGAAAGTTCAATAATCAACCCGAACATGAGAAGGACCACCCATCCGATCCCTGATATAAACCCCTCAATTTCTAGGGTAAAGTTGGATTAAACCATAACACTAGTCAAACCGGAGTTTCAAAAGTCAACAAAGACCAAGATAATCAAACAATTTCAACTCCGGCAAGCCTGCGTTCTCAAACCCTAGAAAATGAAATTAAGTTAATGGCTTATAATAGTTTGTAATAATATAGCGTAACATAAAAATATCAGATTCATGAATTTCGAGTGTCCTTCGGACTTAAATGGGATCAGTTCTCGAAAAGCGTATCCCGAGCTCGGAATAATAAAAATATTCCAATAACACCAAAAGACTCATAATTAAACAAAGATTTCAAAAATATTAGTTTCACAATTTTTCAGTAACTAAAAATAATAGATATAGCTCGTTTACGTGTATTTTTATTACTACTGGTATTAAAGCCCCTACCTATCCTCGAATGGAAATGGGATCAGATCTCAATGGACTTTGTATGTGGATTCCCGAAAACCTCCACGAGATGTGATGCAATCTGGGTAATATAGATCGCTTGACAAAGTCAGCACACTTCTTACCAATCAATATGACCTATTCGCTGGATAAGTTGGCTAAGATCTACATCAGAGAGATTGTACGACTCCATGGGATACCAGCGGGATCATTTCGGATCGGGATTCAAGGTTTGTGTCGAAGTTCTGGATGAGCTTACAAAAAAGCCTAGGCACCAAGTTGCATTTTAGTATTGCCTACCATCCTTAGACAGATGGACAGTCTGAGCGAAACCATTCAGACCTTAGAGGATATGTTAAGAACATGCATTTTGGAATTTAAAGGAAGTTGGGACAATCACATACCTCTAATTGAGTTTGCCTATAACAATAGCTACCACTCGACCATTCAGATGCCACCCTATGAAGCCTTATATGGAAGGCGTTGTAGGTCCCCTCTGTTTTAGAATGATGTGGAAAAGCTTGCTATTGGGCCAGAATTGGTTCAGGAAGCAGCTGATAAGGTCCAGGTCATTCAACAGAAGATGAAAGAAGCTCAAGACAGACAGAAGAGTTTGGCTGATCTGAAAAGAAGAGAACTTGAATTCCAAGTGGGCGATCATGTCTATCTGAAGATAAACCCGATCAAGAGCATAAAGAGGATGCGGACTCAAGGGAAATTAAGCCCAAGGTATATTGGACCCTTTGAGATTTTGGAAAGAGTGGGAGATTTAGCCTATCGGCTAGCCTTACAGCCAAACTTGTCAGCAGTTCACAATGTTTTCCACGTGTCGGTGCTAAGAAAGTATGTGCCTGACCCTGAACGAATATTGGAATTGGAACCCATTCGGCTAAAGGAGAATCTCACCTATGAAGAGCACCCCTTAAAGATCTTGGATAAGAAAACTCAAAAGCTTCGGAATAAGGAGATCTGATACGTCAAAGTGTTGTAGAGAAACCATGCTTCTGAGGAAGCAACTTGGGAAGCTAAGGAGGAGATTCGAAGGAAATACCCCGAGTTATTTGAGGAATAAGGTACGTCAGTTTAGTTTTAAGGACAAACCTCTTTTTAAAGTGGGTAGGTTGTAAACCCCGGTTTTTCTAAGTAACCAAGAAGACTCGAGAACCGGAAGCCAAAACCCTAAACCGGAATAGCTTAGGATGGGAGTGAGACCTAGGAACCCTAAATCCGGCTTTTCCTCGGTTTCCAATTAAGAAAATTTTATAAGAAAATTTAATCTTGAATATAGTTCTCGTATATATTTCAAACCAAGAAAAGATCATATTTTGGAAAAATTTCAATTCCGGGCCTTCCCGAGACCCATTACAAAAAAATGTGCCCCGAAACTTGAATTTCAAAAATTTACTCATGAATACTCATTTGAATCGAAATTTAATAAGGATTTCAAAAATATAAATTTCATAATTTTTCGGTTTATGAAAAATATAGTTATAGCCTTTTTATTCGTATTTTCTTACTACCGGTAATTAAGTTGTCTTGATTACTATTCATTACTATTCATAAGTACAACCTACTACACTCACTGGTATACCCTACTCTTACATCCTTACAAACACTCAATTGAATTTTCTTTTCCAAGACTTATTTGTCTCTAAATAATTAATACAAATTATGACATTTAATACACAAATGAATCAAAACAAATTAAATAAAACGCAAAACACAACCCCCTCCCCCCCCCCCCCCCCCCCCCTTCCTTCATTTCATGGCCGGCGTGATTCCCCCCAATTTGCCTCCATTGTGCAAATTTTTTTTAATTTATTTTATCTCATTTAACATAATTTCACTTCATATATAAACTACTTTTTCTCTCTCTCTCTCTTCATTCTTCTCATTTCAAAACTTCCAAAAGGTGAAAAAGCTCTCTTTTCTCTCCTCCCCTCTCCATGTTGCCGTGAGCCCATTGGCACACACACACACACAACTTTCTTTTTCTTTCCATTTGTCTTCTATTTTTACCTTAAGTAAAAGAACTATACTTCTTTTACCCCTAGATCCTTGTAATGGCAAGGATATTCTTGAGTATTTCCACTTAAAGATCCCCATGAGCTCTTGCTAGGGATAAGGAAATATCAATACAAGAATAGCAAATCATCACAAAGTAGATCTTGCATTTAGATAAGCTTTCATACCATGAGCTTCATGATCATCCATCAAAAAGTTTTTTTGAGCAAAAGACCTTCCATAAAAATTTAGTTTTTATGTTTTCAAAACCTATTTAAGCATTTAAGATAGTAGATCTATCATTTTACCATCCACATTCATGTAGGCATTTAAGATCTCATCTCTATTTTGAGTTTTTGTGCATTAATAGTCATCAAGATCTTTGTCTTAAGTAAATAAACTTGCTAGTATATAGATCTATAGGTAGATGAGTCCATGAAACCAAAAAGGAGAACTCTTTTCAAGAAATGAACTAGAGTAAATTCGGATGACATGGAAAACCTAGTTTAAAAACCCTTTTATCAACTTCAAAACATGTGTTTTACAAGAAAAATGAAGCCTATAGGTGGTAGATGATGTTTAATGATAATTTTCATGAGTTTCAAGGAGTTTTTACCAAAAAAAATATTAGAAACAAGAGATGAAGTCAAATAGAAATTTTGAGTTGAAAGTCTTGTAAGCAAAATTCGTAATAATCAATAGATGGCTAGAAAACACTAGATTTCCAACCTCAAATAGGGTATTTTCTTAAATAAATAAAGTCCTTAGGGTATAAGTAAAATAAATACTTAAAGTTCTAAGTATAAAATACATTTTTCTTAAAAGAATCCACTTAAGAAGGAGTTTTGCAAAAATTCGGATTTTTGGACCCACCCTAGTATAAGACTCACTTAAAAGTTTACAAATGAAGATTTAATTAAAGAAATAAAGGCCTTGGGATATAGTTAATGTAAGAGTCAAAATTTCTTTAAAGAAAATAGAGTTTTCCTAAGGAAAATCCTGAGAACAAGTGAGAGTGACCAAGTGTAACAAATCTACTAGTTAACAATAGCATGAAATGGTTCCTTAAGATAAAGATTATTTAAATTCTTTTAATCTAAAAATTTATAAGAAGTTAGGTACATAAGAGTTCATATCATGACATTCATGATAGGGAAATTCATTACCATGGCATTTATTTTCATTTTACATTTAGGAACCTCAAGAGCATTCATGAAAACACATTTTCGGAATCAACATAACCGCTGGTCAGATCTGATCCTTCATTTCGAGGCTTAGATATTTTCAAAACTTGATTTAAGCTTCAGATTAGAAAGCTCTTTCAAGTAGATAGAAATAGATATAAAATTTGCGAAATTTCGAGTTAAAACGACCAAGTTATGGCCATTTTAAATCGGAACTTGGAAATGACGCGAATTTCGATTTCACTAAGTTGTCTTAGAGTTTTTGATATTCCTAGATGGTAGAATACTTATTAGGGTGTTTTTTTTGTGTTTAGGCGAACCCGAGGACGTCGAGTCTTTACCCCTAGATTATTATTACCAAAAGACCGGCGAACCGATGGCAGAGTGAGTTTCTTTTCCCAATTCATTTATTGTATGTGCTTGATAAATTAGTGCACTAGATTCTAGGCCAAGTGAAATGAATATGTATGATGGGAAATAATGGGAAATTGTATGTTGATGTTGATATGAGAACTCAAAATAAGAATATTGAAACCGGGTGATAATTTCTGGTTGTGTAGTTGGTTATGATGTATTGTTTGAGAAATTGTTTGATCGCCTGAATAAAATGACTTAATCAACTATTCGGACCAATGCCAACTTCAGACATATGCATATCATAATGGGAAGGAGCATTAGCATTGGTTGGTTAATCGTGATCCATAAACGAAATTAATTGGTTGGTTAATCGTGATCCACAAACGAGATTAATTGGTTGGTAAATCGTGATCCACAAACGAGATTAATTGGTTGGTTAATCGTGATTCAGAAAAAAAATAATTGTTGGTTACCCGTGAACCATAAACGGCATAAAGATAGTACCGCAGTATTCGTTAATCTGCTAACCCGGGATGGAGAGCGCAAGTCCATCCACATATGATTTCTGGATAGTCATATGTATGTTGATCTCATGTGTTTAGTGCATTCACTTGCTTGTTTAATCACTTGTTTGAATGATTGTGACATGAATGTTGTTGTGGAAGATTTCACTCACTAAGCTAGTTAGCTTACGTCCTTACAGTTTCTTCCTTTTGCAGCTACCAAACATATGGCTTAGATAGCGTGACCCGACCGTGCAGGTACAAGAGCTAGGAGTTTCCCCTAGAAGTTGAAATTACTGATTAGACTTCCATAGGAAACTTTTAAGACTTTGGATGACTGTATAAGGCCACTAAATATTCTTTTACGGGGGAATGCCCCTTAGTAAATGTAATGTTTAATTATACATCATGAGTTATATCCTACTGCTAATGTATGCCAAGTTAAGCTTTTATCTCCATTTGGACTTGTATTCTATTATCGTAAAGGTACGCCTTATATCTATATGAGATACTCGAAGGACTAAGGCGGTAATTCGGGAATCTTGTATGGCATGGCGGACTATTACTATAGGGTACTCTAAGGGCGTGACAATAATATTTTTTTTTCAATTTATTTTACTACATCAAAAATTCACTCCAAAAATTCTATAAATACCCCTTCCTCCTTCATTCTTTCACACATTCATTTTACATAACAAAACTCAACCAAAATTCCCTCTCAAATCTCTCTCCAACAAATCTCTCTCAAAATACTCTCTACCATTCCCTACAACTTCAAGAAGAAAATAACAAACACACTACCCATTCATTTCTTTTCAAATCCTCCATTAAACCTTAGGTAAAAATCTTACCTATATTCTCTATCATGTTCATACAACTTAGCATGAGCTTAGTATATATTTCTTAAGACTCATATGAGTTAAAGAAGTAACAATATGTTCATGTTTTGTTTTTGTTCATGTTCATATTTTACATGATGTTATTATATTATTGTTATTATTGTTATCCGAACATTTGAAGTATATTTATTTGGGAGATTAAGACACTCTAGCAGTGATAGTCTCAAATAAATTGAGTGCTTAAGAAGAGAAAAAGTTAATCCGAGTGCTTAGGAAATACAGCTCCAATCATTAAACCTCCTTCTTGGGATCTCCCTTTTGAGATCATGTGTGATGCAAGCAATCACGCTGTTGGTGCTGTCCTTGGTCAGAGAGTTGGAAGAGCCCCTCATGTTATTTGTTATGCTTCTAAGATGCTTGACAATGCCCAATCCAACTACTCAACAACGGAAAAAGAACTCTTGGCTATTGTTTTTGCTTTAGAAAAATTCCGTTCTTATTTACTTGGCACTAAAGTGATTGTTTATTCTGATCATGCAACTCTCAAGTATTTACTCTCAAAGAAAGAAGCCAAACCAAGACTTATCAGATGGATACTCTTATTACAAAAATTTGACTTGGAGATAAAGGATAGGAAAGGTTTTGAAAACTTGGTTGCAGATCATCTAAGTAGGATACCTTTAAATGGAGAACCAACACCATTACAAGATGATTTCCCAACTGAGCATCTCTTTTCTATTCAACAGGCAATTCCTTGGTATGTAGATATTGTTAACTATTTGGTTACTAAAACTTTACCAAGTGATTTGTCTAAGGCTCAAATAGATAAAATCAAAAGTGACTCTAAGTATTACATTTGGGATGATCCTTATCTATGGAAACATTGTGCTGATCAAATCATTAGAAGGTGTGTTTCTCAAGATGAAATTCCCTCTATTTTGCAATTATGTCACACTTATGCATGTGGAAGTCAGTTTAGTCCCAAGAGGACAGCTCGCAAGGTATTGGAAAGTATTGTTTTGGCCCTCGTACTTTGTGATTCTTATATGTTTTGTAAGTCTTGTGAACGTTGCCAAAAAGTTGGAAATTTAGGACATAGAGATCAAATGCCTCTTACCCCTATACTTGTGTGTGAAATTTTTGATATATGGGGTATTGATTTTATAGGTCCTTTTCCTTCTTTCTTTAGGAATACTTGCATTATTCTTGCTATGGATTATGTATCTAAGTGGGTAGAGGCTAAAGCCACCTGAACTAACAATGCTAAGGTTGTTGTAGATTTTGTCAAATCTCACATTTTTGCTAGGTTCGGAACACCAAGAGCTCTCATCAATGATCGTGGCACCCATTTTTGTAATAGAGTGGTGAAAGCTCTACTCAAGAAATACAAAGTCACCCATCGTGTTTCTACAGCATATCATCCACAGACAAATGGATTGGCAGAAGTTTCAAACATAGATATAAAATCCATCCTTGAGAAGACTGTCAATATAAGTAGGAAAGATTGGAGCACAAGGCTTGATGACACACTCTGGGCATATAGGACGGCTTTCAAGACACCTATAGGAATGTTACCTTACCGTTTGGTATTTGGCAAGCCACGTCATCTTCCTGTTGAGTTGGAACACAAGGCTTACTGGGCTGTAAAGCAATGTAACATGAGAATAGATGAGGCGGGCGAACAAAGAAAGCTTCAATTGCAAGAACTAGAGGAAATTCGTAATGATGCCTATGAAAACTCTAAGATTTACAAGGAAAAAACTAAAGCTTTTTATGACCAAAATATTTCAAGAAAACACTTTTCTGTTGGTCAAAAAGTTTTGCTGTTTCATTCTCGCTTAAAGTTATTTCCTGGTAAACTTAGATCTAGGTGGATAAGTCCTTTTGTTGTTACTAACGTATTTCCTCATGGTGCAGTTGAGATTCAGGGCATTGAAACTGGTAAAGTGTTCAAAGTGAACGGTCATCGCTTGAAACCCTTTTACGAAGGATTTCAAGTGAACAATATTGAAGAAACCAGTTTGGAATATCCAGATTATACTTAAGGTATATCACGTCTAGCAAAAGATGTTAAAGAAAAGTGCTACGTGGGAGGCAACCCATGAGTATTTAAAAAAAAAAAGGAACGAATCAAGCATAGAAAGGAGCGAAAAAGAATAAAAAGTTAAGAACTACATTGTTTCAGATGCTTAAGTCCGCTTTTTCTTGCAGTACTTCTTTTAGCTTGTCTGAATCCCAGTATCACACATCCAATGAAGAAGACAGTGATCCCGAGTCTGATAGCTAGAGTTCCTGCTGGCTATTTGTTTTTTACTTTTGCTTTTAATGTGTAATCTTTAAGCACCCATTCTTTTGGGTAGACTTGTGAGATTTGTTGATGGTTTGTACTTAAACTTAACCTTGCTTTTTCTCTTCTTTCTACTATGATTTTTGTTGATCACAGGACTCCCATATGTTTGACAACTGTCTCTATAGTTGTACCCATTGGAGTTGACAATTCCTTCAATTCCATTCAGTAATCCGAGGAAGTACCAATGATCTTATTCATTTTTGTTTTATTCCTTTCCTATTTTGAACTGATTTTGGAACAGTGAGGACACTGTTCATAATAGGTGTGGGGGAAGGGATAAAATAAAGAAGAAAATTAAGTATTGAATTATTATTTGTTTATTTGAGACATCGGAGCTTAAATTGTTGTACCCACATTTTAAATCATTGTTTGTTTGTTCTTGAGTAATATATGACAATTTTAGGCCAATTTTTTCAAATTTTTCTTAGAAATCTAGAGATAGTGCAAAAAAATTGAAATAGCATCTTTGAAAAATTGAAATTGGCGTGCTAAGTGTCTTACTCACCTACTGTTGTGATTATTTTACTTGGTCAAAATTAAATAGTGCATTCTTTAAGGAACAAATTTACCTTGTATTTAGCTTAGGAATTAGAAGATTAAGAGTGAGTCGAGTCCTTTTTGTGAAAAATAAGCAGGTCTACTTCGAGGAAAATTTAGCATGTATATACTCCAATTTAGTTCTTTTTAAAAGAATTTTTCAACATTTAGTAAAAGAGGTAAATGAAACTTGTTACTTAGTGATCTTTGATAAAAACTCTTATATTTGTTATTACATTCAAAAAAAAAAGAAATAAGCATAGCCTATACTCCACTAACTTAAGCAATTGAGTTATGAGTATCCAAACTTGAAAGTTAGAGTGAGGAAGAGTTCTTAGGGTCCCTTTAAAACCTGGTTACTTAGGTGATGAGCCCAGGATTAACCGACTCAATGAACTTACTATAACAAGAAAGGAGGAAAGGCAAAAGTTCTATACATGAGCTTTGAAAAAAAAATAATATATGAAAGAGCTGAAAAGAAGCGGGCAAAAACCCGTCTAGAGAATTTTCTCTGAAGGCTATCTATATATGCTTGAAAGAATCAAAAGAAAAATGAATGTTGGGCAACAAGTAAAATAGGACTTATAAAAAAATAAAAAAAAAAGAAAAATTCTAGGGAAAGAGATGATACCAAATGCTTTTACTTTCTATTGATTGGAGTATATATCTGTTAAATGTCCAGTGAAGTCTAAATGGGTGTTTTTCCTTATAGGACTGAAAATTTACTTTTGATCAGAAGAATCTTTTGCTAAACATGTGGATTAAAGTTTGTTTTGTTTAGATTAGCTATTGAATTTTGATTTTAGTACTCTAATTACATGTAATCAGTTTGGTTAGAGCAATAGGTACTAAATTGCGAGTTGTGAATCAAAGTTAAAAGAAGATGATTGAAATTGGAAATTTTGAAATTGCATTCTCTATGATAGATTTCTTTTTGTGATCTTATTTGTATTGCTTGAGGATAAGCAATGGCTTAAGTGTGGGGGAATTTGTTAAAGCGAATTATACTCAATTTTTATTGAACAAAACATGCTAAATTAGTTATTGATTTTATAGAAATCCATTGGAATTGGTACTTTTGTGTGTTTAATATTACATTTTAGGACATGAGCGAACTTTAGGATAAGATACAAGTAATTTGAGGATGTTCTATGCAAATTTGGAATTGAAAACACCTAGGCTTGCTATTCCATCATCAAAGCTGGCAACTTAGGAACAAGAAGACACCAGCCAACAAGTAAGGAAGGCAGCTTAAGGCCGGTCAACACTTAAGCCGGCCATGTATAGAAGTAAGCCGCCGGCCTAGGGCCGGCCATCATGAAGGCTGCCATATGTTTATAAGTAAGCCGCCAGCCATGCTTTCTCAAGAGCTAACCAAAATCCTAAAGTTGCCTCTTTCATATTCCAAACGTCTCCAGTTGCAAAATTTAAGAATGGAAGTCCAAAAGATTGCTTCTTTTCATCTCCAAGGCGTTTCAGTTGCAAAATTTAAGAATGGAAGTCCAAAAGATTGCTTCTTTTCATCTTCAAAACATTTCAATTTGCAGAATTAAAGAGAAGAATTCCAAAAGTTGTATTCTTTAGCTGCTGTTTGCCTTTTACAGATTTAACTTGTCAAGATTGTGAGATCTAATTAGTTTATCTTATTTATTCTTCTTTTCTGAATATTCATATATGATCTGTTATTCATGCATTTTTTGTTTTGTTGATTGATTTGAATTTGAGCTCATTCGTTCAATTAACAAGCGATAATCTGTCAATTAGAACATTGAATCTGTAATTGTTCGATTGTTCTAATCTAAGTGATACAATAACATAATTGGTTACAGAATAGGTAATTGATTTGTGTTATGGTGATATATGATCTGATTTAAATGGTTCAAGCTTTTGATTTGTTAATTTGAATTGGTGGTCTCTCTCTTGATTCATGCTATTGATAGATTAAATCCTAAGATCTTATCTAGGGTTATCTAATTGGTAAGGGAAATAATCATAGATCTTATCGTGATTATATAATATTTGTTTGATTACCATTAAGTATATTTTAATTTTATGGGCTTTAATATAAATTAAATGGACATGAATTGCACCTATTGAGTCACTTGTCAAAGATTGCTACTCTAACACAAAGAATTGGAAGGGTCCGAGGCCATACTTATTTGAAGAGGCCCACTACTATACTCATTCTTAGGGAACGAAGGTGTACCAGAGATACATGTCAAGGATAAGCCGTGCCTATCGATCATTGAGGGTAGAATGCGCCTAAGGAATAGTAGTGAATATCGTGTAGACCTTCAAATACCATTCTCTAACCTTCGATGTGGAGGGCGTAAATCCATTCTGTGTATGGTTTCCAAATACCCATACATAATTGTTTGAATCATGGTTGTTGCACAACATGTATAGCATATGCATGAATTAATAAACTTGTTTGAATTTCAGTGCAAATAAAGGAAATATCTCACTAAGCACAATGTAAGCTTATACTTCCATAGTTTTTTGCTGAAACAAGTATGATCGAGACTTCATTTAAAGAGCGGGACATTAAGGAAACCATTAGTGGACTTTTGAGCTCTTCTGGAAGAAGTAGAAGTAAGAAGGAGTTTATTTTCTTGAAATTTCCTTGTGAGTAATATATGTTATGTGAACATTTTGGAGATTACTAGGAAATGTATTTATGTAGACTCAAAGTCATTAGCAGGGGTATGCCCCTAAGAATTGTAGTCGAATGTATTTATGATTAATGATAAGTATTTCTCTTGTCTTGTACTTACTTGTTATCAATGTAAATTGTACTACTCCGATGCATTCCTTTAGTTATGATGTACGCTTTATACATGATACGGAAGCCTTTGCATAACTAAGGTAGGCATTCCTAGGCTTTAATATTGTATAAGATGGGCTATCACGTTTAGGGTACCCCTCGGGGCATGACAGTGCTCATATGTTTATAAATGTTAATCTACCTTTAAAAGTAGATTATAAAATGTTTTTGTAAAGTTTTGTTTCTTAGCAAGTTAGACTGCTCTGGTGGGAGTAGAGAACTATAAATTGTTTTGATAAAGTTTAATTCAACACTGCTAAATCCAGTTATTTTAGAAATTTAAACAAACGATATCATTAATTAAAATCGGTTAGCAATGTTCAAAATAAACATATCATTCTAGGAATCCTGAGCATGTAATACATAAAATATTATACGTGGTGATAATGCCTTAATTGAGAGTTAGGCATTACATAATGAGACATGCTAATAACTGGGGGAGGAAAGATACTAAGGTATGCTGCAAATGGCACAACTCTATAATTATCAAAGTTAAGCTGCACATCAACATAGAGGCATAAAGTAGGTTGCCTACATATGAGCTGAACATGAACTCGCTTCAACATCATAGGTGTCGCATTAAGCCCATGATGTCTAACCTTCAACAAAGGATGTCTTTGAGCTTGTGAGCTTAGCCTTTATTAATAAGGGATAGCACACTGAACCACCTTGAGGAATGTTGAATGTTTGTTGGAGAGAAGCAATTCTCTTCACTTGTTTTTGAAGCATAACATTGAATCTTCCCTGGTGCTACTACTTCTCTTCACTTGTTCTTAAAGCATAACATTGAATGCCCCTTGGTGATGGCCCTGGAATCGGCACACATATTAAGCTCAATTATTAGAGCTTACCATCAATGAGGGTTGTTATACAGAACTTGAAGCAAGAGGCTTTGTCCCCAAAAAAGTGATTACAAAAATCATACCATTTACCCACTGGTCTTGGGGGTGCTAAATTTTTTGTGGGTTCCCATCTTGATGCACCAACAAGTCCTTCTGTATGATGACTTTAACATTTTGCACTTGATGACTACTTACCTCTCCCAACTTGCTCTTTTCTCCTTAGACCTAGAAGTTCTAACCCTTTGAACTTGATCATACTTTGTTCCTCTTACCTGGTGACTTCTATACCTCGTGTTGGATTGTGTATCGCCTTCTTCTATTTTCTTCCTCTATTTGGTAGCACTATTTTGCTTGCTTTTTTGAAGAATTACAGTAAATCTTTCCTAATGCTGTCTTCAAAATCAACACATAACTTGGGCTCAATTATTGGAGCTTTCCATCAGTTAAAGGTATCATGTTGAGCTTGAAACTTAGCCTTGAAGGTGTCTTTAGAGACAGTATCATCAACCATTAGTCTCAAAGATGTTAGATTCATGGTAGATTGCCATCTTGGTGCACTGACAAAAGTTTGATTACTCTTTGTCTTCATCTCCTTCACAGCTTCAATACTTTTACTTTGATTATTCTTTATCTCCTTTGCCATCACCATGTATCAGCTATCATGTCCCAAGGGGTGCCTTAAATATGGCAGCCTACCACATATAATATTAATGCTTAAGAATAATTACCTTGGTCAAGAAAAGTTTTGGTATCATATACAAGGCATACTTGGAGTAATGCAATTTAAGTGAATAACAATAGAATAGCATACAAGAATCTAAAATCATGATTACATAACCTAGAAGAATTAAAGGCTTACATCAACATAGGGGCATATTCCCCGTCAAAACTTAAATGTTACATATCACCAAGTCTTTCTAAAAGTGGCATGCTATCTTAAACTAATATTACTATATAAAGAGATTTTTATAGAAGTCTACTCCTCAAAATCTTCTAGTGAACTTCTATAAAAAAACTCTCTAACGCAAACGTCCAACACCTTAGAGAAGACACCTGGGGGGTGAAGCCACAGGTACTCTTTTTGCAACAAAAATCTATTTGGGTATAAGTATAACTAGCTTAGTGAGATAAATTCCCACATCACGTACCCATAATAAATAACAATTAAGTTTGTTAGCAAAACATATGAGATGCACCATCCATATGATCAAACAAATACATATGATTAACCAAAAATCATATGTATAATGGATTTTCACCTTGCATATCAGGGGTTAAGGAATGTTTTGAGAGTAAAGGGGTCCTTCCAACCATCTAACTCTATTGGGTTATGACAACTGCCACTACTAGTCTTGGAGCTCCATGAGGTTGTATTCCTCGAACAACGTAGTTCCTCATGCTGGAGCTAGGTATCCTACCTTTCCGATCCCATACATAGGAGTACTAGTGAAAATGAATGTGACTCAACAACGTACCATGCCTAACCAATTTATTAGTTAGCTTCTAAATTGTATTAATGTCTATTTTAAAGGTGACCATAAATTCAAACACAATCCATCAAGACAATAGAACAAGAGTATTAATGAACAATTCAAGTTTCGATATTCTTACTATTCATTCACCAAACATAGTGATATACAAGCATGATCTCATAGTAGCTATCATGCCCCAAATTACGTTCAAGGCGTGTCAGCTGCCACGTATAATACTTACGTAATATATGTTATAACTAATCTAATCTACAGTTTATCATGATTATTGCCAAACAAATTTAAGATTATGAAATCGTTAAATTAGATTTTGGAAACAACGGAAATTTTTCAACAGAAAAAAATAAACTTTTACAAAAGATTTTCAAAAGGGCTACTCCCATGAGTAGACAACATTTATGAATAAGTATCATAACATCATGTATCTCAAAATACACAATGTCCAGTATCTCAAAATATAACCATGGACTGATAGTTATGCCCTCATCAAAACATAAGTTTGAAAAGATAATCAATAACTTTTGCTAACAACATAAACAGTCCAACATTCCTAGCCAATTAACTCATTAATAAGCTCCTTTAGAGTCGTCCTATACCAAATAATTGCAAGCATCCAAATCATCACCTAAAAAAGAAAGGAATGAGCTGAAACCCAGTATGACAGCAACACAAGCACACACGAGATGGGCACACACACCTATTCTAAATGCAACGCAATAATCAACAATTTATATCTTTAAATTAAATCGTAGCAAAACAACAATGGAGCACTCACACTCTGGCAACATGTTGGGATTCTCAGGGGATTAATATAGATAATCTGAATACCTATATCTTCTACCTCTATAAGTAATAGCCTCATCTATGGGTCATAGCCATTACGTACCTCTACCTTTTCCCTAATATAGTGCAGCTCAACGATCCTATAAACGTAAACCACATCATACTACTTCTTTCCGATCTAGGTAGACATTATCCTACTATTATTTCCCCCATTAGCAACCTGTCGAGCCATCCATGATGGCCTAAGCACCTAACTACTGTGCTGGCACTGCCTAGCAAGGTTGTCACCTCTCAGACTAAGTCTCAAAAACAACTATGCACAAGCAACAAGCAAATTATTAAAGCCATTTTTAAGTATTAGTTCATTTAGAATTCCTATCTTAGGACGCAACACACAAGTCACTATGTACCTGATACAATGTTTGTACTCTGAACAAACAAAAGCTAGACCAAAAGGTACTTCAGAAGGTAAAGCAGACTCAAAGTGTGTAAATATCTGCCCAGGACATTAATTGTTAAGCATTTAAATAAACTATTGACTTATTTTAAACTCATATAAAATACTCATGTTTTTAGTAAATATTATTTGAAACAACATATTCCCTTTATTCTTCATGGTCCAACCTAACATATTAATCTAAGCCAATCACAAGTTAATATGATCATATAACTGTTCACTAGTTTGATTAACAAATAAGTATAAATTATTGGTCTCTAAAGAATTTACAAAGCCAATATTAGTTAAAAAACCTATATTACTTAATTTAGCCAAGTTGAATAGAATTAATCATTCAAATTCATTGTGCATTCAACTTAGTCTACTAAACCCATTTTATGGCAATTAAGTCCTTAAAATGGTAATTTCAATACAATATTCTATAACCAATCTAATAAACTTTTTATTAAGTGAAATAAATCATTTCAAATATAAAAATAAATTCTTTGAATTCTTTTTTCTAAAGAAAAAAGGAAAGTGAAAGTGAGAAAGTTTTATTTGTTTTCTATATCTATAAGAGCAGTATATATTTCTAACGACTCTATTTCTATCGAAATAAATAGAACCTAAGTAAGTTCATAAGTAAGTTGAATAGAAATAAATAGGATTACAATTGATGAATCTTGAAATGAGATATGTACCACAACCAATAAATGAAACTAGATGGCTCGATGAAAATGTTATGTTGACTAACTAGTAGAGTTATGGATGCCTTGACAATTAATTCCAATTGAATCGACTAATCGGGTATAGCTACTCTAGGTTGTGGAGTAAGGCCTGGTGGGGAAGTTATAGATACCTTTCCATACTTTGTATCGGAGTACTTCATTTAATTTCCTCAGCAACGTTGGGCTTTGGTGGTATTTATCATGCACTTCTAGGCCCTGAGACTCTTAAAGAATCTTTTCCATTCTTTGGTTATGTATGGAAAGATAGAAATAAAATGACCACAATTTTAGGTATTCACTTAATCTTGTTAGGTCTAGGTGCTTTTCTTCTAGTATTCAAGGCGTCCTTTTTTGGAGGTGTATATGATACTGGGCTCCAGGAGGGGGAGATGTAAGAAAAATTACCAACTTGATCCTTAGCCCAAGTGTTATATTTGGTTATTTACTAAAATCACCCTTTGGGGGAGAGGGATGGATCGTTAGTGTGGATGATTTGGAAGATATGGATCATTCAAATCAGGTTTTTTTGTTATTTGGATAGGTGAATTCTTATAGATCCATCCCCCGAAGGAATCGAACATGATAATTTTTCATCATCCGGCTCAAGCAAGAATTAAACGAATGAAATGTATCCAAATCTATATGTTATAAAATCTCTCTATAGAGTATCCACGCATATATGACTAATTCTATGTAAGAAAAAATGGACGGGTTCCATTTTTTGCAATTGCAACTACCCATTCTAAGGAATTTTCTTCTTACAAGTAAATGCTCACTACCCAAGTAAGCTTACAAAGGTCTTCATAATTAAGTGCTTTCTGGGTCGTCTCAACCCTTGCAATTGAACTTTATCTCCCCAATATCTTGAAACTTTTTACATTACATACAAAGGATTTACTTGTTACTAATAGAGTCTAGCCTCGGCTCTTCTTTAGACCCCTTCTTTCACTCCGATAGTATCATAAATCGGGTCGATGCAGAGGAAATGGCTGCATTTCTATACTATTAAATTAAGTAAGTAAAATAGCTAAAACAAAATTTGTCTTAGGTCACATCATTTATTCTACTGGATCTTACGGAGCCTGTTCACGGACGTCATGTATAATATCATCAGGTCTGATCAGAGATCATAGAAAAGATTCTTTTCAAACAAACCAGCCTATCCTCTGTATGGGGCTTATACGGGGTGGTTGGAACAAAGACACATTTTGGGGTGAATTCCAATGTGGCGGATAAGGGCATATATCTATCTCTATCTGCACGGCTCAAATCAATAGTTCAAGTCACACACTCCCATAATCTATTTTCTCTTCGGAGAATTCACTTCAACTATTCGTGTCAAATTCAAATTAAAGAATACTATATTGATTGTATAGTTGCTAGTTGAAGGAAAATATCCAAATACATGTCTTATTCTTTTTAATAATACATATTTGTAGCAATGAAATACTATTGTTCCTCATTCATCTTAAAATTTATATTTCAATATAAAAACGCATTATTTACATTATTTTATATTTATTTGATTAGAATTAATTTACCTTAAATTAATATTTCATTCCTGTAGAAAGCTAGTATTCACCTAACTTTAATAAATTGGTTCACCATCTTAAACTTAGGTTCTTAAGCTTAAATTTTTACGTATACTAATAACATATATGTTAACATTTTAATAATTTCACTTGGCCTAAACTAATTAGTTAATTAGGGTTTTAAATTTAATTAACATGAAATATCGAGAATAAGGGGATTCACAACGATAACTAATCGGTTCAGGTCATTTGATCATCAAGCTAGCCTATTCTTTACACCAAATTAAAATAGACTTCTTAAGATTTCAAACCTTATAGTCATGCTCAAAAAGAAGAAGGAAAAGCCACCAGTTCATCTTAATACGTTTACGCTACCGCTATAATCAAACATCTTTTTGCCCTGTTTTGCTATGTTGTAATTTAATTTTGAAAAATATCAAATGTATTTCAAAAATCATGAAAATTTCCAATTTATATATAGAAATGATAAACTACCATTTTTATAAATTTCATCCAAAAATAAATTCATTTAATATTTTACTTAAATATCATAACTTAAGCTGTCCATATTGCATATATATGCATATAAATTAATTTTATAGCATATTTAAATCATCTAAAACAAGTTTATTATATGTTTTATTATCTAGTTTATACTTAGATTTATATTTTACAAATTAAATCATAAAATCATCATCATCTACATTTATTAGCCTATATTTCTATAAATCAAGCAAATTAACATAATATTAATTTTAATTTCATAATTAAATAGTTTGAACTAGAATTTATCAATTTCCAATTATTTCATGTATTAAACATGTATATATTCGGCCTAAGATCATATATAATACAAATCCTTATTTATTTCTCAAATTTCTACACAAACTCAACATAAATCATCAATTTTGGTCAATATAATATGCATATTCATTCATATAATATTTAGAACTTAATATATTATGTCAAAGCATAATAAAAACATATTCAAATTTTAGATTTAAGATTATATCATGTTTCTTGCATCATCTATCAAATTAATCCAATATTAGGCATATATTATGCATAAATCATATAGTGAAAGCAATAGTTTATCAAAACCATATGAAGAACATACTTAAATAAGATTTTCAGATTTGAAACTTATATATTATCATCAAATTCAAGTCAATATTGATTTATTTAAAATTACTTACTTGAATAGCAAAACAATATAGAAATCTTCACTACCACTACTAGCAAATTGATGAAGTTTCCTAACTTCAACAATTTTTTAGCCTTCAAAGTCACCTACAAATTAATTGAAATATATATTAGATTTATGGAAGAAATTGAATAGTTAGATGATAGAGAAATCATGAATTTTCTTACCTATTGAATGCTAGGTCTAAGAGGAATCGTTGTAGAATTTTTAGGATTTTTGGTGTGGTTTTGAGAGAGTTTTTCTTATAGATCTGAGGGATTTCTTTTAGAATTCTTAGAATTATCTAGAATTGGGAGATATTTTTTTGTGTTCACATTGTAGGTATTTAACGGGCATTTTGGTCATTTTTTAGATGTAGAATTATTCTTCAATTGGTTAAGGTCATTTTTGTCATTTCACATGCTGAGATGTCTAGAATTTAGGGCATTATATCATGTGTGATGGTGCTCGATAAATGCTTGCTTCCATGGGCTTAATCACGGGCTTTGATTTCTTAAGCTTATGTGCTTTGGTTTATAGGCTTGAATCTCGAATAATTGGGCTTGACCTTTTTAAGTATGGCCTTTCTTGACAATGGGCTTGTAGTTATGTTGGTGGACCTAAACTTTAATGTCATAGATTGAACTTTTAAATCATGGGCTTTGACATTTAAAAATTGGACTTAAAGAGTAAGAAATGAAAATTTGCTAATTGACATTAAAATTAAATATAGGAATTTTAATTCAAAGAAAATTAATCTCTTACTTGAATTTAGAAATTTAGGGGTTTGGGAATTAATATTTGAAAGCAAGTATTTGGATTTAAATTTCTATGGTTTAAGGTTTGGAATTTAGGCTAAAATAGCTAAATTGAATGTTTAGGGTTTAGACTATTGAACTTGATGTATCGAATTTAATTTGATAATTAGAAAATATTGAATAATTTGAATTTGTAAAATAGGTAAGAGAATTTAAAAGTAGAGATATTTAGCTTAGGAATTTGATTAGTGACAAAAAAAAATTTGGATTTGAAGTTTTAGGAATTAAGGTGTTGGAATTTTAGTTAAAATAGGTAAATCGAGTATTAAGGGTCTAGGTGATTAATCTTGGTGAATAGAGTTCAATTGATAATTGTAAAAGATTGATTAATTAATTTGAATTGAAATAGGTAATTGAAGTAGTTTTATAGGTTGAAGTGGGTATTTGCGATATTGTAATCTCTAATTTTTAATTAATTTCCTTTATGATTCCAAATTATGTTAAATTATTAAGTTTCTCACTTATGCGAATAAAGTTTCCAATCCCAATAAATCAAATTAAAGTATTGTACTCAATAGGCTTGGAAAATTCTAAGTTTCATGATTATGTTTTCATAATTTTTATTCAAGCCCTACTTTAGTAGATATCAATTAGTTTATTTCTATCGCGTATATTTCAATCCTAGAGATTTACCTTTCAACTATCGTTCACTATCTAACAAATCTTAAAATTCAGTCGAGTCATACTACACTTGATATCTAAAGCCATAAGTGTATAGTTAGTGAGTTATTGACCCATGTCTAAGCTAAATTTATATTAATGTTCAATTTTAGTGAATTAAGAATTTAGGTAACTGAACTTGAGAAATTGGTTTCAAGTCGATAATTGAAAGAAATTGAATAGCTTGGTACATTAGAGATATGAAATTGAAGTAATTTGGTAGGTTAAAATATGTATTAGCAATATTGGAATCTCTATGTTCAATTAAATCTATTTACTAAGCCAATTATATTAAATTTTCTAATTGTATTCTATAGTTAATGAAAGTCAATTTAACTAAATTTAATTCCTAAGTCAAAATTTAAAATAAGATTCAAAATTACTTGCGTTTTCATGGTATTTAATTATCACATTCCTAATTTAGATCGATAAAAATTTAGGGTATTGCAGTATCTCACATGCAATTTCATTTTATCTTTTTCCTACATACTAGTGCTCTATTTTACAAGTACATACAAGAATACATAAACTGATGGAAAAAAACTCACTCAGCCAAGCTCATAATCAAGATAATCATCAGGAAATGGAATGTTAGTATCCTCGTTGTCCAAACAAAAGAAATACCTAAAATGAGTATTTTATGTTAGTCTTATTAAATTTTCTAACTATATTAATTCTATTCACAGTAGATTTACCAGTTATTAAGTTTCTAACTTAAAACAGTCATAACTTTCTCGTTTTAGCTCAAAATTTTGTATTTGAGTAGTTGTTTTCTATCTACTTCGAATGCTTTATCTATTTGTAAAGTTATTTCAAACATTTAGGTTATTTAAGTCATAGAAATCTACTATATAGATCACGCTTAGCTTGTTCCAAATTTGATTGTTATTACTTTTTACAATTTCTACCTTGTATAAACTCTCTATATCAATTCACATTACGTAAATATCATTAACTAATCATAATAGTTTATTATACATGCATGACTCTAGTGATGTTGCTCAAAAGAATAATTTTTTATTGAATAGTTTCTTTACAATTGCAAGTTCTTAAGTTTACAAAATTTTAACTTTGCAAACTTGTAATAAACTCTTACGTCTTACCACTTGTAAATAGATGAATTGATTTTTTGTCACACCCCAAAGGGTACCTTAAACATGGCAGTCCGCCACATACGGTATTAAAACTTAAGAATGACTTCCCCAAGTCATGCAAAAGTTTTCAACACCATATGTAAGGCGTCTATCACAACAATAAGAGACACCGGTGGGATATATAGTTCGAGATAGTAAATACAGCATACAAGAATTCTAGATAACCATCTCATTTCAACATTATAAGAATATAATCCTTACATTATCTTAGGAGCCCTTCCCTTATGAATCTCCAAATAATCATAATATTAACTTAATCTTTCTCACAACAAAACAATACTAACACCAAAGATATTAAAAGATATTTAACCTAAGATCTTCAAAAGATTTCCAGAAGCTCCTCAAAACAAAATCCCACTTAAGTATATGAGTATATAAAGTCTTCGGGCATAAAAGATATAGTCCTGTTACAACAAAGGTCTATCGGAGTATAAGCATAACTAGCTTAGTGAGAATATTCCTGAATCAACGTACTTATATAAATAATTTCAAACAAGTTATTAAACAAGCATATGAATGCACCAAGCAAGTGATCAAACAATACATATGATCTGCCGGAAATCATATGTTTGAATGGATCTCCCCTCCATTCAGGGTTAGGTGTTTCAGGCTCTTTAAAACCCTTCTTAAAATCCAATTTATATAGTTTATTTCAGGCGCCTACTCGCCCATCTTAAAATAATTCTTTCAGGCTCCTAATCACCCATCCCATAGATTTATGGCTCCTGCAAACCGTTACTATACTCTTGTCCCATCGAGTATAGTAGCTCATGAGATGAAACTAACTACGTGATATGCATGAATCAATTAATATAACTCATAATATATTATTAGAGTAATTTAAAGGTGATCATAAAATTTGCACACACTCTAGCATAATAATAGTAAAACACAAGTTAATTAACAACGATTCATGTCTCGGTATACTTAGCATTCTTTCAACCAATATTATCATACATAATTCATTTTCATTTTGTCCTACTTCTAGTGCCTCTAACTACAAGCACAACCAAGTACGTAAAAGGTAGGAAATAAACTCACTCGGCCGTGAGGATATATCTTTCTTACGGATGAGTCAATCGGTAAATCCACTAATCAAAATAATCCTCTGAGTATTAATACTCCTCCTCAGGATCACCTAATCAAGAAAAATACCCATAATAAGTATTTCATATTGATTCTATGGTACTTATCAAAACCTATGTCATAAAATCGTTAAAATTCGTATAAAAGGTAATTCCACTTAAAATGGCCATAACTTGATCATTTTAAGTCGGAATTGCACAAATAATATACCGTTTCCTACCTAATTGAAAAGATATATTTATTTCTAAGGTTATTTTTATTATAAAAAGCCATTTGGGTTGGAAAATACTACGGTACAGAATAGTTATGAATTTATAGTTCAAAAATATGATTTTTTTTCCAAACTTCACTTTACTCAAAAATCCTTAAGCAAAATATATGGATATATATATATAGTTAAAAAATCCTTTGAACATATATTTATACTCATATTGTATGCATGATTTTTGTAGTATTTTTCAATATTGATATTTCATAAACAATTTATCTTTAAGAATTTTAGAAGATAAAACTTTTGAAAACTCTCCTTTTTGAATTGTTAGAAGGAATACTAAAATATATTTGAGTTGTTATGAGTAAATGTTTTTCTATTATAATTTCATTTTTCTCACTTTTCAAAAGTAAATTCATTTTCAAAAATTTGGTTCTTTAAGTTATCTACTAACTTTATTTCTAGTGATTGAAAATAAGCAATTCAAAATATACTTTAAGTTTTTTATGTGGTCAAATATTTAAAGTTGTGTTAAATGTATGTTTTCCTCTTTATTTTTATATTCTTTCTCTTCTTTAGTAAATAAGTTTACCTTTAAACTTTACTTTCTTGGAAAATTTTATTTTTTCGAAGTTGGTTTCTAAAATAGTGAGTTGATTTTACCTTGGTTCGAAAAATTTGTTTTATTTTTACTATTTGTCAAGTGATAGAATAATTCCTTTAGACAAGTTTATAAGAAAGGCTTTCTTAATAAAGAATTGTTAACATTAGAACTTAGCAAAAATTTCATTTTAAATTTGAAAAGAGAATAACAATATAAAATTTAAGTTTTACAGAAACTTTCTTAGTATGTGATTTTCAAAGTCTATAATGAATCTATTTAAGTCTTATATGGTTGAGTTAAAATTTTAAGTTCAAGGCTAAAAAATTTATCTTTATGGAGTATTTAGTTTTGATTTATAAAAAAATAAGTTCTATATTACTACTTCTTTTAGAATTTATTATTAGCTTATCCTTTGAGAAGAGTTTATTAAAAAGAAAACTTAGATCTTTTGTTGAAAATTCCTTTTGTTAATGAAATAACCATGAAATTTCCAACTTATATTTTATATGTGTGTTATTGAATTTATACATGCTTTTGATATGTATTGAATATGATTTGTGTTCATGATGAACTATGTGTTTTATTATTGCGTTAAAATATTCAAATACTCTAGAATTTACTAAATATTTAGTTCATTAAATTTAAATTGCATTAACTTGTAAGAATTATATTTGGAATGTATTAAAATAACTAAATAGATCCATATACATAAGCCTCATCATAGCATAATTTTTTTTACCTTAAAGGGAGCTTAAACACAACATTAATTAACCCAAGACAAGTTCATTAAGTAGCAATTGATAAGTCATTAAATCCCCCTAACCTCTTATGCCTCAAAAGTCAAAACTTGAGATAATATCAACTCAAATAGTGCAAAATTCGTGCACAATTTTCAGACCTCCTAAACATGCCTCCAAAAGCTTCAAAACACAATTTTCTTCTTCTCCAAAGCTCTCCCATGGATCTATATAGATAAGCCTTTCATTTTCTACACTTTCCAACATCAAAAGCATCCTATAGGATCACAAAACCAAGGTTTAAAGTTCTATTGGTAAGTATGTTTTTCATGTCTTCAAAATATGCAAGTTCATTGTTTCTTAGCAATAGGTTTTAAGCTTAAACTTGTGCTTGAGGACTTATATGCTTTGTTGGTTGTATAAGAAGTGTTTTTTTGTTATAGGAGTTAGTTGTATATGTAGTATAAGAGATTAAAAGTGTTGAGAAATGCAAATGGTTGATGACTAAATGTTGGGTGTAGTGATGTGGGATTTGAAGTATGATTTGTGTATGATGATTTGTGGTAGAGAGTTTGATGTTTTGAGTTGGAGTTTATGTTGTTTGAATAATGTAATGAACATATAATAAGCTTTGGGAAACTTGGAATGAGTTTAAGGGAATTTCTGAGAGTGAACAAGGTTGTAATAAAACAGGGCAAATCAAAAACATTTTCGTATAGGCTATATTTTTTGTCGTACGCCGGCATCTGGGGCTTCTACGCCGCCGACTTATAGGCGGTGTTGGAAGCGAACAGAGTTAAATTTGTTAAAGTCGTTCGACCACTGCCGGCTTTCACTGGAAAAGTCAGCCGGCGTTCATTTTTTCACATTGTACGTCGACTGCTGGGATTCCAAAGCCACCGGTGTAGAGTAAAAAGCTGCCAGCGTATATGGGTACGCTGCCGGTTTCTACCTCTCTGTAAACTTTTGGAAATTTGAATTTTGCATTCTACACTGGCTCAAAGCTGCTAGCGTAGAATGAAGGCAGCCGGCGTACCCTTGAACGCTGCCAGCATTGGCATTGTTGATTTTCAGAGTGTTGAACACCGGTTCAAAGCCGCCGGCTTTGAATGCCGACATATCCCCTGTGCTTTTGAATTTTAAAAACTTTCTTCAAAATTTTTCGAAGTTTGATATATGATCAATTAAGTATTTGGTAAGTGTTCTATGATATAATAGGATGTTTAAATGCTTTATTATGACTTATTAATTTATTTGAATTTCTTTGATTAATTGTATTTTCAACTAGTTAATTAATACTTAAGCTAAGTGTGAAATTTAATATTGTTTTAAACAGTGATAGATTCTCGCCCAGCTAACCCCGTTAATTCCCGAGCTATCTCAGGTACGCAGTGACTTGCTTGTATGTTTGTTAGGATAGGCATACTTAAATTTGATATAAATTCTAAATGACTTAAATATTGCTTGAATTGCTTGTGTTTTCACCGTTGAATCGGGTCCGAGGAGCGGTAACTTATCATGATGCAATGATATGTTAGTGTAGGCGCTTAGGCCAATAGTTATGATGCAATGACTAGGCTTGGTGGATAATCGATAGGAAATGTAGTAATTAAGCAACATTTACTTATTCTTAAAAAGTAGTATAATTTAATTCAATGTTTATGGGAGCATATGAATTAATTTATATTATGGATTGAGTTAAGTGAAGTGGAGCAACGGCTATATAACCTATATGAGATTATTCTTTTCAGTGTAACGTTATCTAGGAGATATAGATATCCGGGCTATCTATATCAACCCCCTGAGTGTCGTAAGCGTTACTCAAATCCCCAGAATCCCATGGCTTGTCCCAGAGTTTGAATACTCCAATGATGATTTGATCAATGAATACTAAAGAAAGATAAATGAAACATTAGTGTTGCATTGCATTAGTCTAGGTATGATTGTCACTACGCTTTTGAGTGTTGTTGCTGTGTACTGGGCCTTTGGCTCACTGTTGCTATTTTTCAGGTGATGATGACTATTATGATATGACCTATGGGTCGGATTGGGAGAAGTTTATGGATGAGTGGGGCGAGTAGGAATCGAGTGCAAGATGGCAAGGAAGAAAGTTTTTGAATAAGCTGTTTGGTTTAAATATGTATTTTATATTTTGAATAGAGGCTTGTTAGTTAAGCCTTGTTTGTATATAAAGACTTAAAGTCTATTTTTCTAGCTTTGTAAAAATTTATGTAAGTTTTATTGTGTCATGTTCTTGACACAAAATTGTAAATTATTTCCTTAAAAGTTCTATATGAATAGATTACTCAAGTGAGTAATCCTTTTGTATAAAAAGTCTTTATATCAAGTTATAGTGGGTTAAACAAACAATTCACATAAATTGTTAGACTTAAGACAACCTTACATATAATATGAAAATATTATATGTGATTGGGGACTTGACTTGCTAAATCTTAAGGATTAATGAGTTGGGTCTTTACAGTTAAGAAATCTAGTTTACTTTTCTTTATTTAAGAAAGAACCCATTTTTATTTTTATTTAAGATAACAACATTCTAATCATGCATGAATATGTAGCAATGTAAAAGTAAAGATAATACATAATAAGATAGAAAGAAATACTTCTAAGTAAATAAACATAATAAAATAGTCAAGCATTGGGAACCTTATCTTTATCAAGGTATCCCGATCATGTATTGGAAGCCTTAGCTTCATCAAGGTAAGCCGGGACTAAGAATAGACTAGTCCCAAAAGAAAAAAAAAAAGAAAAGAAAAGAAAAGAAAGAAAATTGTTTTGACTTGATATGGACAAGTCTAAAACTAGAAAGACTAGTCTTAATAAATTGCATAAAACAAGTAAATAAATAAATTGCAAGACATGAAAATAAATAAATAACAAATGAGCTTATATGCTCTAAATAAATATATATACATAATATACATAATACTATATATAGAAGTTAGATTAGAGCAAAAATAATAATAACAATAATAACAACATAATAACATAATGTAAAATATGAATATGAACAAAAATAAAACATGAACATATTGTTGTTTCTTTAACTCATATGAGTCTAAGAAACATACACTAAGCTCATGCTAAGTTACATGAACATGATAAAGAATATAGGTAGGATTTTTACCTAAGGTTTAATGGAGCATTTGAAAAAGATAAATGGGTAATATGTTTGTTATTTTCTTCTTGAAGTTGTAAGGAATGATAGAGAGTATTTTAAGAGAGATTTGTTAGATAGAGGTTTTGAGAGGGAATTTTGGTAGAGTTTTGTTATGTAAAATAGATGTGTGAAAGAATGAAGGAGGAATGGAGTATTTATAGAATTTTTGGAGTGAAATTTTGATGTAATGAAATAAATTGAAAAAGAAAAATATTTGAGAAAGAGAGAGGAAGGCCGGCACAACAAGGAGAGAGAGAGGGAGGATTCTTGTTTGTTTTGTAATTTTTTGTAAAGAAAAGAAATAATATGTAAGGTTTGATGTGAATAAAGTTGTATCGGAAATGTAAAAAGTAAGAAAAGGTATGTAAGTAGTAAGAAATAGGTATAAGAAAAAGTAGTGATAGTGAAATAGTAATGAATAGTATGAATAGTATTATGAATAGTAGACTAGACATTTAAAATATCGGTAATAATAAAAATACGTGTAAATGAGCTAATCTGTTATTTTTAGTTACCGAAAAATTCTAAAACTGATATTTTTGAAATCCTTGTTTAATTACGAGTCTTTTGGTGTTGTTGAAATATTTTTATTATTCCAAGCTCTGGGACACGCTTTTCAAGAACTGATCCCGTTTGAGTCCAAAGGACACTCGAAATTCGCGAATCTGATATTTTTATGTTACCCTATATTAGTACGAACTATTATAAGCTATTAACTTAATTTTGTTTTCTAGGGTTTGAGAACGCAGGATTGCCGAATTTGAAATTATTTGATTGTCTTGGTCTTTGTTGACTTTTGAAACTCCAGTTTGACTAGGATTAGGGTATAATCCAACTTTACCCTAGAAATTGAGAGGTTTATATCAAGGATCGGATAGGTGGTCCTTCTCATGTTCGGGTTGATTATTGAACTTTCTATTTTTGTTTTTGAAGATTCTCTTATGAAATCTCGTGACTGAAATTGATTAAGGTTCGCTTTCAACTTGGGTCAAACTTTTAAGGTTTCGATTCGGTATTCCAAAACCATTCTTGAAAAATTCAGGGGCCTACATCTTTAATGTGTCAATCTTTATCTTATTCTTTGTAATTCTTATTCAATATTTTTATTGAAAACTTATATATTAAAATATGGGTTTTTTATGTATTTTTAAGAAAAGAATTTCATGTTATAAGATTTTCAAAATACATCATAGGGTCATGACATTTGTGAAAAGTAATAATAGATTGGTTTTGTTTTTAAAATTTACCTTTGTACAAAAGATTTCTAAGGCTTTGAAAAATAAGTTTTAGAAACTTATTCACATAACAAAGAGTTGTCAAGATTAAAAATTTAAGGATTCATTTTATCATTATGACAACATCACTATGAGCACTTATATACATGAACATAAACTAGACTTGTGAATATTTGACTTAGTAAAACTAACTCAAATAAGAAGTTGATAAGATAATAAATAAAAATATATGTAAAATCAAAATAAAAACATGAGAGTCTTAGAATATAATTAAGGCTCCCGGGACTTGAAATAATTCAATCACCATGTATAATAAATAAAATCAAAGTGAGATAAAAATAAATAAAATGAGAGTCTTAGATTTTTGTCAAGACTCTTCGAGACTTGAAATATTCTAATCTCATTCGAACTTGATTTTTAAACCAATCCAAGACTAGAATGGACTAGTTTCATGAAAATATAGAACATGAAATAAATAGAAAACATGAAATAAATAAAGTTATGTTAGCGAGCAATAGGCTCTAAATATTATAAATACTTACATATACATATTTACATATAGTAAGTTAGGTTATTAAACAAGAATAAAATGAACATAACATAAACATAAATATACATATAACAATGTGTGACATGAACTCGATGTGCTGTCTTGCATTAAACGTAAGCATAACATCCAGTCCATAGCATCATACATCATGGGGACTTTTATGGAAAACATTAAAGACATACATATACTCATGTCACATAACAACATTTATAGAGAGGGTCCAATACTTTTACCTAAATGAAATATGAAAGAAAAATTTTGGAGAGACACAAAGGGGGAGGGGTATGGCGTGATTGAGAAGAGAGGGAAGGGGAAAATTTAAGAGAGTTTTGAGATAAAGAGTGTTTGTAAAGTGTGGGAAAAATTAAGAAAGAAGGGATATCTATAGATGCAAAAGCCAGTGAATTAAAGATGTAAAAATAGTTGAAAAAGAAAATTGAAATAGAGGGAAAAGAGAGAGAAGGGGTACCGATTTTAGAGGAAGAGGCGAGAGAGAGAGGGGGAAAAAATAAAAAGAAGAAAAGAAGGAAAATAAAATATTATGAAAACTAGATGTAAAGTATGGTAGATTAGATAGTTGTAAGAATATGTTATGTAAGAGGTAAGAATAGGGTGTAAGAGTGTAAGAAAAAGGTGAGTGAAGTGAATAGTAATGAATAATAGAAATGACAAATTAATTACTTGTGAAGATAAAATACGCGTATAAAGACTATAACTGACTTTTTATGAGTCGATAAAAATTTTTATTTGATATTATATGGATATCTCAATATTATTTTAGTATAAATTGTTTGTCAGAGAATTTTGCATTGTTTTGCGTGTCGATATTCGGATACTGAAACCAATATCAAAAAACCTTGAAACGATTAAAGTTTTAGGCAAATTTCACGTTTTAGGGTATATACCTTATACCCAGCTTATATTTTGGATTCATACTATTTTTCTAACTTATCTAATATTTTAAAGTTTTAGAAACTGTTCAATTGAATCTAGGATTTTTATGGTTTAGAGTTGACTCAATTTGACCTTAAGGTTTCAGTTTTGATATCAACCCTACTATTTTTTGTTTGAGACTACTTGACCAAACACTTACAGCAAGGAATCATCAAATTATTTACACATGTAAAAGAAATGGGTGTGTTTCTCTCAATTTTATGAACAATCAATTTTGAAGGGGCTTAACTTTTTGCATACATGGAATCAGGTGATCCATAAGATGTCAAAAATATATAATATATTAATAATATCGATTTGAGTCTACTTTCTCTTGGACTAACTGTTACGTTGTTTGTAAAATTTTAGGAGATCGAAAATGATCATTTTCTATGGAGCACCGAGTCCATGACATATATCTATTATCAAAAGAATTTGTTTCGTAACTTCTTCACCTACTCTTGACTATATTACTATTATGATGATGCCCAATGAGCATGTGAAGAGTCATAGAGTCAATGGATATCAAATGGTTCCATGGTCTAATATGGATATGAAATTGTTATATGCAAGCAAGATCATTTAGAGAAATCTAAGGTGGCATACGCAACCAGAGTGTACTACGAGTTCATACACTACAATATAACTATATGTAATAAAGCAAGTTGAGAGCTGGTACTTGGCTTTTACTCAGTGATTCATCTAAAACAAATGAATCTTCAACTCTGTAAGAGCGCTTACTAGTATCATGCATTGAGTATTGATCAAATTATGCATAAATGCAAGTAATGCCTAAAATACTCCAACTCCATCCAAAGAATTTTGGTCAGGCAGCAAAATGTAAATGGACTTAAAATATAAATATTATTATTTATTTATTTAGGCTTGACTCATGGGTTAGGTGGCAGGGCCCAGCTAGACTGGTTAAGTTATTAGGATGGCTTAGAGAGATTTGGCTTAGTGGGCTCAAAACAGAGATCGTTGGATTGGTCCGTCGTATTTAATCTTTCTCAGCCAGGCTTAAGCATACAAAAGAGATGACTATTAGACTTTGCTTATAAGGAACCCCATTTGATCCATCAATCATTAAGATGATATGACGATCATCATCCATACCAAGTGCCTATAAATACTCAGTCACTCATCCTTATCTCCAACTTTTGGAGAGAGAAGACAAACAACATTCTATAGGGTAGGGATGTAACCGGTTGGCTTTTATAGGGTTTCGAACCACCCGACCTGTTAAAAACCCTATAGGATCGGGTTTGGATCATATAAAAACCCGATGGATACTTGATAACCGGTATTATAATTAAAAAATAAATAAAAACATTACTAAATAAGCAAAGAGAGAAAGAAGATATGAATGAGCTACTATCTTTTTTATCTCCTAAGAATGTTTTTCTTTTATATTTATAGATTAGTTACAGATTTCTAACTTTTTATTAAATTTTGTTCAAGTCATGTTTACTATGGAAATTAATATTATTTGTTGTCCGTTATATTTTAATCCTAATAGGAAATTTAATTTAACCATATTTTAAAAATGTTATACAGTGACAAAAGTAATATATTAATGTGTTTAAATGTTATATAATGAATGTGATCTACAACATTTTCTATCAATTTTACATGCATCATTCATTTTTGAATATATAAGAAACTTATGTTAGAAGTACCGATTTTTTAAAATTTATTATTAAAATTTGAAAATAGGTTTTAGAAAAAAATGTTATAAGGTCGGGTTCTGGGTTCTAAATCAAACCTATAGGGTGGGTTTGGATATAGCATCAAAACCCTGTAGGGTTATAAGGTCAGGTCTGGTAGACTTTATAGGGTAGTGGGTCAGGTTTCGGGTTCGTATGTTCCATCCGAAACTTGACCTAATTACATCCCTATATAAAGGAGACTCTGTTCACAAAGATCAAGCAAGACAGCTCAACTAATTGAGGTTTAGTCAAGCTCCCTTATAAGCCCCGAAAATTTCAGTAGATAATTCCAACATAAACATTTAAAATAAACTTTAAAAATGACTCCCAATTAAAACCGAACTTCAACTAGCCCAAAATCTTGAACAAATCCAGAAATTTCTTAATCTTGAAGAAAAAGAAAATCCTTAAAAGTAAAATAAGAACTTAATAGTCTTCAAATCCAAAACCACTACGTATGACAAATTTTATGCTTAACCCTGACTTGTAAAATCGGGTAGTATAGAACCTAAAAACAAATTATTAAACAATAAGTAACGATAAACCTTCGGTATAAAACCTAATTTTAGAATTTCGAAAACATTAAGAAATATTAAATACTTACGAAAATAAAATTTAAAATAAATATTCTCAAATTAAATATGTTGTATAAATATAAAATATCAGTTTCTAAATTGCAGGGTTCTAAACTGGAAAGTCAACCGAAAACATAAATCAACAATTCCCAGGAAACCCTAGTTTAAATCCGGCAATCCCGTATTCTTAAGCCAAAGAGTCGAATATGAGTAAAGGGTGTAGCTTAGGTCGTGATAATATTAAGATGTTTTAAAGGATAAGATTAGCAAATTTTCGATCTATTTCAAATCCGATCGGGTACAAACATCGAAAAGCGTGCCCCGAGATTTGAAATATTAAATATATGATATTAGTCTAGATAAATTTGTAATTTCATAAGAATTCCAAATATATCAGTTATAAAATTTTTCGGGTTATATATAAACCCGATTTTTTTAGTAATCGAGTAAACTTTGGAAATCGAAAACTAAAAATCCTAAACCGGATTAGTTTAAGCTTGAAGGGGAAACCTAAGAACCCTGGATCGGGCTTTTCTTCGATTTCAACTAAAAGAGTTTTTGAAAAATAATTCAATGTGGAATATTGTTCTAAAGTATATTTCAAACCATAAAAAGTTCCGATTTTGAAAAATTTTTTATTCCGAGCTTTCCCGAGCTCTATTATGGAAAAGCGAGCCCTAGAACTAGGAATTCATAAAAATATTCCGGAATACTCCTTAGAACTGAAATTTTACAAGGATTTCAAAAATATACGTTTTATAATTTTTCGGGTTATAAAAATTATAGTTATAGCTTTTTCCCATATTTTCTTTACTACCGGTAAAGTAATTATCTTGTCTACTATTTATTACTATTCATAAGTACAACCTACTACACACACAACCCATACCCTAGTCTTATATTCTTACAAACACTCCATTACATTTTCTTTTCCAAGAAAAAATTATCTCTTAACAAATTATTACATTTAATACTTTTTATCACATAAATTACAAATCAAAACAATTTTAATCTCTCCCTCTCTCCTCCCCACACTCAAACCAGTGCCGCCCTGCCTCCTCTCCTACCACCCCACCCCACCCCCTCCCCCCCCCCCCCCCCCCCCCCCCCCCCCCCCCCCCCCCCCGCCCCGTTCTCACACTCATTTACTCCATATATATATACTCATTTATACTCTCGCTCCTCATTTCTACTCTTTCAAATTTTTCACTCAAAGTAAAATCCTTCTTTCTCTCCCTTTTACCATGAGCTTCCCCTCCCATTACTCACACTCACACTTTGTTTTTTCCTTCAAATTTCTTAATCCACACAACAAATAGGTAATAGATCTATATTTTGGATCTTGAAACATGTAATGGCAAGTTCATTCATTGTGTGATTCCACACAAAATCCCCATGAGCTTCAAGCTAGGAAGTGGAAACACTTGAACATGAGATTCTTACCATCACAATGTTTAGATCTTATTATTTGAAGTTATTTTGCTATCATTTGTTTTATTATTAAGCTATGTTATTATTATGATGATTTGTGCATATATTCATCATTTACTCATGTTCACATAACCATCATAGTGTTTATGCACTTATAACTAGTTTAGTAGACTAGATCTAGTTGTTTTAAGTTCCTACATGCATTAGGCTTTTATCTTATGTTCTTAAATAGTTTGTAATAGCTTGATGGAAGTAGGAAAGTGTTAGAAAACTCAAGATCTATATTAGTTTCAACAAAAATAACTTTTGAAAAATTCGGATAAAAAAGGAACCCTATTTAGAAACCTATTTTTCAACTCCAAAACAGATTTTTATTAAAGAAATGGAAGCCTTAGTAGGTAGGTTTGATTAGGAAATAGTTTTTGAAAAATAAATGAGTTTTACAAAGAAAACAAACTCAAATAAATTTTTCAAATTCGGATTTGAAAATAACCATTATTTAACACCTATTTCCAAATGCCAAAATGATAATTTTTGTAGGAAAATGAAAGTCTTAGGGGATACATGTAATAAGACTCAATTTTGACAAGAATAAGAGGGGTTTAAAAATTTTATCTTAGAACAATAAATGGTTTCCAAGAATAGGTGAAACTGTTTTCATTCCATAAAATTTTGTAAAATTCGTACTTAGGCAAACCACCTATTTAAACATCTATTTTCTATCCCAAAATGAAGTTTTTTATTAAAATAATGAAGGTGATGATTATATAGGTCATCAAGGTTAAGTTTAATGAAAGCAAATGGGATTTTCAAGTAAGAAAACCACTTTTCTTAAGCTTAGTAAGTTTCGAAAGTTTTACAAAATAAAAAGCTTTTTCAAAAAGAATTATTGACACCATAACATTAAGGATATTCATAAAGATAGTTCATTCCATGACCTTTACAATAATCTCTTGTAGGTATTGCATATATATATGGAGCACTTGTAGAAACAATGATAGAAAAGTAGGTTACATACTTCTCAGTGGTAGTATCCGAGTGCATGAGGTTAGTAGAATTCCCAACATTCATGAATCATGCATTACATCGAGTTATATATGTATAATAGAGTCTTACAAGATATATTGATAGCTAAGTATCTATCAAAGCTTTCTTATGATGTTTGTTTTGAGGATAGAGTTTGAATTGTGGAATGGGAAATTCGTGTAGTAATCTGTTCCCTACTGTTCATGGACCAACCGACCTCAATTTTGGAAAATAACTTTAGAAATAGATATTTCTCATCGAATAGGTAGAAATGTAGTATAATATGCGAAATTCCGAGTTAAAATGGCCAAGTTATAGCCGTTTAAGTTGGAATTCCCTCTTAGACGAATTTTGACGAACTTGATAGAATAGAATTTATAGGTTCATTCAAACTTCATAAAAATACTCATTAGCGTTGTTTCTTTTGATTAGGAATCTTGGAGATAGACTAGCCTTTTCGGGAACAATTACGATTAAGTGGATTTCCGTGCTATGGCAAAGTGAGTTTATTTCTTAAATAGTTGTGCTCATGTATGTGCTTGTAATCGTAGTGGCATTAGAATCAGGAAAAGACAAAACTATGATGAGTTGTGATTTAATCTCGGTTGAATGAATAATAAGTATATCAAGACGAGACTTGTTGTAAAATCATTGGATGAGCTAGTATAGACTTGGATTGTCTAAAATTCTCTATGATCGCATTTTATCTACATAATTAACATGCCACGATTATATGAATAAACTGTACATGCATATCACGTAGTGAGTCATATTACATTAGCTAATATACCTTTGGTGGGACAAAAGTATATTAACAGAAGGCAAGGGGGCCTATGTTAACATTAAGGATGCGAGAGCTTAAGTTAACAGATGTGGGGTAGGCACATAACACTACTATAATATAACAACAGAGGTTGTATAACTAAGAGAAAGAGATCGGGCTTATGGTTGCATGACTTATGGATCACCCCACTCAAATTGAAATTTATGGTTGCATGTCTTATGGACCATCCTAACCCGAATGGAGGGCATAAATCCATTCACATATGGCTCCGGAAAGTCATATGCTTGTATGCTCATTTGCTTGTGCATTTCATATGGATGTTAATAACTTGTCTGTTATATACCGTAATTGAGTACTAATTATTGGAAATGAAATCTCACTAAGCTCGCAAGCTTATACCCTAATAGTTTCCTGTTGTAGTATGAATATTTATGGCTATCTCCGAGGAGCCAACTATCATCAAGTACTGCTCTTAGACACTAAGGAGCTTTTGATGAGGCCGAGACCTAGACATAGGCATGGACTTCTAATTGAGTCTCCTAAATTGGTATTTGAAGGATAATATAAGAGACTTTGAGAGTCTGAGAACTCTTAATGTTTTTGAAGGGGGTATACCCCTTAGATCATGTAATAGAATAAATTTAAATGTAACTATTATGATTTACATTCTTATTGCTATGTATGTCTCCTTAAACTATTTCGAAGCAATATGGTCCCTTATGTTGAACGTGAGCCTTACACCGATGTTCAAACTCATGGAGATATAAGGTTGCCTTACTTGAGTTTAAATATCGAGTGTGGGGACTTAGTTTAGGGTACCCTTTAGGACGTGACATCCCTTACCTGTCACTTGTATATTCGAGACATTGAGACTGTCTATTCCTCCTTTCGTCATTTTCTCTATGCCATCAATCATCAAGTATCACCTTCTCAGCAACACTCTAATGTCATGTGCTGCGCAAGATCCACGTGACACGTGCTTGGCCACTATCAAGAAAAACCCCACATCTACAAAACTGAACATAGTTTTGACATATATAGCTATGCTTTCCTCTTCCATTTCTCATATGAGATCCTATTGTGGGCGGAAATAGAAGAGAAAAAACATCATTTCTAAGTTCCTAATCTTAAATGCATATAAAAAAATTTAAATCTTTGGAGGTTTGTTTAAGAATTTTACCAAAAAGACAAAAATAATCCATACTTAAGCAATACAACTATTTATTAACATCTTGAAGATACACAGTAGTAGAAATAGATTACAAACACTATCTAAATCACTACTACCAGAATCGAGGATGCATTAAAATTATACTTGAAGGATAATCACATTTCAGGAAAAAACATCGACAGCTCATAGCTTAAATGCTTTGTTGAATATGTAATTTTATAAGATTTTGATAGGAAGCATTTTCACTAGAATATGCTCTTAAGGATTATTTGATAATAAAGATAAATCATTAGAGGAATTAATGTTCTAGGGGTAACTTCAAATAGGGATTACCATATCATAGTGACACGGCACTTTTGGATGATGTCACCTTAGCATCTACATTAGCATATTCTAAAAGGTGTTATGATGATACAGTAATGAATCTTTTATTTATGCCACTATGTATAATATTGTTTTCTTTTTTTAATCACTTAAAACATTGGTCAATTATTTGAACTTATCTACAAACATTATTTTCCCTGGTGTAATTTCCCACTCAATAATAGCAAATATTAAGACAAATTTAAAAAAATTAATTACTACCAGTATTTCTCTTTCTATTAAAATCAATTTGGTAACTATGTATAATGTTGTTCTCTTTTTTTAACCACTTAAAATACTAGTCAATTATTTGAACTTATCCACAAACATTATTCTCTCTAATGTAATTTTTCCTTCAATAATAGCAAATATTAAGACAAATTTAAAAATAATTGCTAGTAGCACTTTTCTTTTTATCAAAATCAATTTGGTGACTCACAATAGCAACTATACTAGTCATGCAAGTAGTATGAGTGAGAACCCTAGGTTATTTTTTGTTCTCAAGGAAAATCAAGCTAAACACTGAATTGTAAGGCTCCAAATCTAATATAAGAAAATTGAATTTTGAGATTTTTCTGAATTCAGTACAATTACTACTAAAATTTATCACTGCAGTTCTACTACTAAAAATTACACTAATCTGGAAGATTGTAATGATCAATGCAAAAGTGTAGGATTATGTAAGGGTTTACATCAAATTCTCATTCATTACTTTATAGTTTAAATTAGGTTTTTTTAATTGGGTTTTCATTAAACTCACAAGAATTCACTTCCTTCTCGAGTTGCAAAGTTCTATTATAGCATACACCAGATACAACAACATAAGCACATGCAATATATACACACAATCCAATTAATTTATATCTTTAATTAAGATACGACAAGTAATAGTAGAGTACTCATGACTCTGGCAACAGACAAGACGAAAGTGATCCGAAGTGATCCGAAGTAGACACATCTACTTAGGGGCCGATAAGGAAAGCCAGTCCCTTATCACCTAAAAACTAACAAAAGTAATGGCCTTGTCTAGAGTTAACAGCCATTATCCAAACGCTAACCCATATCAATCTATCTACACGATAAGGTTCAATAGGTCCCATAAACCTAAACCTCCACGTATGTAACATCGTTCTGACAAGTTAACTCATTATATAGATGTCACGCCCCCCTATTAGCTACAGGCTGAGCCACCAACGGTAGCCTAGGCCTTAACTACCATGATAGAGCCTTGAGACTTTAATAAGGGGTGACCAAGTACACATAATCATTATTTAAGTTATCTTTACTTATTAGTCCATTTCAATGCCTACTCTAAACAACTAATAAGCACATTACTACACACCTTAAAAACCAGAAGAATCTAGCAACATAGTCATATGATAGCAAAGAGTAATATATGTTTAAAGAAAGTTTGATGGTATTAGGATTTCGATTACATAAGTTATCTTTGATTAGTCTTTAGGGTTTAGGTATTAGGTTTAAGAAATTGATATTAAGTCCATTAGGATTGTAATTGAATCTTTTATTTAGATTTATTAGGCTTTAAGGGATCCTAAGTCAAGCCTAATTACACTACTATTAATTAATTGTTATTTTTAGGTTAATAGGCTTATGAAATTGGATGTAACCTACTAAGAATTTTAAGATCTAAGGCTTTTATAAATTGGGTCTTTGGGATTCTAATTAGATTAATTTACTTCTATTTCTATAGTATAGGTTTTACACCCAAGGAATTAGTAGTTGAGCCCTTAGGTGATTCACACTTTGGAAATTGGTATATGGGCTTAAATAATTGGAATTAAGTCTAACAATAGTTAAGGCATATTGAGCTTTGAGTATTTTTTCCCCCTTTTGAACCATAGGAAGTGGAGATGGTTAATTATGTTAGGTAAAAGTTATGAACTTAGAGATGTCAAAGTATGCCCCTTGAGGTATACAAATAAGTTAAATAAGCTAGAGAATAGAGTATTGAGCTTGGAAATACTAAGTTAACCTAAAGAAGTATTTTATTATATTACTTTTTATTTACCAAAAAAAAATAAAGCAGGTAAATCACTAATATCATAATATCGTTTTAACAACATAAGTATAAGAAGATTATCATTTGGTAGTGTAATATGATCACATTGATTGTGATGATATTTATGAATAAGTATTTACTATAGGTATGGAATAACTTCATATTTTAAATTTTTAAATTTCTATTCCTTCGTCATCATAGATTGGCGCACAATCACTGTCACGCCCCGAAGGATACCCTAAACATGGCAGCCCATCACATATAATATCAAGACTCAAGAATGACCACCTTAATCATGCAAAAGTCTCAGTATTACATGTAAGGCATCTAGCATGGTAATAGGAGACGCTTTTGGGAAGTGTGGCCTAAGCAAGTAAAAATGAACATAGAAGAATCCAGAAATAAAATAGATTATAATATTAATAATCAAAGGTCATTACATGATTCTTAGGGGCATACCCCGCTAAATTCTAAGGATCAAAATAACTAATAGTTTTTACAATAATTTAATACTACATCAAAATATTTTAAAGGAATTCTAATCTAATCCTTCAAGTAGATTTCCTTTAAAAGCTCCCAAAAGAAAACTTACGCGGATAAAGAAGACTTGGGTACAAAAATAGTGTTCCTGTGAATGCAAATATCTATAGGGGTGTAAGCTTAAGGGCTTAGTGAGTAAATCCCGAAATTCATACTTGAAACAAAATATCAACCAAGTTTATTAAACAAGCAAATGGAATGCAACAAACACTTGAGCATACAAGACATATGATTTTCTGGGAATCATATGTTGGATGAATTACGCCCTTCATTCGGGGTTAGGTATTCGGCCCATTATGGCCAATACTTTTTTTAAAACCATTTTTATAGATTTACCGGCTCTTATAAGTCATCAAAAAACGTAGTTATTACCGGCTCCTACTAGCTACCAATTTATGTAGTTTTTATCGCTCCTGCTCGCCACATACAATATACTGATTATGCCTACCACCACTATCATAAACTTATCCCACCAATTGTATAATAGCGAATGCAATGTGACTCAACATATGGAGTGTATGCATCAACTTCTATTTATAGCCTAGCCGTTATATTTTAATTTATTACGAGTGATCAACCAATTTCAAACACTTCAACATGCAAAATAGCCATAGAATTGTTTATAAGCATTTCATGTTTCGATATACTTAATATTCTTTCAACACATTATCATTCATCTCCCATTTTATCTTTTCTTAAGTTAATGCAACTAAATTTACAAGCACAAACATAAGCATGAAATAAGGGAAGTAGACTCACTCGGCTATGACGGTACTTCTTTCTTATCGGATGAGTCGATCGGCCAGTCCACTAATCAAAGTAATCCTTGGGTATGAACACTCCTCATCGGGATCACCTAATCAAGAAGAATACCATAATGAGTATTTCTTGTTGATTCTATGATACTTATCAAAAACTATATCATAAATCATCAAAATTCATATAGAAGGTAATTCCAACTCAAAACGACCATAACTTGGTCATTTTAACTGGAATTGCTCATATAATATACCATTTTCTACTATTCGAAAAGATCTATGCATTTTAAAACTATTTTCATCAAACTTAGTCGTTTCAGCTCCGAAATAGTGGTGATCAATTCACCACGAATTTTGCAAAACTTACTTTTTCTTCTTTTTACAAAACTTTATCAAAGATATAGATATTATAATGGTCGAAAAGACTTTTAAAATGTATATATATATATATATATATTCATTGACTCATATCAAATACATGAAATTAATGAAGTTGTCTCAACCATGAAGTTTTGTAAAAGTAAAGTCTTCTAAAAATTTTGAAAAAGTAAAACTTTTGAAAATTTCTACTTAACTTGCTAGAAAATTTCTTAAGTTATTTTAAATGAGTATTTTCTTTTCCTTAATTCCATTTTCTTTGTCTTTTAAATTTCAAAAGAAGATTTTCGTTTTTCTAAATTCCTTATAGCTTAGTTTCTAATACTTTTTGAAAGTAGTAAAAATCTATTAATTCTCTATTTTCTTATATTTAAAAAATGATTTCCTAAGTTGTTCATTAATTTTATTCCTTAAGATCATTCTATTTTTATGAAAGGAAATTTCTTGGTGTTTGTCAAACTAGTCTATTTGATATTCAAAGTATTGATGGAAAAGTGAAGTTTAGTAAAACTTTTGTTTAAACAAGAACTTGAAATTTTTTAATTTTAAAGAATACTTTTCCACTTTACAATTTTATAAAGTGTAAGTGTGTATTATCTAAGAATTCCTATATTCTTCAGTTTCTAAATTCTATTATGAGCTCCATTAGATTTCTTAGAAAAGATATACTAAGATAGATTCTTAAGTTTTTATAGAAAATCATTTTTTCATGATAACATTTATATTGAAAAGAACTTCTATTTAAGGAAACATTTTTCCTTCTTTATCTTGTTGAGACAAAATCAATATGTTCATGCATGATTATGAATATGAAATGATGAAATTATGAAAGCATAAGGAGGACATAATAAGTAATAAAATAAGCAAGTAAGGAAATATGTCAAGTATTGGGAACCTTAACTTCATCAATATATCCAGGACTAAGAATGGACTAGTCCCAAAAGAAATAAGGAAAAGAAAGGAAATATTCTTTTGACTTGATAAGGACAAGTCTAAGACTAGAGACTAGTCTTAAAACAACATGAAATAAGTAAATAAATTGCATAACTTGAAAATAAATAAATAACAATGAGCTTATATGCTCTAAAGATTATATATAAGTACATAATTATATTTAGTTAGATATATATAAGAGATTAATATAATATCAATAATAATATGAGCAAAATAACAACACAGAAATACATAAATACATATTCATGAACAAGAACAATACATGAACATAGTGTAGCTTCTATAACATTAAGTTTAGGAAACTCACACCATGGTCATATAAAGTTACATGACCTGGTAAGAGAGATTTAAGGAGAATTCTTACCTAAAGTAAGAATGGTGATAGTGTTTATAGTAGGAAAGGGTTTTGAGAGGAAATTGTGAGAGAGTTTTGGGAGTATATGTGGAGAGAGTTTTGAAATGAGAATTTTGGAGAGATTTGGTAGTGAATTTATGGGTTGTAAATGTATGAATAAAGCGAAAGAGGAGGGGGGTATTTTATAGGAAAATGGGGAGTGAATTTTGAGTGTTTTAATTAAAGAAAAAATGAAAAAAAAAAAAAAATAGGGCGGGGGGGGAGGATGGGCGGGGTGGCGGCTACTAATTGATAGAGAGGAAGAGATGATATTTTTTTGTATTTTTGTGTATTAAAAGTAATAATGTGTAAGGTAGATATGATATAAAGTTATGAGAAACGTAAAAAGTAAAGATAATAGTGTATGGAGTTGTAAGAGTAGGTGTTAGAAAAAGTAGAGATAAATGAATAGTGTAGAATAGTAATGAATAATGTAATGTAAAGTAGATGTGACTAGTAAAATACTAGTAGTAAGAAAATACGCGTATAATTGCGATATCTGTTATTTTTAGTTACCGAAAAATTACAAAACTAATTTTTTAAAATTCTTGTATCGAATCAGTCCTAACGGTATTATTAGAATATTTTTACTATTCCGAGCTCCGGAACATGTTCTTTCGAGAACTGATCCATTTGGTTCGAAGGACACTTGAAATTCGCGAATCTCATATATTTATGCTTCCTCATATTAATAGAAACTATTATTACTAAATATCTCAACTTCGTTTTCTGGGACTAAAGAATACGAGAATACCAAATCTAAATTCTAAGGTTTGTACTAGTCTTTTGTTGACCTTTAGGGTTTCCGGTTAACTTTTAATTCTAAGATTAAGCTTAACATTAACCAAAACTTTAGGGGTTTACAATCACATTACTAATAATGTTAAATGTGCAGGTCTTAAAACTACAATCTATTACCTACTTATGAAATAATTCAACATTGTCTCTTATGGAAAGGCAATTAAATTACAACCACTAAATCTTTTACAATATTATTAATTAGTATAATATACAAAGAACATAGCAGAACAACAAAGTTAAAAAAAAAAATTCTTGCTACCAAGACAAGATCATAATTTATTAATAAGTTCATATAATTTTAATGGTAAAGTCCAATTCAATTCAGTAGTCCTCATTATCTCCTAAAAATTACGAAAGTCATCATTTATTTTTATAAATAATACTTCGACCACATAGCTAATTAATAAACAAGTATTATTTTAACAATATAATCAAATAAAAGAATATATTTTTATGTATGTATGATCAACTACCAAACAGTAGACATCTAAATTATATTTTATTTTGTATATTACTTTTGACTTCATTTTATATTTAAATCCTTAGATCAAACTTCAAATCTAATAATATTTTCACATTTACATATATATACGTACATACATACATATATATACATGTTCCACATTGGATTTAAAACATATACAATTCAATCATCAAATTAAACCCAATACCATAGATACATCTGCACCCATGCTCTCGATTCAAGAAAAAGAATTTAACTACACAATTTCGGTTGCTTGAATTCAATAGAGATTGTGTAAACCCCCAAAATTTTATGATCGGTTAAGCTTAAACCATAATCAAAAGGTCAACCGGAAATCCTAAAGTCAACAAAACCCTAGTTAAACGTAACAGTTTAGATCCAACAATCCTGTGTTCGTAACCTTAAGCGAGTAAGTAAGAGATTAGTATATAAAATAGTTTGTAATAACATAAGGAAGCTTAGAAATATCATATTAGCAAAACCGCAATCCGTTTTGGACCTAAACGGATACAGTTCTTAAAAAATGTGTACTAGGACCTAAAATAGTAAAAATATTCCGGATATATCGTTAGACTCGTAAAAATATAAGATTTTCAAAAATATTAGTTCTATAATTTTTTGGTAAGTAAAAATATCAGATATCGCATTTATACGCATATTTTCCTACTACCAGTACTTTATTTATCATATCTACTTCACATTACACTATTCATTACTATTCTACACTATTCGTTTATCTCTATTTTTACTAATACCTACTCTTACACTCTATACACCTATTATCTTTACTTTTTACCTTTCCAATAACTTTATATCATATCTACCTTACTTATTATTACATTTAATTAACAAAAATACAAAAAATAAAACTCTCTCTCTCTCCCCTTTCTCCACGAGGCGCTCTCCCCCCCTCCCTCTCTCTCAAATTTTTTTTTATTTAAATCACTCAAAATTCACTTACCAAAACTCTCTAAATTTATTATCTCAAAACTCTCTCCACATACACTCTCAAACTCTCCCAAAATACTCTCAAGTCCCTTCCACATACACAAAACCCATTCACACATATTACTCCAAAATTCTCTTTAGGTAAAATTTTCTTTATATGTTTTTTCTTACCATGTCATGTAACTTTACATGATAGTGTGATTTTCCTAAAACTTAATATTATGGAAGCTACACTATATTCACATATTGTTCTGTTCATAAATATCTATTTATATATTTATGTTGCTATTTTACTTTGCTCATGTTATTGTTATTGTATTTAACTCAATATAATTATGTATCTATATATATATATATATATATATTCTTTAGAGCATATAAGCTCACTTGCAATTTATTTACTTTCATGCAAAGCAATTTATTTATTTTCCTTCTTTGCAATTTACTTATTTCATGTTGTTTTAAGATTAGTCTCTAGTCTTAGACTTGTCCTCATCAACTCAAAACAATTTTCTCTCTTTTATTCTCTTTTCTTATAGGAAGTAGTCTATTTTTAGTCCCGGGAGCCTTGAGAAAGCTAAGACGCCCAATACTTGACTTTATTTATTATTCGTTATATTACATTTGCTTATTAGTATTCTCATGATCATGCACATAAAGATTGTTGTCCAAACCTTTAAGCTTCAATTATATTTTTTGCAAAAATGAGATTTTATCACCTAAATATGGTTCTATATGAAATTTAGAATCTATGGTTTAATAAAAATAAATATATTCTTTTCAAGACATTAGGAAGAACTCACTATGATTTTAAAGCTACCTTTGTTTTGAAAAGTTTTTCTTAGATCATTTCTATGTTAATTTGTTTTCCAAGAAAAGATGACTTTTGATACTAAAATATTTTTTTATAAAAACATAAAGGAAACCCCATAAAAAGGAATAAGAGTTTTCAAACCAAGATTTTTTTTTTTTTTTTTTTGTAATGATCAAAGAAAAGTTATATAGAAAACTAATAGGAAAAGTGACACTAATATTGAAAATTTGTAAAAAGAAAAATAGAGAAATTTATTAAGGAAAATAGTAAATAAGCATAAAATAATTCTTTGGAAACAAAAGAATCAAAAATTCATTTTAAAGGATTTACAAAATGGATTTCTCCTAAATTATGGTTTTTCTAAACTTCTAACTAACATTGTTTTACTAAAGAATTTTGGTTGGACAACAATCACTTGAGCATGGATGAAATACAAGCTATATATTTATAAAAAGGAATTTCTTAACTATATAGATAACTAAGTATTTATCAAAGCAATTTTTGGAACAAATGCTTTTGGGATGAGAAAATCTGTGGTGAATCTGATCGCCACTGTTTCAAATCCTAAATGATCTAGTTTGATGAAAGTATTTTTAGAAATTGATAGATATTTTCGAATAGGTAGAAATCGGTATATTATATGTGCAATTCCGAGTTAAAATGACCAAGTTATGGCCATTTTAAATTAGAATTATCTTCTATGCAAACTTTGATGTTCTTATGGCATAGTTTTGTTAGATTTCAAGAAAGTTATCAAAAAAATACTCATTTTGGGTATTTTTCTTGACTAGGTGATCTCGAAGAAGAATACTCGTATCTCGAGGATTATTTCGACTAAGTGGATTGTTTGATCGACTCATCCATTTAGAAGGAGTATCGCCATTGCAACTTGAGTTTATTTCCTTAAATATGTTACTTGATTGTGCTTGTAGTTTAGTCGCACTAGAATTAAGAAAAGACTAATTGATATGTATGTAAAAATTGTTGAAAGAATTCTCAAAATATTGATGCGGGAATTGATTGTAAGTAGTTATTTGTTTTAGTATAGAACTTGATATGTATGAGATTTTATGATCACCTTAAAATTGATAATAATAATGCTATAATATCTTAAATAAATTTATTTTATGCGTACGAAGTGAGTCACATTGCATGGGGTTATTATCCTTGGGTGAAAAGGATAGTAGCACGTTGAAAGCAACACTTAGCGACTATGATCGAAAGCAATTGATTGGCAACATGGAATTGAACCAATGCTTGGCAGTAATTCGAAGGCATGGCTCAACCTGAGTAGACTTATACGTTTGGCGGTAATGATCGAAAGCATAACTAAAACTACTCGTTTTGAGATTACTTATCACCAGACCCTGAATGGAGGGCGTAAATCCATTCAATATATAGTTCCCAAAAAACTATATGTCTTGCTTGCTCACGTGTATATTGCATTTCATTTGAATGCTTAAATAACTTGTTTGAATTTTTACTACACAAGAATTTACTTATGGAAATAATTCTCACTAAGCCTATTAGCTTATACCTCTATAGATATCTTTTACAGTTTAACTATATGTGGTTGATGCTACGTGGACCCTGTAGCCAGGTACTTTCCCTTTTTGGTTAAGGAATTTTTAGATGGAGTTTAGCATTAGTTTGGATGTAGACTTCATAGAAAATTTCTTGTAATAGATTATAGTTATTTTGCGGGGGAATGCCCTTAAGACTTGTAAGACAGTTATCACGAATGAATGAATACTATGATTTCCCTTTTCTTAATTTGTTATCTTATCTTCTTAAGCTTCATATTTCAAAGTATTGTCCTCTAAATTTGTGAGAGCACGCCTTACACTTAATATCGAAGCTTTTGGAATGACTAAGGTTTTTATGCTTAAACTTTAAAATTGAGTGTGGGACTATTACGTTTTGGGTACCCTTTGGGGTGTAATAGTTTAAGTTGGTATCAGAGCATGGTTAAGAATTTAGAAATCATAATTATAGAATTGGACTTAAGAATAAACAAATAAGAATAGAATTTAGAAAGACCTATATAAGATAGAATGGGTAGAATAAGTTTTTTCTGACTTTTCTCTCTTTTGAATAGATTACCTTAGACGAAGCCCGTCTACAGGCTAAAAATTTAGAAAAGGACCATTTGAAGCCTTGAAAAATTACCGTCTAAGACTTAGAGTATTATGTGAAGAGTTTACTTTGGTTGGACAACCTAAGACCCTTCGGAAAATGTTTCTGATTTAGAGGAAAGGATTATTGGCTACAGAATGGAAAGGAGTAGTGAAACCATCCATAACTATCCATTAGGAAAGAAGTGGTCTGAGCTATAAATAATCTATGCTGTAGAACGGATCGCCGCGATAGCCGGAGACTGACCAATGCTGAGGGAGGTGGCATTTGTTCTTAGGAATGAAGGAACCGAACCTTTCCAGACTTTCGAACTTGGAAACTGATTGGATCGGTGTTCGTGTACGCGCACGATAATTTGATGGATCACATAGAGTGGATTAGGGCTGATATCAACGACGCTTTCCACTAGAAAGGGGTTTACCAAGAAGTATTATGACCACCAACTTAAATATCCACTGAGCCACCAATCTTCACAGGAGTTCAACTAATAAGGAATGATATTTTACGTCTAAGTAGGAATGGGACGTGATAAGAGAAGAGGAGATGAGAGAAGCAAGCGTAGAGTCTGAGGAAGATCTAGATGAAGGTCAAGAAGAAGAACAAAAAGAAGAGACAAGTGACTATAACGCTCCGGGAGATGATGAACCAGGAGTAGCAAGGACCCTACGGAAATCCTTCGCTATCTAGAAGAGTGACAGGCTTGGAGAAGACAAGGGGCAAACCTAACCATGGACGTGGATGGTACACCACCAACTACGAATGAGAATGATAGCGAGGAAGCTGGAGAGAATGTTATCTGGAAGACTATTCATGATATAATGTCGGATGGCTGAAGCGAACTAGCTAACATACATGAGAGGTTAAAGGAAGCAGCCAGAAAGAGAAAAAGTATTTTCAACAGTTCATCAGAAAAAGGAATCTAGGATCGTCCAGTAGAAACCTGGAGACGCACCTGAAGAATGAAGGAAGGAGGAAAGAAGTCAAGCATATCCCTTTTAGTCCAGCTAGAATTTTGTAAACATGGACTAGAATGACGATTCTAGTCTATCTTTTATGTTTTTGGAAAAGTGTTCTTATGTTTCTCTATGTGATTGTTGTTGCTATTTCAATTTCCATGTAAGGGTCTTGTACTGCTGTTTTAATTCTCTAATGAAATTATGCATTATTTATGATCTCAAAAATTTACTTTGATTTAAATTTTATCTCTCATTTCAATAGCTATTTTTGCAAGTAAGTTTTCATAATTTCCACAAAAATTTCCGTCAAAGATTTAACTAAGATATCGGGATAAATAATCAACCTAACTTAGAAAAATTTAAAACATCCGAGGTAGAAGAGGATGGAGGACGGAACAAAGTGCTTCCAATCAACCAGAAATAGAAGCGGAGCAGCCTGCGGCACAAGCAGTTGTTGTACCTCAAGTAGACTTGCACGCTACTCTAGGACATTTAACCCAAGTGCTAGCAGCAATTAGGTAGAACATACCTGCACCTGCACATGCACTTGAAACCGTACCAGCACCAACGCCAGCATCAACTCCGCCTCAACAACAGGTGTCAGCTGAAGCATTAGTACAGAGGAGCATGCACTCCCAAAATGTACCGCTACCTCCACCCCCACCACTAAGGTCATAGAAGAGCTCATTGTCTGAATTTATCAGGAGCAATCGTTATTTTGAAGGAGCTTTCAGTAAACTAGATGAAGCTGAAGACTAGCTTGCTCAAATTGAAAGGTCTTTTGATGCATACGAGGTCCCGCATCACCTACAAATCAAATATGGGACATACATGCTTCGCCTGAATGCTAGAGTATGGTGGGAATCAAAGAGAAGAGAATTAATGACCCCAATCATTTGGGAAATGTTCAGATATGAGTTCTTGAAAAATTATTTCCTGAGGAGCTTAGGAGTATAGTGCAGATTCCCTACATATTGCTTAGAAAGGAAGGACTATTGAGCTGTATGAGACCGAGTTTAGTAGACTGTTACAATATGCCCCTGACTCCTACAAAAACAACGAGGAATTGAAAAGACAAGTCTTCTGGTGGATTGGATGAAGACCTGAGAGTTTAGCATTAAGGTTTAGGCCTGGTAAGATTATCAAAATCATGATTTTAGTATTCATGGAATGAACAGAATCGGTAAAATCATATAAAATCGTGCAAAACAAGTAAAATCATAAACATATAGAATTGTGTACCTAAATTCATAATTCTACATAAAGTATGTATCTAAACATTTATGCATCCATTCTAATAAGCAAAATTTAATAGAATAATAAACTCGTAGAATCGTTTGTTTGACTCGCGATTTTGATAACTATGCTGGTCAGTCAACCCAGCCCATTAGTGTACTAGGCTCAGCATCTTGGGTGGCCTAGGTGCTAAAATAAGCCATCAACAATTCTATTCATTGCACAACATTTGTCAAAACATGATTTTAACCCATAATTCATATTTCTCAGTTATAACTAAATCATAAGAAAATTAATTTTAGTTGACAATCATCTAATTTTTTTGACAAAAATTATTATATTTTCCAATCCACCTTATATCATTTAGTTCAGGATTTTTTAAAAAAAATATACTAAATATTTAAATCCAATTCACATGTCATAAATTAATGGCCTAATTAATAGATTAAAATAATAGTATCCTATATACATAATTTTTTTTCCTTTGCTCTAGGATCCAAGCAAGATTATTCTATTCTACACTTCAATAGTCTCAACACACTAAAACATTACATGTCCACTTACAATTCTAAATTTTATTATATATTCCCTTATTCATTACCAACTAATCCTAATTATTTATCAATTAAACATACATATCACATTTTACTATCATTATTCATTCCTCTTGCCTACAAAACATCACTTTATTGGCCTCATGTATTTATAGATCACATATACCTATTTTGGAGCAAAAAAAAAAAAAAAAAAATTCAATATCCTATTTTATCAATCCATATAAAACACATTTAACATTACAATTCATATTAGAGAATATTATATCAATTTAATTTATTATACTTTAGCATATTTACATGCCTTGACTTATAGAAGAAAAACACACATCAAATTTAATTTTTATTCAATCACATTCATCAATACTTAAAGTAGCAATTATTTTAAGATAAATAGAGATCTACACATTAAATTTCAACCACAACATATAATATTCAATATAAAACTTCATTTCAATAGATTCATTAGATCCACACTTACATGTAGGTCTTAAATAATTTATCACTTCAAACTTCTTCAATTAATCATCAAATTGAGCTAGGTTTCTTGAGATTTACTCTGTATTGCATCTTGGTCTTCAAGCTTAAGCTTTTATCATCAAGAGAGGTAGAAAGGATTGAGAGATTTTTTTTTTTTTTAATTTGCAAAATAAATGTTGATGTTGTGCATTTGATTTCCAATAGTGAATTTAGAAGAGATGGAAATGACCAAAAAAAATAAAATTGTGAAGAGAGAGAGAGAATGTGAGGTGAAAATGATATGGCATTCGGAGAAGAAGATGAATATATAAGGTTTAAGTGAGAGGGGTTTATTTTGATTACTTGGATTGTAACATGTGACAAAAGGTAGTGGGCTAAAGAGAACATTTCATTCTATTATTTTGACTGTTTAAATGAGCTTAGGGTATTTCAAATATAACGAACAATATCGGGATAACGCTTACCCGAATTAGAGAGAAGTTACCTTTGTGTCGGTTAGAATTATGAGCTCTATTAATCTATACAATGCAATGCAATGAATTGATGAGAGTAAGGATGACTAACAGCTGTGAACCCTAAATGAGATTACTTATTTAGAATTTATTCTAAGGGATATGAGTATTTGACCTGCCTATATCAACCTACTGAGTAGTTGTTGCTATTTAAGACCTCTAAATTTCTACAACATGTTATTAGAGTGTGAGTGCTCCACTATTGTTTTGTCATACCTAAATTAAAGATCTTAATTATTGGTTGTTATATTTTCATTAGAATAAGTGTGTGTAATCATATCATGTGTGCTTATATTGCTATTGTCCTAGGCTTTAACTCATCCAATCTTTTTTCACGTTATGAAAATGATTTGATCTGGATGCTATAATTATATGGATTATGGATTGGATATTAACGAGAGACTAGATGAGCTGGACGTTTAGATGCATTGGATATTGTAATGTTATTTTTAAGAGTCAATATCTATATTGTAAGAATTTTCCTTATATTGTTGAGGGACTATTTTCTCTTTATTTTATGCAGGAATTTAATTGATTAATAAGTCTAATTAAGGATTCCTTAATCTAAAATTTGGGTTAGAAATTCACTTGGTTGAAGACAGCCTTTATGTATGATGGTTAAGTATTACATGTGATGGAACTATTAATGCTTTAAACCCTATTTGGAATATCACATCTTTAGTCTTTGTATTTTTATTCTTTTCAAGTCCCACCACTTTAACTGCTCATTTAAGATAATAACCATTCTAGCAAAATCTCTTCCTCTCTCTCTCTCTCTCTTGCTCGCATTAAACTTTTGTGTAAGAAAAATAAGAACATAATATTGCATTTAAACATAAATTTACAATAAAAGATTTATGATTTTTTTATAATATAGTATTATTAATTCTATAGACGCAACGTAGATGTAACATCTGCCAATAGTATAATTATTTATTGTCATTAATTATTTCATTGGCATATAATAAACACAAGTATACACAAATATCATGTGCGTCACAAAAACAAAAGAAAAAAAAGATTCATGTATGCTTTTGTGGATACATTGACAATGAACAAATGGGTATAATAGATTATGTGTGTGTGTTTCTTTTATTTTTTGGCCCTTATAATAGATTATCTGTGTTTAAGTAATGGGAAACTAACAAGTATAGATAAGGGAAAATATCTAATTTTGATACTTGAACTTTGTAGAGATCAATCTAATACTCAATAAAACATTTTGTGACTATCTTTACTAATTTAGTGAACTATGTTTACTCAATAATTGATATAGAACAAAGATCAAAGACCCCGTGATTACTCGACACATGTAAAAAGCTTTGAAAGATGAAATCGGAAAAAAAGGAAAGAAATACCAACATCAAACCCAAGTTATCTTCTTTCTTTCCTTTTATTTTCTTTTATTTTCATTTTTTTTATTATAGATCTGGAAAGCTACTAACGGTATGTGAAATGCTAACCTAAAAAAGGGAAAAAAAAGGCCAAAAACATAGACACACAAAAAATCTACTACATTCCAACATAACACAACTACAAATAAGGATATTCGTATAACTTACAATACATGTAGTTATCCACTTTATACCTATTTGATCACTTAAAAATTTTGACAATTACATCATAACTGGCTTTTACATATAAAAAGAGAAAAAAAACAATAAATGCAGTTAAACCTCTAATGTATAAAATAAAAACAAAGAAAATCAATAAATTGAAAATGAATAAATATGGGAAATTGAATACATTGATTATAAACAAAACACAAACCCAGAAAATAGAATTTATTCAGTTATCAGCCGTTGTTATTGCAACAATAACGACTGTAATTGCAAAACAAATATTATAGACAGCCCACAATATCCGATAAGTTGCTTGAATGGCCCGGCCTGCTAAGTCCAGACCAGAACAGACCAGCCCATAGCTGAAATGTTGTATTTTTCATTGGGCTTCTGGACCGACTTCTTCCTTCATGCAAAAAATTGAAAGGTATTTAACCGGAAGCCAAACGAATTTAGGCTTGTGATAATAAATGTTAGAAAAAGTAACAAAAAGGAAAAATTCCTCAGGTCCTTTTTTAATTTTCCATAGGGACTCAGCAAACCCATTTTTCATCTATAGCAGTTCAAGATCGAGTCGTACAATTCTCATCATCAGAACGACGCTGCATCGGTCTCTTTCTTCTCGTTTAAGGTACTGTATCTCCATTTCTACTTGTCAAACGGACTAAAGTCTTGGTTTCTTTTATTGTTGTGTTTTGGCGGTCAAAAAGCTGTGGTATGTGTTGGGCGATGTGAAATTGTGCATTTGGATATTCTTTTAGGGTTAGGGTTAGGTTTAGGGTTAGGGTTTTAATTAGGTTAGAAAATTATGAAGGGTCGATCCCAGCGGCTGCAAAGTGCGGCAGACCCACCAGATGACTGGGTAGATGGTTCATGGACCGTGGATTGTGTATGTGGCGTGAATTATGATGATGGGGAGGAGATGGTCACTTGTGATGAGTGCGGAGTTTGGGTTCACACCCGTTGCTCCGGATACGTTGAAGGGGATTTTACATGCGACAAATGTACGAATAAGAATAATAACAATAATAATAACAATAGTTGTAGCAATTTTAGGAACGATAGTGAAGAGACTGAGGTTGCGCAGTTGTTGGTTGAGTTGCCAACCAAGACGATGAGGATGGAGAGTAGTTTTGGGTCGAACAATGGGGTTGTGAAGAGGCCGTTTAGGCTTTGGACGGAGATACCCATGGAGGAGAGGGTGCATGTGCAAGGTGTGCCTGGTGGGGATCCTGGATTGTTTAATGGGTTGCCATCGGTTTTTAGTCCTCAGTTGTGGAAGTGTACTGGGTATGTGCCCAAGAATTTTAATTTCCAGTACAGGGAATTTCCATGCTGGGATGAGGATGGTAAGGGTGGTGATGCTAATAATGACGATGATAATGAGAATGCAGTGGATAAAGGTGCTGGAGTTTTGTTTTCATTGTCCAAGAAGAATGTTTTGACTACCCCTGTCACGGCTTTAGTGAGTATGAGAAGTAGAGATGAGGACGATGGTTATTGTGGGAAGGCATCTTTGAGAGAGTCCAAGAAGTGGAATGCTACAGATGGAGATTTCAGACAGGCACATAATGGGGTGAAGAAGGAGAGGAGCTTACTTCGACCTGTTGTGTTACAGACTGGTAAGCGCAAGAAAGAAGATTTAAGCATATTGAAAGACATAAGTGGAAAGAAGAAGGCTCGGACTGCTGACAAGGATGTAGATACAAGGAAGCGAAATCTTCACATTTCTAAAACAGGTGATTATATCTTTATTATGAGGCCTTGCTTTGCAAGTTGTTCTGCTATTCTAAATAGAAAGAAATATGCATTTATTTACAAATAACGGGCTTTCATTTTCCATCTGTTATATTATTTTTTATATGTTGGAGCCCTGATATGAAATTTTGTTATCAGTGCCTTTTAGCTTTCTATTTAAAGGTTTCAGTTTCTTCTTGCGCTACCATATCTAACCAACCCCAACACCCCACCCCGGCTGTCTTGTTTGGCTTTTTTTCCTCCTCTCTCTTCTTCTTTTTTTTTTTTTTCCTGTTCGAGAGTTTGGGGGTGGGGGTTGTTGGTGGTGTGGGGTGAAATGTGAGGGAAAGGAACATTTACCTAATGATTTTTTAAACTTTTTATTTTTTATTTTTTTTTATTTTTGGGTTTATTTAGATGAAAATGTTGATGAACTTTGTTCCTATATCAATTGAGCTTTAGAGAAAAGCAGTCACTTCTCATTGCTGGTGATATATACTGTCTTTCACAGTCCTTGAAGGTGATAATGCCTGTTTTCATGTATGCTGTTGTTTCTTCACTTGTTTTGCACTTTCCACTTGTTTGATGATCCGCTTTTAAAGGGCAATTGATTATCTCCAGTTGCTAGCATCATGTAAATCTTGTTTTTTCCAACTCAATTTGTATTATGAAGGCAGATACATTATTGGTGGATTCCTTTTTGATGTACATGCACTTTTTGACTCCAGCTTTGTTTTTCATTTGCAACATTAGTGCTTGCTACCAGTGATGCAAGAAAATTGGAATTTTATGAAGATAGAGGTCTGAAGTCCCCCAAGACTGACATTCAAAGTGTCAAGAACAGGAACTTGAGGGACATGGCACCTGCAGAACCTGTTTTGGATGACGATGTTGCAGCTGAAAATACTGCTGAAGCTTCTAAGAAAAGCTTACATACATCAGAGTTCCAATTAGGGGCTACCTCTAGTGGATTCAATGCTCAAACTCCTGCCTTGGAGGAAGATGTGAGTGGCAAACGCAGTTATGCGAGAGTTGACGTATCTTTTGAGGATGTGCCATCCATTAGTGAGCATGATGATGCTGGGAGCAAACCTGACTTAAAGAGGGTATGTTTCTAACTTCTAAGAATTTAGAACTTTTCTGTTCTGGCTCACTTACCCCCTCTGCATGTAGTTGTTGACCGTCGTCTACTTTTGCACTTGTTAACATTGCTGTATATAGCCAGTGTTGCCTTTTCTCAATTATCTTTCATGGATGCTCTTTTTTTTTCAGGAGACTTTGGTATATTCTGAAGAATTCAATATATAAATGATCTTTCTTTAATTCAATATCTGTGAGCTCAGTGAATGGCTTGTGCATTTTTGCTTAAGCTTTTCATTAGGTTGTTTAATGGATCTCTCTCTCTTGATGGAATGCTGAATGAAAATTATTTTTCAAATGCTATGAACTTGGCTTAAGAATATAATTAGTGAGCCATTTACTGCCAATTTGTGATTGGAATGTGTTTAGGGTTGTTAGAGTTGCTCCACTTATGGGTAGAACCTAATATAGGGTTTGAACTCTCATTATAGAGAACATATGATCTCTTGAAAGCTAGTTGAGAGAGCCTTTCTATCCCTGTGAACATAACTTGTGATAAATTTAACAAAATCTCTTAAAAATGTGTGGAGATAAAGAGCAAGATAAATCAATTCCTTTTCTTAAAACTAGATGATATCCTAACATCAGAAATGGATTATAGAGAATTACATAGATGTCTGACCATGGCTTATTAAGGATGCATAATCAATCTGTGGTGGGAGATGGCACCTTGATCATGCCATTTAAATTATGCTAGATACTTTGGTTAAGTAGTCTTGTGACTTCAACTTTATCTGGATCGATCAAGCTTGAGCTTCAGGCGAAATTGCCTCCATTTGGTTTGCATTCGCACTATTGTCTTGCAAACCACAACAATATACTGAAAGTCTGGTTGTTCAATATCTGAAAGGCGCTGCCCGCTATGAATAAGAATAAATTCTGATTAATTTTATTGAATGTGGCTTACTTTTATATATCTTCACGAGAAAAAGTGCACTTGTCATTATCTTTCCTGGAGGGCTCATTAGTCATTAGATTTTGTTGAAATGTTGTTCAAACATCGGCAAAAGGAATCACAGAATTGGAAATGATGGTTAGTGGAGTTCCAAAGCTACCTCCTGGAAAAGAGAGAACAAAATAAATAAACAAATAGAAGCTCTTTGAGTGTTGAATCTGATGGCTGTTGGCATTGTCAAAATTTTCCTTCTTTTACCATGCTGTGACACACAAACATTGTGAAGGTTTAGTAATCGGATTTAAATGGTTATGATGTAAAATATATTTATCTGTTCTTGTATTCTCTATTTTCATTTGTTGCATGACATTTTCTTGCTTTATTACATAAACAGAGTAATATCATGGAGAAACATGATGGCAGTCATGCAGCAAGTCTCTCAAAGCTGGTTGTAGAAAACACACCAATTGCATGTTCTCCGATAAAGGAAAAACAATTGGTATCTAATACCCGTGGTGACATGAACATGAAAATAGATCTAGATGAAGATGGTTCTAAAGAGGCACTGAACATTAAGTCATCTTCTATAGTTGATGTGAGTTGTCCAGAGGTGCTTTCTGAGGGTACCAGATGTGTTGGATTTTTGAACGATGTTAAAGATCTAACTAGCAATTTGCAATCTATTGTTTCAAAGCCTCTGGATTCTGCACAAAGTATGGAAGCAGTCACTGAGTGCCATACAAACAAAGATGATGAGGTACTGAGTAGTAAAAGTGATAGCAAGCAAGAACAGGAGAGGTCTGATGGACATGTGTCCAGTGAAAACACTTTGTTGTCCAAACCTAATATAGAAACTGCTGAAGTGTTCCTGGGATCTGGTGAGAATGAGTTGCCATGTACTCCTTTGGGTCTGCAGAAGGCACTAGTTTCAAGTGGGAAATCAATATCATCAACCCCATCCTTTGTGATCTCCAAAGCATCTAGTCCTGGCAACTCTAAGCATGTTGAGCTGGCTTCTCAATCTACAGAGGAACAAACAATAGTTGATTGCCCTGGTTCTGAGAAGAAAGAACCACCGTTATCTATTGTTAATGACGATGGGAGGCGTGACATCCTGAAGAAAACATTGAAAGACCATTCTGTTCCCTCTTCAAGTTCTTCTTTTAAAGTGTCTCATTCCAGCAGAGGTTCACATACATCTGTGTCAAGACGAACTTTGTTGGAATTAAAGGACAATGCAGATCTCTCTTATTCAAAATCATCTTTGGGGCAAATATTGTGGTTGCTCAGGATCAGTTGAGTCTCCAAGTACACTGTCGAATCAGAATGCATCACATGCACAGAATAAGACTGCATCTTCTGCTTTACCTCAAAAAGGTGGAAAAAGTAGTCATTTAAGCTACCAGTTATCTTCTAAGGCGAACAATGGACCACAAGTGCATCCGCCTGCGGTTTCTAGCACTCCTGCGGTACTAAGTGATGAGGAGGTATGTGCATTCGTCATGTATACTAGTTTGAGTTCTTAATCAGAAGTTCTTTAATTGAATGGTCTTTGTGGATTTTGCAGCTTGCTTTGCTTTTGCATCAAGAACTCAATAGTTCTCCTAGGGTACCTCGTGTACCACGAGTGCGCCATGCTGGTAGCTTTCCACAATTGGCCTCTCAGGCTGCTACAGGCATGCTAATAAAGCGCACATCAAGTTCTGGTGCTAAGGATCAACACTTGGTGTGTGATGGCTATTACTTCTATATTATTCTGTAGTGAGTTGCTTAACTTATATTTGTTTTGGCCATAGCTTATCAATGAGTTTGTTACTGCTGACTTGCATAGGTTCCAAGAAAGAAAAGCAAGGATGCATCTAAGGATGGTTGTCGGAGTTCTCATGAGGTTGATGAGGAGGCTAAGAAGGCAGATAGAGTGACATCTTCCTCTGATAAGAGGAGACAAGATACAGTACGTGGTGGAGATGCATCCAAAAGAGAAACTAATGGATCTGCAGCTCATGTAAATTCTTCTAGGAAGAATAGTGGTCCTGTTTTGACCACGAGTGCCAACAGTGGGCCATCTTCCTCCACCGAGGTTAATGATAACAAGTTCTTATCTGTTCATAGTTCTCCAAGGAACTTCTCAGATGAAGATACAGGAACAGCCGGGGTTCCAGTTTATCGAACATTACCTAGTAAGAATGCTTTATAGGATATGAAGTTGGTTAATTATTTTATGTATATTGCAGGGTTGGTCAGGTCACAATATGTGGCTTGTTTATCTTTTCAATTTTGTCCATGTTTGTCTTGATCTTGGGTGTCATTGCAGGCTTGATTAATGAGATCATGAGCAAAGGAAGGCGCATGACCTATGAGGAACTCTGCAATGCTGTCTTGCCGGTATCTTTTTTCCCTTTGTAGTTTTATTGATTGTTTCCTTAAGGTATTAGATGACTTTTTATATAACTTTGTTTTCCATCTTCTATGCCACTTTGCAGCATTGGCATAACTTGAGAAAGCATAATGGAGAGCGTTATGCATACTCAAGCCCCTCACAGGCTGTGCTTGACTGCTTGAGAAACCGGCAGGAATGGGCTCAGTTGATCGACCGTGGCCCTAAGGTGCGCTGGGATTGATAGTTATGCAGTGCTATGCCAATATATGTTGTTTTATCATGACTGCATCAAAATTTTTTCACACATTTGTCAGCCAATATGCATTCCATGATGCCTTCTGCTCCTGTAATGTTCCTGCTTTTCCTGAAATTATAAGAGAAATGTAGAGGAACCCTTCTGGGTGTGTTTGTGGGGGCTTGATTTTGTGGGTGGTGGTGTTTTTTTTGGGGGGTGGGGGGGCGGGGGGGGTGTGTGAGAAGAAAGAACAATCATATGTTTTGCTGGTAATTTCCTCCCTGCAAGCTTGAGAGATATAATTTTACTCACTAAACCTAGCCTCTCTATCTGAAGTTTGAAACAATGATCTTTCCTTTGAGGAGGTAGACCTAAAGCAGGTAAATGTAACATAGTTAGTATGAACATCTATGTGTAAGTGATAGAAGGATCAAATGGAGGTATTTTTTTCTCAACATTGGAACAGTAACATGAGGATCTTAAAATATTCATTACTTATTACTAGCGTAAGAGTGTACTTGTGAAAAAGGAATAAAAAGTATATTTTTGATATATTCTTAATAATATATTTACACAGTACATATGTATTTATATACGTACAAGAGGTATAACTCTACCAAATCTACCTGCCAACTCTACCTACTTAACATACAACTCTACACTCCCCTCAAGCTGGAGCATACAAATCATATGCACCAAGCTTGTTACAAATATATTCAATACGAGAACCTCTTAAAGATTTAGTCAATATATCTGCAAACTGATTATTTGAATTAACATGACTAGTGAAGATGCAACCAGATAAGATCTTTTTCGGATGAAGTGACAATCAATCTCTATGTGCTTAGTTCTCTCATGAAAACTGGATTGGAAGCTATATGTAATGTAGCCTGGTTATCACAAATTAGCTCCATTTGTGAAGTTTCACAAAATTTTAACTCCTCAAGCAACTGTTTCAACCAAATCAATTCACAAGTTGCCAAAGCCATGGCACGATATTCTGCTTCTGCACTTGATCTAGCAACAACATCTTGTTTCTTACTTTTCCAAGATACCAGGTTGCCTCCAACAAGAATACAATACCCAGATGTAGATCGTCTATCAGATGGAGAACCTGCCCAATCAGCATCAGAATATCCAACCACTTTAGAGTGACCATGATCCTCATATAGTAAACCTTTACCAGGAGCATTTTTACATATCTAAGAATTCTGATCACTGCATTCCAATGACTAGTGCAAGGAGACTGAAGAAACTGACTGACAACACTAACTGCAAAAGATATATCAGGTCGAGTAATAGTAAGATAATTGAGTCTTCCAACCAAACGACGATATCTCCCTGGATCTTCAAAAGGCTCCCCTGTCCTGGTAACAACTTCACATTGGGATCCATAGGAGAATCCACAGGCTTGCAATTAAGCATCCCTGTTTCTTCCAGTATATCTAAGACATATTTTCTTTGAGAGGACTATACCAGAACTGGATTGAGCAACTTCTATGCCAAGGAAGTATCTAACAAGCCAAGATCCTTAGTTTGAAAATGTTTGAAAAGATGTGCCTTCAATTGAGTAATACCATCTGATCATTACCAGTTATGACAATATCATCTACATACACTATTAAGTATATGCATTTTCCTTCAGATGTGTGCTTATAGAAAACTGAGTGATCAGATGTACTACGAATCATTCCAAACTCCATTACAACAGTACTGAACCGACTAAACCAGGCACGTGGAGATTGTTTCAAACCATAAAGTGAACGACGAAGTTTACATACCAGATTAGACTCCCCCTGAGCAACAAAGCCAGGCGGTTGCTCCATATAAATCTCCTCCTGGAGTTCACCATGAAGAAAAGCATTCTTAATATCCAATTGGTACAAGGGCCAATGGCATAGCTGCAATGGAGATAAACAAACGAACAGAGGACATTTAGCAACCGGAGAGAATGTGTCACCATAGTCCAAACCATACACCTGAGTATAACCCTTGGCAACCAATCGAGCTTTGAGCCGATCAACTTTACCATCAGGACCGACCTTAATAGCATAAACCCATCGACATCCAACAAGAGACTTACCGGGAGGCAAAGGAACTAAATCCCAAGTACCATTGGCATGTAAAGCAGTCATCTCATCTACCATTGCCTGGTCCACCCTGGATCTGAAAGAGCCTCACTCACATTCTTAGGAACAGAAATGGAAGATAGAGATGAAACAACGGTACAATAAGATGGAGATAACCGATGATAGCTAAGACAATTATAAAGTGGGTGAGGATTACGAGTAGCACGGTTACCTTTTCTGATGGCAAGAGGAAGATCGTTTTCCGGTAGGTCCTCAGTAGGTGGAGACGTTGGAATAGAAGATGAGTCAACAGGAGCCTCTGAAACAGGTGGGATATCTGATGTAGGAAGGCGTCGAGAGCGTCGATGGTAAACCTGAAATGGTGGAGGGGAAGGAATAGACTCAGAGACAACGGGGATAGACTCAGGAAGAACTAACTGAGAGGGAATAGGTAAAACCTCCGACAAAGGAGTCTCAGATGAAGAGGTGGAATAAAAAAAGATGATTCAAAAAATGTTACATCAGGGGACAAATAATAACGACGAGTAGTGGGTGAATAACACTTGTAACCTTTTTGATGTTTGGAGTAACCAAGGAAAACAGCCTTAATAGAACGCGCTGATAACTTATCCTGACCAGGATCCATATTGTGAACAAAACACAATAACATGTACAACCAAAAACACGTAGAGGAAGCACATACAAAGGTTGATCTGGAAATAAGATCATGTGAGGAATTTTGTGCTGAAGAACAGATGAAGGCATTCTATTAATGAGATAACAAGCAGTGAGAACAGCATCGGCCCAAAAACGAGTAGGCACATGGTGATGTAAAAGAAGTGTGTGGGCAGTTTCAATGAGATGCCTATTTTTATACTCAGCAACTCCATTCTGTTGAGGTGTGTAAGCACAAGAGGACTGATGTAAAATACCATGAGAGGATAGAAACTCAGTAAATTGAGCAGAAAAGTATTCAGGAGCATTATCACTGCGCAAAATTTGTATAGAAGCATTGAATTGTATTTTAAGTTCAGCACAAAATGATTCAAAAATTGAAAATATCTCGGAACGACTTTTCATTAAATATAACCAAGTAGCGCGAATAGTCATCAATAAAAGTGACAAAGTATTGATGACCCAAAACAGACACGACTCGACTAGGACCCCAAATATCAGAATGAACTACAGCAAAAGGAGAGGCAGCCCGATTATTGACCCTTTAGGAAACGAAGTTCTAGACTGTTTCCCAAGTTGACAAGACTCACAATCCAAAGAAGACAATTGAGAAAAATGAGGAACCATCTTCTGAAATTTTGAAGACTGGGATGACCCAAACGATTGTGGAGAAGAGTTGGAGAGACTGTAGCAGAACATGCCAGATGAGAAGCCGAGGGTTGGTGAGGTAGTAAAGCCCCTGTGACTCACATCCTGTGCCAATCGTCTGTCCGTACTGAGATCCTGAAAAACAACAGAATGAGGATCAAATTTAATAGAGCAGTTTAGAGCACGGGTGACTTTACTAACAGAGATAAGATTAAACGGACAATGTGGAATGTAAAGAACATGTTTCAAAGGCACAGATGGTAAGGGTTGTGCACTTCCCACAGCTTCAGGTACTGCATGTGAACCATTTGCTACAGTAACAGAAGATAATGGTGTAGATTTTAAGAAATGAGAAAACAAATGAGGATTACCAGAAATGTGTTCAGAAGCACCAGAATCAATCACCCATGGACCTAAAGTAGAAGACTGAGTGAGACATGCAACAGAATTACAGTGTGAGCAAAGGAAGCAGTAGAAGATGAAGACTGCTGTGAAGCCTGATACTGTAAATAATTCTCAAGATCAGCTCCAGTGAGAAGTAGAGATTCAGGATGTTGTGCAGTCGAAGAGGCAGGATTGGTCTGAATGATATTAGCTCGTGGAGGACGTCCATGCAATTTGAAACATTTTTCCCTGGTATGACCCAACGATGGCAGTAGGTACACCTAGGACGAGTTCTTAACACTCCCACGATCTCCACCTGGTCCTTCTCTGTTAGTCATGTGATTTTGAGAAGCACTTTGAGAAACTAGAGCTGAATTATCCAGGGAAGAAAAACCAGGTACAGGTGCATTAGGAATTGATGAGGTACGAAGAAGTCGAGAGAAAACTTCATCCATAGATGGAATCGTAGGACTAGCCAATATCTGATCACGAATGGAAGTAAGATCAGGACCAAGTAGCAAGGATGCAAACCATGAAAAATTTGTCTCTGAGCTAAATCATTTTGGAGAGAATGACCGGGAGAAAGTAAAGAATTGTACTCAGCTTTTAGAGATGCCCATCTGCCAAGAAAATCAGTAATTGACATACCTGTTTGTCTCAGATTAAGCAGATTAGATATGAGTACAAACGCTGAATATCATTTGTATAAAGTCTCTTTGCCTGAGTCCAAACATCATAGCAAGTTGATAATGGCTGTAAATTGGATGAAGAGATGGATCGATGGACTGCCACAAAAGACTCAGTAAAAGGGCATCAACTCTTATCCATTGATCATTATCCTTCTTCGGATCCTTCACTACATCATCCAATGTAGTGGTCAAATGGTTTTGTAAATCTTGACCGATGCACCATAAGTTCACAGGCTTAGACCAAGATATGTAATTTGAATTTCTCAGTTGCAATGGCAGGAGATGGAGATAAGACACTTGAAAAAGGATTAGTTTTCAAGGGAGAAGAATCAGCAGCCATGGAGAATAACCTGGAGAAAGGATAAACCAACAGTAGACAGCGGCGGACGGCGGTGAACAGTGACGGCGATAAATAGTGGTGGGTGGTGAACAGTGGCGGCGGCAAACAGTGACGCAATGAGCAATGCGGCGTTTCCGGTGGCGAGCTTCCTGGGTTTGGTCGTCTGAGAAGAGATGAACACGACAACAGAATTAGATGTGAAATCCAACACTGGGAAGAAAAGATCCAGACGCGAACAGCCGCGAAAATTACGGTTTTTTTTTAAAAATTTTGTGAAAATTAGGGTTTATGTTTAGGCTCTGATACCATGTGAAAAAGAAATAAAAAGTATATTTTTGATATATTCTTAATAATATATTTACACAGTACATATGTATTTATATATGTATAAGATGTATAACTCTACCAAATCTGCCTACCAACTCTACCTACTTAACATACAACTCTACAGTACTATAATACGTTAGACAATTGCGATTTGTCCTCCTTTTTGTATTGGTTTGTGCAAATTTTCCTACACAAAAAGTGATCTTACCTCTCTAGCTCCCAGAAATTTTTTTGGTTATACTGTTTTGCTTGGTGGCCAGTTAGAATCAATTTCTTTTTGACCGCTTCTAAAGATTGATTACAGTTGTTTTTTACCACATCAAATACATGTAAACAATTAATCCTTGTGTAATTGAGAAGTGCTACTATAATTGTAACAGCTTCCTCTAGAGACGAGCTACTCTATTATAGCGTGTGCTGTAAGTCGTTTCGAGATGTGTCTTTAATGGTATTGATCCACTCAAGCAAACTGTCATGAAGAGTTCTTTGGGCTTAAAAGATGTTGGACCATAACTAGGGTTGTAGGTAATTGAATGGAGTAGAAAGTATTGAAATTTGATCTCGAGCTTGAACGAACTTCGATTTTCTAGTTCAAGCTCCATTCGCAATGTCACTTGACATGCTTTTGTTTGCTCGGCTCAAGTAAGCTTGTATAAGATTATCATTAAAACTCATGTTTCTAATATTTGAATTTAGGGTTAATAACAAAAGTGGTACTTGAATTTTTATAAAAAGTTCAATAAGGTACTTGAAGTTCGGTTTTGAATAATTTGGTGCTTGAACAAAGTTTTCGTGAACTTTTTTCGTACTTAAAGTTTGGTTTTGATAATTTTGGTATCTGAACAAAGTTTTCATTGACTTTTTTATTAGGTATGAAAAAGTTCGCAAAAACTTTGTTTAGGTATTAAAATTATTAAAATCAAACTGTACGTACGAAAAAAATCTACGAAAACTTTGTTTATGTATCAAATTGCTCAAAACCAAAATTCAAGTACCTGATTGAACTTTTTGTGGAAGTTCATGAGCCATTTTTGACTTTATTCCTTGAATTTATATTGAAACTTAAAGTTGACTTGGATATAATAAAGCTAGAATTATTTAAGCTTGACGTTAGCTTAATTAGGTTCGTAAGCTTGTGAGTTGAATAACTTAAAGCTTAAGCTCGGTTTTTAACTATTTAAAGTTAAGATTGAGCTTGATCTCTAGTAAATGTCAAGCTTAATTTGAATGACTTGGGAGTTCATGTAGCAGATTAGGTCTGATTGAACTTGTATTTTGAAAATACCTGGAGAAATCACCATTTGGTGAACTTCATTCAGCAAGGAGCATAGTCTTGCATTGCTGGCATGCCAGAGTTGGTACTTCATGCGAGCTACAGAGCAAACCCAGGGTCCTATTAGTGGCTAAAAGTAATGTTAAAAATAGCGGGTTAGCTCATATGATTTTACGGGTTTATGATTTATAAGTCTTCTCGTAGTTAAAATAGATGTAAGATTGGATAGGTATGGACTCTTAGTAAAATGTGGGTTTAGGGTTATGATCCTATAGATTTACGATCTACTGGTTTTATCATTTCTATACACTCCATCCCTTGATAAAATTGTGAGTTTTGCAACCATTCTAAGTGTTGGAAATGAGATATAAACAAGTAGAATCTGAAAGTCATGTGTGTGAGAGAGAGAAAGAGTTGATCTCAACGAGAGAGGAGAGAGGGCAACTTTGGAGAAATCATGGCACAAGGCTCTCTTTTTGGAGCAAAACATTTATATTAAAAAGAATTTAAATGGGGAGTTTTTTTTTAAAAAAAGGGGTAAATTAGTAGATATGTTTACTTAAGGCAAAAACTTAATAATGTATAAACATTTAAAAAAAAAAAATTTAATGGACAAAATAGGTTATTCCTTTTTAATTAATTTTAGGAATTCTTGAAAAATATTTATTCAACAGTAAAACAAAAGTTGTTAAAAAAATTTTATTGATAAATTATGATTAGTTATTGCTTGTATATGTTTTGCTTTTTTATTATTAAAATATTTTTGCTTGACTTTCTTTTTCAATTTCTTTTGCAATAGCGAAAACATGTTAAAAAATACTTTTATTAATGAGTAATGTTACAAAGTAAATATTAGTTTAAGAGGGGTTGGTGTGAAAAAGGAATAAAATGTATATTTTTGATATATTCTTAATAAAACATTTACACAATACATAGGTATTTATATACGTACAAGAGGTATAACTCTACCAACTCTACCTACCAACCTACCTACTTTACATACAACTCTACACTCCCCCTCAAGCTGGAGCATACAAATCATATGCACCAAGCTTGTTACAAATATATTCAATACGAGAACCTCTTAAAGATTTAGTCAATATATCTGCAAACTGATTATTTGAATTAACATGACTAGTGAAGATGCAACCAGATAAGATCTTTTCTCGGATGAAGTGACAATCAATCTCTATATGCTTAGTTCTCTCATGAAAAACTGGATTGGAAGCTATATGTAATGCAGCCTGGTTATCACAAATTAGCTCCATTTGTGAAGTTTCACAAAATTTTAACTCCTCAAGCAACTGTTTCAACCAAATCAATTCACAAGTTGCCAAAGCCATGGCACGATATTCTGCTTCTGCACTTGATCTAGCAACAACATCTTGTTTCTTACTTTTCCAAGATACCAGGTTGCCTCCAACAAGAATACAATACCCAGATGTAGATCGTCTATCAGATGGAGAACCTGCCCAATCAGCATCAGAATATCCAACCACTTTAGAGTGACCATGATCCTCATATAGTAAACCTTTACCAGGAGCATTTTTCATATATCTAAGAATTCTGATCACTGCATTCCAATGACTAGTGCAAGGAGACTGAAGAAACTGACTGACAACACTAACTGCAAAACATATATCAGGTCGAGTAATAGTAAGATAATTGAGTCTTCCAACCAAACGACGATATCTCCCTGGATCTTCAAAAGGCTCCCCTGTCCTGGTGACAACTTCACATTGGGATCCATAGGAGAATCCACAGGCTTGCAATTAAGCATCCCTGTTTCTTCCAGTATATCTAAGACATATTTTCTTTGAGAGAGGACTATACCAGAACTGGATTGAGCAACTTCTATGCCAAGAAGTATCTTAACAAGCCAAGATCCTTAGTTTGAAAATGTTTGAAAAGATGTGCCTTCAATTGAGTAATACCATGCTGATCATTACCAGTTATGACAATATCATCTACATACACTATTAAGTATATGCATTTTCCTTCAGATGTGTGCTTATAGAAAACTGAGTGATCAGATGTACTACGAATCATTCCAAACTCCATTACAACAGTACTGAACCGACTAAACCAGGCACGTGGAGATTGTTTCAAACCATAAAGTGAACGCGAAGTTTACATACCAGATTAGACTCCCCCTGAGCAACAAAGCCAGGCGGTTGCTCCATATAAATCTCCTCCTGGAGTTCACCATGAAGAAAAGCATTCTTAATATCCAATTGGTACAAGGGCCAATGGCGCATAGCTGCAATGGAGATAAACAAACGAACAGAGGACATCTTAGCAACCGGAGAGAATGTGTCACCATAGTCCAAACCATACACCTGAGTATAACCCTTGGCAACCAACCGAGCTTTGAGCCGATCAACTTTACCATCAGGACCGACCTTAATAGAATAAACCCATCGACATCCAACAAGAGACTTACCGGGAGGCAAAGGAACTAAATCCCAAGTACCATTGGCATGTAAAGCAGTCATCTCATCTACCATTGCCTGGGTCCACCCTGGATCTGAAAGAGCCTCACTCACATTCTTAGGAACAGAAATGGAAGATAGAGATGAAACAACGGTACAATAAGATGGAGATAACCGATGATAGCTAAGACAATTATAAAGTGGGTGAGGATTACGAGTAGTACGGTTACCTTTTCTGATGGCAAGAGGAAGATCGTTGTCCGGTAGGTCCTCAGTAGGTGGAGACGTTGGAATAGAAGATGAGTCAACAGGAGCCTCTGAAACAGGTGGGATATCTGATGTAGGAGAGCGTCGAGAGCGTCGATGGTAAACCTGAAATGGTGGAGGGGAAGGAATAGACTCAGAGACAACGGGAATAGACTCAGGAAGAACTAACTGAGAGGGAATAGGTAAAACCTCCGACAAAGGAGTCTCAGATGAAGAGTGGAATAAAAAGAAGATGATTCAAAAAATGTTACATCAGGGGACAAATAATAACGACGAGTAGTGGGTGAATAACACTTGTAACCTTTTTGATGTTTGGAGTAACCAAGGAAAACAGCCTTAATAGAACGCGCTGATAACTTATCCTGACCAGGAGCCATATTGTGAACAAAACATGTACAACCAAAAACACGTAGAGGAAGCACATACAAAGGTTGATCTGGAAATAAGATCGTGTGAGGAATTTTGTGCTGAAGAACAGATGGGCATTCTATTAATGAGATAACAAGCAGTGAGAACAGCATCAGCCCAAAAACGAGTAGGCACATGGTGATGTAAAAGAAGTGTGCGAGCAGTTTCAATGAGATGCCTATTTTTACGCTCAGCAACTCCATTCTGTTGAGGTGTGTAAGCACAAGAGGACTGATGTAAAATGCCATGAGAAGATAGAAACTCAGTAAATTGAGCAGAAAAGTATTCAGGAGCATTATCACTGCGCAAAATTTGTATAGAAGCATTGAATTGTGTTTTAAGTTCAGCACAAAATGATTCAAAAATTGAAAATATCTCAGAACGACTTTTCATTAAATATAACCAAGTACAGCGCGAATAGTCATCAATAAAAGTAACAAAGTATTGATGACCCAAAACAGACACGACTCGACTAGGACCCCAAATATCAGAATGAACTACAGCAAAAGGAGAGGTAGCCCGATTATTGACCCTCTTAGGAAACGAAGTTCTAGACTGTTTCCCAAGTTGACAAGACTCACAATCCAAAGAAGACAATTGAGAAAAATGAGGAACCATCTTCTGAAATTTTGAGAGACTGGGATGACCCAAACGATTGTGGAGAAGAGTTGGAGAGACTGTAGCAGAACATGCCAGATGAGAAGCCGAAGGGTTGGTGAGGTAGTAAAGCCCCTGTGACTCACATCCTGTGCCAATCGTCTGTCCCGTACTGAGATCCTGAAAAACAACAGAATGAGGATCAAATTTAATAGAGCAGTTTAGAGCACGGGTGACTTTACTAACAGAGATAAGATTAAACGGACAATGTGGAATGTAAAGAACATGTTTCAAAGGCACAGATGGTAAGGGTTGTGCACTTCCCACAGCTTCAGGTACTGCATGTGAACCATTTGCTACAGTAACAGAAGATAATGGTGTAGACTTTAAGAAATGAGAAAACAAATGAGGATTACCAGAAATGTGTTCAGAAGCACCAGAATCAATCACCCATGGACCTAAAGTAGAAGACTGAGTGAGACATGCAACAGAATTACCAGTGTGAGCAAAGGAAGCAGGAGAAGATGAAGACTGCTGTGAAGCCTGATACTGTAAATAATTCTCAAGATCAGCTCCAGTGAGAAGTAGAGATTCAGGATGTTGTGCAGTCGAAGAGGCAGGATTGGTCTGAATGATATTAGCTCGTGGAGGACGTCCATGCAATTTGAAACATTTTTCCCTGGTATGACCCCAACGATGGCAGTAGGTACACCTAGGACGAGTTCCCTTAACACTCCCACGATCTTCACCTGGTCCTTCTCTGTTAGTCATGTGATTTTGAGAAGTACTTTGAGAAACTAGAGCTGAATTATCCGGAGAAAAAACCAGGTAGAGGTGCATTAGGAATTGATGAGGTACGAAGAAGTCGAGAGAAAACTTCATCCATAGATGGAATCGTAGGACTAGCCAATATCTGATCACGAATGGAAGTAAGATCAGGACCAAGTGTAGCAAGGATGCAAACCATGAAAAATTTGTCTCTTTGAGCTAAATCATCTTGGAGAGACTGACCGGGAGGAAGTAAAGAATTGTACTCAGCTTTTAGAGATGCCCATCTGCCAAGAAAATCAGTAATTGACATACCTGTTTGTCTCAGATTAAGCAGATTAGATATAACTGAGTACAAACGCTGAATATCATTTGTATAAAGTCTCTTTGCCTGAGTCCAAACATCATAGCAAGTTGAGTAATGGCTGTAAATTGGATGAAGAGATGGATCGATGGACTGCCACAAAAGACTTAGCAAAAGAGCATCAACTCTTATCCATTGATCATTATCCTTCTTCGGATCCTTCGTTACATCATCCAATGTAGTGGTCAAATGGTCTTGTAAACCTTGACCGATGCACCATAAGTTCACAGCTTTAGACCAAGATATGTAATTTGAATTTCCCAGCAATTTCTCAGTTGCAATGGCAGGAGATGGAGATAAGACACTTGAAAAAGGAGTAGTTTTCAAGGGAGAAGAATCAGCAGCCATGGAGAATAACCTGGAGAAAGGAAAAACCAACAGCAAACGGCAGCGGATGGCGTGAACAGTGGTACGGTGAACAGTGCGCGATGAACAGTAACGGCGTGAACAGTGCTCTCGGTGAACAGTATGCGATGAACAGTGATGCGTGAACAGCGGTGAACAGTATCGTGAAACAGTATGCAATGAACAGTCGCGTGAACAGTGACGCGATGAACAGTGCGCGCGTTCCGGAGGTGAGCTTCCTGGGCTTGGTCGTCGGAGAAGAGAGGAACACGACGACGGAATCAAATGTGAAATTCAACACCAGGAAGAAAAGATCCAGACACGAACAGCAGCGAAAATTAGGGTTTTTTTTTTTTTTTTTTTTTTTTTAAATTTGTCAAAATTAGGGTTTATGTTTAGGGTTTGTGTTTAGGCTCTGATACCATGTGAAAAAGGAATAAAATGTATATTTTTGATATATTCTTAATAAAACATTTACACAATACATAGGTATTTATATACGTACAAGAGGTATAACTCTACCAACTCTACCTACCAACTCTACCTACCAACTCTACCTACTTTACATACAACTCTACAGTTGGAATTTGTTGTTATTTAATGCCTGAGTAGGAACTACTTTTTACTATGTGGTAAGTAGGAAGATGTTGCTACCTACCACATAATGTGTCTATCTATATTGTACTTTTCATTGTACATTTTTTCATGTGAGTAAAATTATTTTTATCTTTTCACATAGTATTAGAGTAAGTTGATGTCTAAACATATTGTACACAAATAAGTGATCCTTATGAGAAAACACTAGTTGGTGAGAGGCAAAGGCTCGACTTTGGATCACTTGGGGACGAATCCTCTCATGCTCAACAAATTGGTGAGATGTAACCTGCATTAAGTGACAACCATTCTCTTTAAATCAACTAACATAAAGTTGATGGGGTGAATTTTTAGAGAATGGTTTCAATTAGTCAAATTTGTTATTAGGGGAAGGGGAAAGCTATAAGCTAGGATGTCTCCCGACACTATCCAAGCTCTTGATCCAAATTCGGACTCCTATGCAATGTGGGAGCTGAGAATTCAATAGTTATGGCTTGGGTCATCAATTCAATGGAGTCAAGAATTGTTTGCACATATCTTTTTTATTATACGGCTACGGAAGCGTGGGATGCTGTACAAGATATGTATCCCGATCTAGGAAATACATCTCAATGCTTTGAGATTAGATCAAAAATTCGATTGACCAACAAGGAAATTCGTTTGTCATAAAATATTATAATATTCTTGTAGAGCTGTGGCAAGAGATGGATTTATTCTATAATGTGGAGTGGAGATGTCCTAAAGATGGAGGCAAAAATTTAGTAAAATGATGGAAAAATATAGGGATTTTTTATTTTTTACAAGGGCTAAATTCCGATTTGAATGAGTTTAGAGGTCGTCTAATTGGAAGAAATCCTTTCTCTACTCTTTATGAGGCGTTTGCTAAGGTACGGAGAGAAGAATCGAGAAAGAAGGTGATGATGTATCCCTTAAATGGGGATATTCAAACTCAAACATTAGCTTTAGCTACGTGCAAAGAACATTCTTAGTCTAAGGAAAAAATTTGGTTTGACATCTGCCACAAGCCCTTTGATACTTGAGAAAATGGAGTCTTCATGGAAGACTAGTAAACTGGAAATCAAAAAAGCAAAAAGGGATTAAGATGGGCCAAGTGGCTGAAGTTAATAATCCTAAGGCTTCTGGTGTGAGCTTGACAGCAGAACAATTAGAAATGTTCTAAATTTTGATAAATCAAATGAAAGTTACCCAGCTTATTGATGGGTCAAGTGATAGCAATGCTAATTTCTTAGCCACAACGACACAAAAAGGTAGTATTTCTTTCTCTTTAGCTTTTGTAGCTGATCATCAACGGGTTGATATTGAGGCTACAAATTCAAGAAGTGTTAGAGAGCTTGAAAGTTGTGACTCAAAATCTAAAATATGGGTAGCCGATGGTAATGTTTCTTTTGCTCAAGGAAAAGGAATGGTTTGGTTATCAAATTTGTGTCTTAAATCGACCTTATATATTCCTCAATTGAAGTATAATCTTTTATTAGTTAGTAGATTGATTAAATATATGAATTGCAAAGTGATGATTTCTCCTCATTCATGTGATTTTCAAGACTTTCCATCGGGGAAGATTGTTGGCAGTGCTAGGGAATGTCATGGTTTATACCACATCTCATGAGTAAAAGAGTCAATAAAATGGGAACCTAATTTGTCTTCTCTATCAGTTTGTTCGAATTCTAGTGTTATGTTATGGGATAAGAGATTAGGTCATCCAAGTTTTTCTTATTTGAAAGACCTTGTACTCAAATTTGTTCACAAATATAGAAATGAGTTCCTAGTAGAATTCCTAATCTATTTAGAGCAAGTTGGTTTATTACATTCATTGATGATCATACTAGAGCCACTTGGGACTATCTCATGAAAGGAAAATATGGAGCATGTCTGCTTTTTAAGATCTTTCATAAATTGTTAAAAACTGTCTTTCAAAGTTCTATTCACATCCTGAGAAATGATATTGGTAGGGAATATTTCTCAAATGAGTTTAACACATATCTACATGCACAAGGAATATTTCACTAGAGTTCTTGTACTTGTACTCTACTCCAAAATGGAGTACTAGAAAGAAAAAATAAACATTTACTTGAAGTTGCTCACTCCTTCATGTTTTGTAGCTCGACACCTAACTCATTATATGGGGAAGCCATATTAATAGCTACTTATCTTATAAACAGATTACCATCAAAACCTTTAAATTTCAGATCTCCTTTGAGTGTGTTGTCAAAGTCCTTTCCACATGATCAGCTGTTAACTCCTTACCATTATACATTTTCGGATGTGTCATGATGTGTATGACGTTTCTCCAAGTCCAAGTTTGATGAATGTGCACTAAAATATGTATTTATGGGTTATTATTCTCCTAGTCAAAAAGGGTACAAGTATTATCACCTTTCAACAAAGAAATTTTATGTTTCTTGTGATATCTTATTTTTAGAACATCAATTTTGCTTCTCAAGTAACACTAATTTAGAAGAGACACCAAGGATGTAAGTTGGGACCCATTAATTTCATTGCCAATTTGTGGGTCTTGGATCACTCTTGGTTCTACACCTTCTATATCTTAGAAATTCACAAATCTTCAGTTACTCTTGTTCATAAACCTTCTTTATTTCAAAGAGTCTAATTAAACTGTGATGCGAGTATACACCAAATGAAACAAAGCTGAAGTATTGCCATCAGACAACCTGGAGAGGGATGCTGGAAATTCTTGTGGGAAGAAGAAGGTATGGGAGATGAAAATAGTGAAAAGAGGGGTGAAGCTGAAATGGGAATGGGTGTTGATTTGGATGTTGCCGATAATGATTTACCAATCGCACTTCTCAACAGTAAAAAGACTTTGTATCAAGTATCCTATTTCAAATTATCTTGCATACTCAAATTTGTCTCCTATGGTATTGAAAAGTGTGAAGTGGAAAAATGTTGTCATAGAAAAAATGAAAGCACCTATGGATATTGAAACTTGGGAAATGGTTGATTTATCTGAAAATAATAAACTAATAAGGAGCAAATGGATATTCTTGGTGAAACATAAGGAAGATGGTACTGTGGAGAGATTCAAAGCATGCTAAGTGGCTCAAGAATACACTTAAACATATGGGATTGATTATGAAGACATTTGCACGTGTTGATAAACTAAACTCAACCAAGGTACTTCTTTCATTAGCGGTGAATTTGGATTAGCTTTTACATCAACTAGATGTGAAGAATGCATTCCTAAATGGAGAACTTGAAGAGGAAATCTCTATGAAAATTTCTCTAGGATTTGAAACTTCTGATTCAACGGGTAAGGTGTGCAAGTTGAAGAGATCTCTCTATGATCTAAAGTAATTTCCAAGGGCTTGGTTCACAAAGTCTAGTTCCACTCTATTTCAGTTAGGATACACACAAAGTGAAACTGAGAACACCTGTTTGTCAAGAGAAGTATGGAAAGCTAGAAGGTGATTTTAATTGTCTATGTGAATGACATAATAATCACAGGTGATGACGAAGTGGAGATAGATGCTTTGAGGAAAGCAATTAGATCTGAATTTCTGGTTTAAAGAGTTGGGAAGTTTGAGGTATTTTTCGGGAATCGAGATGGTAAGAAGTTCTCAAGGAATCTTCATATCTTAATGAAAATATATACTGGATTTACTCAGAGATTGGAATGTTAGGATGTAAGCCTGTAGGAACTCCTTTGGAATACAATTGGAAGAAAAAGGCCAATGAAAATGATCTTGAAATTGACAAAGAATGATATCAAAGACTTGTAGGAAGACTTATCTATTTATCTCTTACACGTCCAGATATTGCACATGTTGTTAGTATGGTTAGCCAAGTTATGCACTCTCCTACTATAAAACATTTTGATGCTGTTTATCATATTCTCAAGTATTTAGAAGGACATCCAGGGAAGGGGTTATTGTTTCAGAAGAGTAGAGAATTAAGCCTATAAATACTTGTTAATGCTGATTGGGTAGGAGATATTAAAGATTGTAAGTCAACAACCGAATCAATTACTAAGGTATGGGACAATTTGGTTACTTGGAGAAGCAAAAAACAATCAATCATGGCAAGAAGTAGTGCTAAGGCTGAATTTTGAGCTATTTCACAAGGGATATGTGAAGCGATGTGGTTAAAAAGACTAATGACAGATAGAAAAATCAAGTGCGAAACTCCTACTTGGTTGTGTAGTGATAGTATGTCTGCTATTAGTATAGTCAAAAACCAAGTGCAACATAATGGAAAGAAGCATGTTACAATTGACTGACATTTCATTTAAGCAGAAATTGAAAAAGGAGACATCAGTCTGCAATACATTCCTGCACACATCTAGGAAGCTGATTTATTTACAAAGACTATTCAACGTCCTCAATTTGAGTTCCTACTAAGTAAGCTTGGAATGATAAATATCTATTCCTAAACTTGAGGGGAAGTGTTAGAAATTTGTTGCTATTTAATGCTTAAGAGTAGGTGGTTGCTTGTTACTATGTAGGAGGTGGGAAGATGATGCTATCTACCACATAATGTGTGTATATATTGCACTTCCTATTGTACTTTCTCTCATGTGAGTAAAATTATTTTTATCTTTTCGTAAGTAATAACTAATAAAAGAAAGACTACTAAAATGTCCTAGTAATATTATAATAGTAATATGACTTATTTGAATAGTGTTTTGTTAGTCTAATGCGAACATAGTTGTTGAATATCTATATTTTTATGCATCAAAATATTTTGAATAATTATTTTAGTATTTGTGCTTCTCTTAGCTCGGGTGTGCGTATTTTTTTGTGCTTCTTGCCTTAGGTGATTTCAGGGCATTGCGTTTTGAGTGCACTTTTTGCATTTAACAACACTGGCTCAAGCTTGGCTTAAGTATGCTTGTTATGACTCAAAATTTAGAAAATTTAATGTTCCTTTTGATTTAATTCACATAAAGGCTTCAACTTGACTCCTTCCATAAAGCTTAACATATTTTTGAAGTTCTATTTAAGCTCAATTAGACTTTTGAGCTTATCAAGCTGAATAGGTTTGAACTTGAGCTAGCTTTACAATTGACAATTGTCACATGCTTGCTTGTAGTTGCCTGATAGTTTCATAAATCCATTGTCTGCATGCACTTTGCATTGAGTATCGGAGAATAGTCTTTTAGTGGTTTCTCTATCCATCTTTGCTGTTTATGAGAATGTTTTATATGTTTGTGGGACCAAAAGGGTTAAGACTTCACCACTGATAAGAAACTAATCATAGGCTACCCTACAAAATTCCTAAAAAATAAAAATACAGCAAGAACCTTTCACTAATTGGACCAGATAGTTCTTTCAGAGCTTTTTGGCTTGATTAGTTCGAATCTTTTACTCATTACAATTCTCTGAACACCCTGTGACTACTTTTTACATTCTTCATTGCATGTACTCTCATTTTGACATTTATATTCTTGATGGTATAAATGTTGAACATATTATGTCATGTGGTTTGACCTGAATTGTGCCATATCTAAAAGCACGTGAAGCCTTAAATTATCATATTATGGTGCAATAACCGTCTATATGTTGTGTATATGTTTCTTTTGGTGTCAAAATGGAACTTTGTGGTGGTACTGCATCTTTTCTTGTGAGGTTGGCCCAGAAATTTAAAGCTGTGCTTTTTTGTGCCAGACTAACTTGAGCAGGAACGGAGGAAGATTGAACTGAAGAATCTGAGGATAATGAAGATGGTAAGCATGGAACTGAGAAGGTGGATAGTCGAAGTGTTGACTCTCAAAGAGAAGAATTCCCGAAGGGCAAGCGGAATCTCGGAAGCGCAGACGATTGGCTCTTCAAGGAAGAAGAATAAAGGATTGAGGAACAGACGGAAGCAGATAGTTTCACGGATGACGTCGATTGACGATAACGATGGGGATGGGGCTATTCTAATTCGAGTGAGTGCAGCATTTACTGTGAGGAAGAGATTCAAGGAGGAGGAGGGTCTACAAGGAGTGAGGCCCAATAGCTCTGAGGACAGTGATGGCATGTAGTTTTCATGTTATGTTTGTTTTTTGGATCCCGGTATAGTAGAGCTGACATTCTCATCATTCGAGTGACCTGCCTTGACTTATGAGGTGCATATTCATGGCTGCAAAAACCGACTGGCTATCATGCAGCTGCAGTTGAATTCTGGATGGTGGTTGCTATATTAGTGCTTCATGGCTTTGGTCAAATATCACAGAAGTATCACATGCAGTCCTCAGCATGCCTTGTTTGAGTCGTAGTAAAAGTAATGCTGGTGTACATATGTTTGTACTTTAATCATAACTATTGTATCTTGGTCAGAAATAGAAGTAGGTAGTCATAGATGAAGCATTGCTTTGGCCAGGAGGCTAAAGGAAGATAAAGGGTGGCCTCATAGCAATGGACATTGTGCAGATGTTCTTCATCAGCCTAATATTGTACAGATTGTAGTCCAGTGATTTTCGGTGGATAGGAACTCTGCTGACTGATTAGTCTGTTAATCTTATTTTTCAGTTTTGCTTAATAGTTCTACTTTTTTGGGCTATGTTTTTAGCTTACAAATGAGAGGGTTGCATTTCATGTTATGTTACAGGAAGGGATCATACATGGGTGGTGGTATTGTGGATTCGGATTCGGATTGTTAAATGATATGGTACATGCTATAATATTTTCCACTCTGATCCTACTTTGTCTTGAGGGTCATGATCGTGTCCTCGAGGGCCATGTGTTTCTGTGTAGTGGAACCTAAAAGTCATTGGAGGAATAATGTAAATTTATAGCTACTTTGTATCAATTGTTTCCTCTATGTACGGACTGTCTATACCTAAAAGGAGCCCTGAAAACATGGTTTTGTTGGGCAAAGCCACCTCTGATATTGGAATCATCGCCAACTCATTAGATGCGGCTTTCACAGCACTTTACATAATTTTATTTCTTGTTGACATTTCATTTTATGAGCAAGCAAGCAGAAGCAGCGGTGGGATAGTTACGTAACCGGATGTTAGAATTTGCGAATTTAAAAAAAAAAAAATCCTATAGACGTGAGATTGTTGTCTTAATATAATTTTATGTAAACTATGAGAAATAATTTGAGTTATGTTTATTATGTGTTGTTATTAATAATGCATTAAATGTTAGATAAATAATTAATAATTTATTTTTATATCGAAAATAGTCTAAATATTAAATATCATTTATTAATTTTTTTAAATTTTTTATTTTGTATTCTATTTTTATTTTGATTTTTGATGAATATTATATTATATGTACTCCATATTAAGACCCAGTTGGACATCTAGCTAGGGCCTGTGGGCCCGGTCAGATCGACCCTGCTGGGATGGGTATATCTTCAGACATGCCATGGTCGGGACAGACCTTATCCCGATTTGGATCGCAACTCTTGAAGGTGTGTAGGGTCTGTTGAATTATTTGTTTTTCATTGTATTTATATTTGTATTGAAATGATATATTCGATTTGTATCAATATTTTATCTATTTCATCTATTTGATTTTTTCATGAAGATTGTTAATTTTTTTTATATTTGTATCTATTTTTAGATAAACAATTTGTTAAAAAAGTTTGAAAAAAATATTTGTTTCTGCTAAAAAAAGATGGCCAAACAGTCCCTAGATTATGCTTTCACATGAAATGTGAAAAACATTAATAAAATGATTAATAGCATCATAAGTATGCAACTCAACTCCCAGTTAAGCCAGCAAATCTCTAGTAAAAGTCTTGACATTTCTGATTTATCGCCGTTAAGTGGTAAAGTTACCTTATAGCATCCATTTACAATTGCACTTCATCCAAAATAATTTTATGGCTGAGCAAAGTTAAAAATTTTTAATAAAGCATTGCCGTGGAAACGCATTTCGATCATGCTTTTAGAATTTAGTATTTTCCTTGAGACATGCACATTACCCTTAAAATCGCATCTAAAATTTACATTTCCTCCACACAGCAAAGTGTAGCTCCACTTTGCAATTTTCATATAAGATTCTAGCTACGTGTTTCACATAAGGTAAATATAAAAATATGAATTTAAATAGTAGTAAAGTTGAAATTTTTCAAAATTTCAATTTTACTTCTATGCTCGAGTAAAAATTTCCAAACGTTTATAAATGCCTTAAACATCTTAAATAAATATAAGTAGGTGATAAAAATATTTTTCTAAGCATCATTTCATAAATTGCCTATACGGGTTAAAATTGTGAAATAGGCATAAAAGAGTAAGTAGGACATTGAGGTTACATGTGACACTTTAAACAAAAGAGACTAACCTACCTATTTTCTTTTTTCATCTTAGAATACTTCAAACACTTATATTGCATTTGGTTTATTAGAATCGAACTAGAATTCTATCTTTGTCATTGAGAAATATTCTCTGATTTGATTTATAAAAAATCTTGGCATAAAAAATATTTATTTCATGTAATACAAAATAGATTAAATATCTTTAGTCTTTTCTTTCATTAAGGAATAGCGATTTCTCTTGAAAAGTATCTTTTTTTTTTTTTTTTTTTTAAGTTACAACTAATCATAATACAAAGGAATTGCTATTCCTTTCTATTCTTATTTATTTCAGTAAATTAAATGCAATGTTAAGGTATCTCACACTAAGCCTAGACTTTATGAGATTAACCTAATATCTAGACATCAAGTTAGATTAATATCTAATCGACTTTTTTCTTGGAAATGCTAGGAAATGAAGGAAATTAAGGAGGATTAGTTGGATAAACAAGCAGCCCCTTGTGTTTCACCAGATTTAAGGTAAGTTATTTACTTACACCAAGTATTAGCTTGTAATTAATAAATTAATCACTTAAAGACTAATCTTGGTGGTTGTCTAGCTAGGAACTTGCTGGCAGCACCTCTTGGAACATCTTAAAGTAATGTTGGAGTTTGAAAGTAAGGAAGCAAATGTTTTCCAACTTGTGTAAGCTACTAAACTAGCTTAAAATGGGATTAAACGTGGTATTGAGCTAGAAATTGGTGTGTGGTTGATGTTTGACGTTGTAAATGGTGTATTTAGTAGCTCCAAAAGTGGCAACTTTCGGTGAGTGAATTACGATGAAGTAATTAGGTCGTTATATGCTCAATTTGATAAATTTCACAAATTAATGTTTCTAGCATGATGTTGAGTAGAAAATGTTTATGTTGGGTGAATGACCTAGGGATATGGGATAATCTAAATTTTAATTTATAAAGTGTAATTCAATATGTTCTAATGAAATTTGAAGGTAACATGATGTAGTGTATAATGAAAATGTTGTTTTTTTTTTTTTTTAATTTTTAATGGATGTTGGCGGTGCTCAATTATGTTGTAGCTTAGGGCTGATTCGACAAATCATTTTAGTACATACTTATTTAAGTTGTAAAAAAATCATGATAAGTGGGATTGAGTAAATGTTGTGTTGGGCGACTGTTTGATCATGGAGAAGGTGAATTAATGCCAAATTTGTGTTGAGTGGTAATTTAGTTTGATATGAATTAGGGGCTGTTATAATGAGCTTATTTGACTATGAGAAGTTGATTTTAATATAGATTGATGAACAAAAATATTGCCTATTAAAAGAAATTTTTTAGTGCTAGTCACTTAAATGCTTAAAGGTACTGATATTGATAAGTAGAACTTAATAATATGAATGTGGAATTACAACAAAAATTTTGGGTTTGTCTTTTTTGTTCCTATTATATATGTATTTGTTTTTTTATTTAATCTATATTTTTTCGAAGTTTGGCATTTTAAAAAAGGACAATTGCCAAATTTTATACCTAAACTTTACCAATAAAAATGCAATATACGAGTGCATGGGTAGGATACTATTGGGTGTGTTCTTCTTGTAAAAAGTATAATGGTAGAAACATGAGTGTGTACTTTGAATGTATTCCTTTCTGGTTATAATAATGTGGTTACTACATCATTAAGAAAACGAGTGTGCTTCTGGAGCATGTGCTCCATGTAAAACACTATTTCTCTATATTAAAAGCAATGTTTGACCTGTGGATATAACTCAATCTTGGACCAACATCTTAGGTACAAATGGAATGATTACCTGCAAAATGAGCAAATACTAATGGAAGAATTTCATTTCTCCTTTGTTAATAGCTCCAATAATATGTTGACATAAATTTTGCAATCACTTAACTCTAGCTTAAGTAACAAGACTAACTAGTTCTTGATTCTATCATCTCCCTGGGTTCTTTGAGATTTTCCTTCAAATTTGAATCAAATTCATCTAGCAACATGAGGAGATGAAATCAACAACATTGAAGTTAGAAAACACATTACGATAATCACATGGAAAATTAACTATATAAGCATCTTCATTCACTTGCTCTAATATCCAAAATGGACCATGAGCTCATGGAGCTAATTCATGCCCTCTTTAGAGGATTGATCTTTTCTAATATAAATCCAAACCAAAAGTCCAAGTTGGAACACAACTTGTGCCTTCCCTTATTCACTCTTTGTTTGTTATGGTCAATTTGACTTTGGAGGCAATCATAAACCTTTTGAAGTGATGATTGTATCTATCTGGCTTTCTCTAATCCACTATGACTATCTTCATCTATAGAAAATTTAGGAAGAAAATCCAATGGTGTATTTAGATTCGTCATAGACTACGTTAAAAGTCTTCCCAATAACATTGTGCACTAAATGCTTGTAGGCAAATTCTACAATAGGAAAACAATGGTCCTAATATCTCAAGTTCTTTCCTACATCGTTCTCAATATGCACTTGAAGTCCCATTTACTACTTTAATCTACTCATTAGTTTGTATATGACAAGTGAACTGAATAATTTTTATTCTTAAATGCCTTAGAGGGTCTTCTAGAAATAACTCAAGAATTTTGACAACACAGTAAAAAATAATGGATTATAGAATACCATGAAACTTAACATCATTTTGTAGAAATAAATTTGCAATACATACAACATCATCAGTCTTGTGGCAGGAAATAAAGTGTGCCAACTTGCTAAGCTCATCAACCACTAAAAAGATAGAATCATGCCCCCATCTAAGTTTTAAGAAGTCTCATAACAAAATCCATGTGCAAATTCATTCATGGCTTGGAAGGAATCATAAGTGGTATATATAACCCTTGTGATTCACTCCTATTCTTAGCCTTCTTATACATAGAATTGTTTTCTACAACCTTGTGAACATTTTTTCCATACTAAGCTAATAAAAATGTTCATATAAAGTCTCTAAAGTTCTATAATTACCAAAGCGCTATGAAAAACCACCATAATGTGCCTCTTGTAAGAACATCTCCTACATAGAGCTTTGTGAAATAAACAATGGGTAACTTACATTTAAATGTTGTGACTTTTTGGTGTAATTTACCCAATATAATAACCACTCACCATTTTTTTTTATTTCTACAAGAAAACACAATTAATGCAAACAATCTATCATTCATAAATTGAGTGCTAATCTGCTCTGTAAACCCCCTAATTTTACAGAAACCTAATTTTAATAATTATTGAGAATAAACTATAAAATTTTGAAAAGCTTTGAGAAAAGTTTAAAAAATTAATCCCATTTTTTTATTTAAATTATAAATAGCTTAATTGTAGTTTGAAAGTTAGAATCCTTACAAATAAAATTTTGAAATACAAAATGTAATTCTCTATAATTTTTTTTCCAATTGATGATCGATAGTGAATTGGTAAATTAATGATGTAATTACAAGGGCTCTGAAAAATTTTAAAAAACTGCACAATATCTAACAATCCATTTCAAAAAATAATTAGCAAACAATAAACATGCCTTGAAAACTCTTAAATGAAAATCATGTGATTAATCACCAAACAAAACCTTAACTTCTAAATCCTGAAATTATTTAAAACATTCAAAATAAATTAATTATAGTCAAATTATTAAAAACAACCTAAACTATAAAAATAAGAATAATAATCATTAATAAATAAAAATAAATATATCGATAGTCCAACTGTAAATTCATCAAATATGTTGTGTTGAGGGTGTTGATTCCACTAGTATTGTTTTGCCCCTACAAACGTAGGAAATGATCAGTAGTGTGTCGGGGGGTTGTCTAGCACAGCCACTCTGATGCTTAAGTTAGTCCGTAGGTCTCTTAGAGAATTACTAAAGGAGTATTGATTAGATAAAAGCTTTTCTACCTTTTCTTTGTGGAGGGAAGGGTTATTTATAGTTCATGGCTATACTAAAATGGGGTTCATCAAATCTTTTTTACCCTGGTGAATCTCTATTTGGTAGCTGAATTGGCACCCAAGATGAGGGATTTATTTGGCACCTAAGGTAAAAGAGCTGCTGTTGCATGCAGTGTGGCTGAACTGGTGATGTCCCTTCAGTCCCATGTTGGGACAAGGAAAAAGTGGAGATCTTACAGAGATGGCTCGGGAGCGAGCTCGCAGGTTTCCCTTGAGGTTGAGGTGAGTGTGAGCTCAAGATCCCTTGCCAAGATAAGATTCGATGCATTTTCTGTCAAAGGCCCTTCTTGTGCCAGTATAGTTGATGATCTTCTAGACCCTTCTTTTGCTCTTCGATCTGTGTGGGGATGATAATGGGCCGAGCAGGCAGTGGCCTATATTTTGTCGTCAACACTTGTCCCCTCTACTCTCTTTGTGAGAGGATAAAGAGAGTAAGTGATCTATGCCCATCTCGCGAGGTTAATATATAGGTACAACAATTTCACAACCCTTTCTTCATTTGAGTTGCATCCTTTGAGTTCATGAGGGAGTTCTTGTTTCTGGCCATTTAAGTTGCATCCCTTGAATTCATGAAGAAGTTATTGCTTTGGGGATAATTTAAATCCATGTTAGGATATTTTGAACTCATGATTTCAGAGCTCGCTTCATCTCAAGTCGAGCAGGCTATGGGCTTAGGATTATGAGGTTTGTCGGGGAAGCTTCTTGAATTTGAAGGGACGTGACCGTTGTAATGTGGTCTTTTGACATATGATAGCGTTGATATTATTGTGAAATTTTAATTGTCGAGATTTGTTCCCACATTCTGAGGGGCGAAAGTCATCATGTCTTCTTCCCATTTGCTATAAACACTCGAATCTTGGGGGTTAGACTTTGCATTCAGAACTTCTCTCAATCTCTCTCTCGTGAAGAACGATCTCATTTCCCAAATCTTCAATGTCCCTTTTTCTTACGTCACTCTAATACCTCTATGATGCCAAGCTTAGTAATTCCTATCCTTAGTCTTTTTCTCATGACTCTAGTGGAGGGCATAAAAGTCGTTGAGGAGATGGGGAGAGGCGATGGAGGGTTCAGTATCTACATAGGGGGTTTAATTTCAAGAAAGGAGGGAAGAGATTGAGTGATGGTACGACCTCCAAGAGTGATCACAATGTGGAGTTTTGGGAAGGCTATTGAGGACTTTGAAAATGCTGACCTCTACTTCAGTTCATATGGCAAACTTACCAAGAAGGTGTATTAATTGCCTCTAGATAACTATGCCAAAGATGGTAAAGAGGTGAAGTTGGCGAGCCGTTACACACCAAGGAAATTGACGGCATTGGGCTCAACGAAGTTTGTAGTAATATCACTAAGACAAAGCTCGATGAAGCTTGAATGGTGCAGATGCGAGGCTCTCCTGAGGGATGTGATGTCATATCCCCTTCTTTGTATGACCTATATTGTTTACTAAGGGAGCAAAGATTCACACTCTATGATATGGCAATTCAAATTCGATCTAAAAATTCAATTTTCTGCTTTCCGAAAGGAGTTTTCTTACTATCATAGGCATCCCTTACTCAACTACTCCAAACGCTCACGCATTCTACTATCTTTTAAGGCTTTGTGTCTAGGCATGTATGTTTCCAGAGATATTATACATTCAAGAAGTCTAACTCGGGGTGGTGTATCTTATGAGGTAGAGTAAGAGCTCATTTAAGCTCTTCGAGGGGCTTAAGAGCTCGAATAGGTGGGACTGGAAGAGCTGATGTTGGATTATTGCATTAAGGAAGGATCCCAATGCAATTTTGATTTGTGGGTAAAGTGGTGCCTCCCCATCTAATTCGAAAAGCCACCAAAGTTAGGGCCTCATGACACTAAAGCTCAAAGAGATATCGATGAGTTCATGATGTTGCAATGTATAAGGCCCTTGGATGCCGAGCTCGTGGTCATAAATTATTTGAAGGGAAAGCCCATCACTAAAGGTGACAGTGCTACGCCCTAAATAGTACCCTACACGTAACAGTCCGTGGCATGCTAATCAAGACTTAAGAATCGCTATCACAGTCATTCAGAAGTCTTGTGTTAGTATGCAAGGCATTTCCTCACGACAATAGAATACATAAATAATTGGGGATAGATAGGTCAATTTGATAAGATAAGCATAAAAATACAAACCACATATATCTCAGAATCAGTTACAAAGCATTAAGGGGCATTTCCCCTACTACACATAAGATTAAGTATTATCCTTTTTTGTAACCATTGATCCTTCTAGGTTCACTACTGAAAACTATACAAACCAATTGTGAACTTTTAGAGAGATAACTCCTAGTCTCTCATCACCTGATTTGGCCAGATTCAGGGACGCAGCCACAAGTATGGTAATTGCATTAGAAAGAAACTGTGAGGGTGTAAGCTACGCTAGCTTAGTGACTTCCACTTCCAAAATTAAATGCTCAACAGTGGTATATAACAGACAAGTTATTAACAATCATATGAATGCACAAACACGAGAGCATACAGTAAATAAGACCAACCGGAAGTCTTATGTTGAATGGATTTACACCCTCCATTTGGGGTTAGGTGTTTCGGGCCCATACGACCAACGATTTCAATTTTTCTCACTTTTTATTGTGGTTGATACAGGTGCCCACCCACACACATTTTCAATTCTGGCCCACACGCCAACATTTAACATCCAGCCATTATGCCAACATTCGAATTTACAAGCCCCTCGTTGCCTAGCTATTATGCCTTCTTCCCACAAAGGTATAATAACCTATGCAATGTGACTCACATATGGTATGCATGGTCAATTTGATTACAAGATCATGGCATATTAATTTAACAATTTATGGGTGATCATAGAGATTTCAGACATATTAATTCTATACTAAGTCATACAAATAATTACAACAAGCTCATTTTGATATTCTTATCGTTAATTCACCCATGAAGAAATCATATTCATACAATCAACTTTATCTTGTCGTAATTCTAATGCCACTAATATTACAAGCACAAGCATAAAATTTAAAGATAGTGAAATAACTCGGCCATGGTCTCTGGTCTCTAATGGTAGTGATCCAGAAACAAGAATTTTCCCCTGAATCCAAAATCACCTAAATGAAAGAAATACCCTTATGAGTATTTCATACCATAACTAACTCCAAACTTTTCAAATAAAACTCTTTGAATTCGTAATTTCCGTAGTAATTGGAAATTCCAACTTAAAATGGTCATAACTTGGTCATTTTAATTAGGAATTTCGCAAATAAACTATCAATTTCTATCTACTTTGAAAGATCTATCTATTTATAATTTTATTATTAAATTTTGAAAACTTTTAGGTTTCGGATTACTAAAATTTGTGATTCCGAAATTGTTTTGTAAAATTTGCATTATGTCTATCAAGTAAATCATATGTACATATAATATCTACATGTTATTATCATGCATGATATGATATGAGCTACTTATGTGTATTTCCTTAAAGATTTTTGGTTGAAAAGAATTCTTGAAAAAACTTTTACTTTGAAATAATCTTATGAATGCTTGTTTAAGAAAACTAGCTTTATATCTTTAAAAATCATACATATTGTTACTATGATAAAGCCTTGGTGACCTATGTATCCAATGCCTTCATTATCTCAAAAAATTTCTTCATTTAAAGGTTGAAAAATAGATGTTTAAGTGTGGGTTTTACCTTTGGACGAATTTTCCATAATTTTTGGAAATGAAATTATTGTTTGATCTTAGTTGGGAAACCTTTCATTTGTTTTAAGTTTCTACTTTGATAAAACTTATTTTGTTCTTATAAAAATCAATTTTTTATTATATATATCCCCTAATACTTCTATTTTTCCATTAAAATACTCATTTTGACATTTGAAAATTGGTGTTTGAATAGGGATTATTTTTAGATCCGAATTTGGAAAATTGTTTTTGAGATTGTTTCTTGTGAAAAACTCATTTAATCTTTTACTCCCTAAGGCTTTCATTTCTTTAATAAAACTATTGTTTTAGGGTTGAAAAATAAGTGTTTTCTTAGCATTTCATCCTAGATATGAATTTCAACATTTTTGTTGGAGTTGAATCATAGATCTAACTTGACCTTTGAAATCATTTTCTTGTTTTGAAATTTTCTCTTAGTAAAACCATGAACAACTTATAAAAATTACTACTTTATGATACTCATTACCTAAGCTCTTCATTTTTCATGTAAAACCTTCATTTTGAAGTTGGAAAATATGTTTTCTAAATGGGTCTTCTTCAAGATCCGAATTTTAAAAATAATTTTTTGATAGAAACAAAAATGGATCTTGAGTTTTGATCAACTCATTCCTTAAGAAAAACATGTAGCAAATCTTTCATGCATGTAAAACAAATGGTTATGTTATTTTAACTACTCTAAACAAGTAGATCTACTATACTACTCATGTCATGAATCTAAATGCATCATGAAAAATATGTAGATGAGAATAGAAATGAAAATATAAGCTCAAAGTTTCCATAAAAATAATAGTAGCAAGTGATATAGCAAAATGATAATATTTCAACTCCAATAACAAGATCTACACATTGTGATGACAAGAATACACAGTGAGCACGTGTTTTCCACATCCCTAGCATAAAGCTCATGGGATTTTGGTGGATCCACACATGTATAAACTTGTCATTACATGTTTCTAAAGTGGTAGGGTTAAGATCTATTACCTATTTAGTGTTTTAGGTGAAGGAAACTTGAAGAAAAAAAAATTTTGTGTGTGACTATGGGCTCACGGCAAGAGAGAAAGAAGAGGGAGAGAAAGAGACTTCCAAAAGTGGGTTTTGTAAGAAATGAGGAAAAGTGAAAAGTGAAAGGTGAAAAAGAGTTCATATAGAAAAAGTATTTAGGGTTTGTATGCATAATTTATTTGGAGAAAAATCAAATAAAAGAGAGTGAATTGGGGTGGGGGGAGGTGTACGTTGGTTTGGGTGAGAGAGAGAAGAGGAGAGTGTTTTGATTTGTTCTGTATAATAACTTTCAAACTTAATGAATAGTTTGTGTATAAAATATATTGGAGAAGTAAATTTGTAAGGAAATGATGTAAAATTGTAAGAATAGGTTGTAAGGATGTAAGAATAGGGTATGGGTGGTTGTGCTTGATGAATAGTGTAAAAGAAAACAAAAGTTGATTAGACACTTAATTTACCGGTAATAATGAAAATATGATAAAAAGGTTATAATTGTAACTTTTATAACCCGAAAAATTATATAACTAAAATATTTAGAAATATTACGAAATTACAAATCTAACGGTACTAATATCATATATTTAATATCCTGAGCCCCGTGACTCGCTTTTTGAGACTTGTATCCGATCGAGCTCAAATTAGGTCGAAAATTCACTAATCAGATATTATTTAGCATTCTCATAATAAGATGAGAAAATCTACACTTCCCTCTCATATTTCGACTCCTTGGTTTGAGAACCCGGGGTTGGCGGATCTAAATTGCTAGGGTTTTCTGAGATTTGTTGACTTAGTGTTTCCGGTTGACTTTTCGATTTAGAGTCTTACTTTGGAGTTAAATCGTTTTTATTCTTTCGGGGTTTCCTTTTTGATATTGCTGGACTTAGAATTCCTAGGTCCGATTGGTTCGGAGATACTCCTTTAGGATTTCAATTTTCAGTTTTAAATCTTTCCTGAAATCGAACTCAGGTTTACTTAAGAAAACGAGGGTTTACAAACAGAGTTGCAACTCTTAGAGGTGTGGAATGGTTCTTTGAGTGTGGATATAACCTCTCTCTCTCACATCCCCCTGTGATTACTGTCGAGTCAAGCTCTAATAGAGGAACACTTTTGCTATTTGGTGACAAATCGATGGCTTCTGAGCATTTGAGCTCAATGTGGTAGGTTCTTTTTTTCTTTATTGAGTTATTATTGTCACTTTTTGTTTTAGGTCCAGAGATGGAGATGAGTGACGAAAATGAGCTTCTTGCAAGGTCATCGATGTAAGCCCCGGAAAATTTCAGTAAATAATTCCAAGATGAACTTCGAAAATAAACCCTAAAAAATCACTCCAAATTAAAACCGAATTTCGACAAGTCCTAAATCATGAACGAATCCGGAGATTTCTCAATCTTGAGGAAAATAAGAATTCTTAAAAACAAAATAAGAACCCATCATACTTCAATTCCAAAACCATTACGTACGACAAATTTCATACGTAACTCCGACTTATAAATCGGGCAATATAAAGCCCAAAAACAAATTATTAAAAAGTAAATAACGATTAACTTTCGGAAATGAAACCCAATTCAAAGAATTCCGAAAACGTCAAGAGATATTAAATACTTACAAAAATCAATTTAAAATAAATTTCTCAAATTAAATATGTTGTATAAACATAAAATATTAGTTTCCAAATTGGCAAAAATCTAAACCGAAAAATCACCCGGAAACCCTAAGTGAAATATAATAGTTTAAGTTCGGCAATCTAACGTCCTTAACCCTAGAGGCCGAGGTGTAGTATAAGTGTGTAAAATAGCTTATAGTAATATAAGTTTGTTTAAAAATATCAGATTGGTAAATTTTTGACCTATTTCGAACCAGTTCGGATACAACTTCGAAAAGCGTGTCCCGGGGCTCGAGATATCAAAAATATACCATTAGTACCGTTAGACTCGTAATTTCATAAGATTTTCAAATATATCAGTTATATAATTTTTCGGGTTATAAAAGTTACAGTTATAATCTTTTTATCGTATTTTCATTACTATCAATAATGAATTAGTTTTTGCACTATTCACTTTTATTTCATCACACAATTTTATTATTCTTATAAAGCCTTATATTTTTAGATGAATATTTTGTATATTATAGAAGACTTTGTTTTTCTAAAATTTAGTTCGTTTCGGGTTTTTACGAGATCAGATTCTATTTAAGACCCGATACTAAAAAAATAAAATAAATTAATTTAATAATTGGAAAATATTTAAAAATATTGTTATTTTCATAAAATAATTTTGTAGAATTTTTCGGGTTATAAAAAATATCATTTATAGCCCATATTCGTGTATGTTGATCATACCGGTAACATATTTGTTCAAATACTAAAATAATTCAAATAATTATTTAATTTTATTTATGAAAGTTCTGCCACTTATTTAAAAATATTTTTCCTAATTTTATTTTGTATTTTTCTTGATAAAAAGTACTTTTTCCAACCTATACTTCAAGTATACTTTTCACATATCACTTCTTTTTCACTTCAATCTTTCTGCACTCTATCCCACACTTTATGGCAGATTTTTCCTTTCTTTATGGCTGCCATTGTCCTTTAATTTACTCCTATTTTGACTAAAATAAATATATTTCAATCCTTCTTAAAAAAGCTACACATACCATTAATTACACAATTCAATTTCAAGTCAAAATTCAAACAAATTCCACCTCTCTGTCCTCTCACATTTCACGTGCAACACACAAAATTTGCTGCCCTTGTTTTATTTTTTTCCCTTTCATTTAATACAATTCTATCTCCATTTAATGCCTCTTAATTATTTCCTTTCATTTCCTTTTGAAACCCTCTCTCTTTTCCTCTCTTTTTCCTCTCTTTCTTTCTTCTTTCTCTCTTGTTCTTACAAGGAACCTTGCTGCCTCCACTTCTAAAATTTGCTTCCACACTTCATTCTTGAAAATTTTTAAGCAAACTTTCTTCTCAAAGCTTCCATAGGTGATAGGTAAAGTATAGTGAAAGTTTAATGCATCAAATGACATTCCATAAGCTTAAAAGCTAAGGATGATGATGCTAAAATGAAACACTCCTCTTCTCTATGATTATTATCTTGTATCATTATTATTATTTTTTGTTTAAAGTAGTTATATTTTATAGATCTAACTTTTTGTAGCTTTGATTTTCGTTTATGCCATAGATCTTGTTATTTGAGTTGTTATTTTTGTTATTGCTTATGATTTATGCATAGATTCATCATCCACATGTCTATCTTAGTGATTCATGCATTTAAAACCAGTGTAGTAAACTAGATCTAGTGTTTTGAGTTCATAAAAATACATTAGACTTTTGTTTTATGTTCATGAACAACTTGTAGTAGCATGATGATAGTAGGAAAGTTATAGAAAGCTCAAGATCTATTTTATTTTCAACAAAAATCATTTTTGAAAATTCGGATGAAAATGGAACCATATTTAGAAAAGTTGTTTTTCAACTTCAAAATGTGTATTTTTCATTTAAAATGAAGGGCTTAGGGTATAGACAACATAAATGAATGATTTGGATGAGTAAAGTTTAGATCTATGAGTTTATAGTTTACTACCATGGGTTTCTTTTAGATTTATATTCATATGAAGTGTAGATCTTGGTTTTGAACTTAAACAAAAATAGTGAAATTCGTATTTAGGCAAGACCCCCCATTTAAAAACCACTTTTCAAGTGTCAAATGAAAATTTTATTTGAGATAATGAAGGCTTAATGTATATGTATCATCAAGACTTCTTTTTACAAGAATCAAAGATGATTTTCAAAATAAAAATCTCATTTTCGGATTTAGGTCAAGACATATATTAAAAATATGTTTTCCAACTCAAAAATGAAGTTTTTATTCAAGAAATGGAAGTTTCTTAAGATAGGATATGTAAAGAATGATTTTTCCTAAGTTTAGATAGATTTTATCAAAAGATATGACCAAAAATAAATTTTGTAAATTCCGATTTCAACCAAGACCAATTTTGAAAACCCATTTATCAACTCCAAAACTCATGTTTTATGTGAAGAATGAAGGGTATAGGTAATAGGTATCATTAAGTGGTAATTTTTACAAGTTGAAATGAGTTTTGATGAGATTAATGTGTAAAACAAAAAGTAGAATCAAGATGGAAAATTTTGAGTTAGTAGTTAACTTGTAAAATTCGTAACTTTGGATGATGCCCATGAAAACACCTATCATCCAAGTTCAAAATAAAAGTTTTATGTATTAAATGAAGTCCTTAAGTAGTAGGTATAGTGAAGTCTTAAATTTTAATGCATTAAACAAGTTTTTCCCAAATGAATCATTCAAAAAGTGGATTTTCTAAAATTCGGATTCTTAAGTAAATCATATTTGAAAACATATTTGCAAAGTGTAAAATGCAATTTTTTATGAAAAAGTGAAGTCCTTAGTAGTTATGTATGGTTGAGCCCTAATTTTCTAAATATCAAATGATTTTTACTTAAAGGAATCACTCAAAAACTAATTTTACAAAATTCGGATTTTGGAATCAACCCTACTTGAAAACATGTTTACAAAGTGTAAAATGAAAATTTTTATGTAGAAATGAAGGTCATAAGAAATAGATATAATTAAGACTCAATTTTAACAAGGATAATTATATTTTCTTAAGAAATAAATCCAAAACAAATGGAAATGATCAAAGTTAGAAAACTAGATTTTTCATAAGTAGTTGTTATTGTGGTCTTGCAAAATAAAAAGTTATAAAATTTTCTTTTAGTAAAAATTATCAAGATCATGCATACATTAAGCTCATATCATGTCATTCATGTTAGGAAATCATCAATATTGTATGTATAGCTAATCTATATAGTAGAACATTTCAAACAATTACAAAACTATTTTTCGAAAATGGAGATCATTACCGATCAGATCTGATCCCTCTGTTTCGTGACCCAAAATTTTTCAAAACTTGAAAATAATATTAGAATTAGATAGATCTTTCGAAGTAGATAGAAATTGATATATAATTTGCGAAATTCCGAGTTAAAATGACCGAGTTATGACCGTTTTAAGTTGGAATTCCCGCTTAGGACGAAAATTACGAATTTGATAGTTTGTATAAGATCGTTTGGATTAGTTTAAGTTGAAATACTTATTAGAGTATTTCTTCCTTTTTAGGTGATCCCGAAATCGATGATTCCCTACCACCCGGATTACTTTTACTAAAAGACCAGTGATCCAATGGTTGAGTGAGTTTTCTCCTTATTTTGTTACCTTGTTTGTGCCTGTACTAGTCGCATTAGAATTATAGGAACAAGATAAAAATCAATATGAATGGGATGGGATATATGATGAGACTGTGATGAATTTATGCCAAAGAATACTAAAGCATATCGAAACCCCGATTCGATTGGATAACTGCACTGTTCATATTATTTTTGTTATGTGTATGATATTGGTTGGTCACTCTAAAGAATATATAAATATTTTGACCTAAGCAAAAATTAAATTGGTCATGCATCACATCGGACATATTGCATTTGGTAGCGTGCTACTCCTACGCAGGTCGATCGGCATGGTCCGATGATGACTCGTTTGGATAACAAGGCCGTTGCCAGAGCTCATTCATGGGAACTAAGGCGCATGGGGATGCATTCCATGGGTGAGCCTAGCCGAGTCGAGTGCTATGAGACGAGGGCTTGGGGACTAGCAGCGGTTGTGTAGGCTTCAATACCATTCCTAACCCAAGATACGGAGGGCGTAAATCCGTTCTATGTATGGGTTCCGGATACCCATACATAATTATTTACTCATGTGTTTGTTCATGCATAGCATATGAATGATTATAATTTGCTTGTTATGGTACAGGATTAAGGGAATTCTCACTAAGCTAGTGTAGCTTATACCCCAATAGATGTTTGAATGAATAGGTTATCTCAAGAATGCAAAGTGGGGACTGAAATGGTTGGAGCCGAGAATGACTTCGGGATTCCGGTAGGAAATAAAGATACTTGAAGTTATTAGCTAGGTTTTATGATTTGCCTTGTAATAGTTCCATGTAGTAGAATCTTTTGATGATTGTAATTGAAGTATAATGTTTTGTATTTGGAGTATAGTAAATCAAATTTCCTTTACATTGTTACTTAAGTTATATCAACATAAAATGTATCACTCCGATGAGTCTCCTCCATGTGTTAGACGCCTTGTACATAATATGGAAGCCTTCGCGTGACTTAGGTGGTCATTCTTAGGCTTTAATATTGTGTACGGCGGACTGCCACGTTTAGGGTACCCTTCGGGGCATGACAATCGATAAAGAAGAGGAAGAAGGCCCAAGCTAAGAAGAAGGTGCCTTCAAAGAGGCAAGTTATTTAGGTTCCTGGGTGGATCAAAACGCTCCAGTACAAGAGGGGGATTAGGGCATGTATCTTCAATGCCCTTAGGGCGATAGGCAAAGGATCGGGGAGGCTCCAATTGCTGATTCAAGTATTCAGATTGTGCAGAGCCTACCCTACCCTCGGTCTCCTAAAGCGAAAAGTTTGCTTCGACCTTTTCATGTTGTTGTCTCACCAAATATTCAAGTACATCCTAGGACCGAAGTTGCTAGGAGTAACACCAATGTTCTTGCTAACCTAATGAGGTCAGGAACTTGTAAAGATTGACCTAGTGTAACTGTTACTAGAGGTGCGCTTGACCTCACTGGAGGCAGGGCCATGAAGTAGAGCAATGTCCCTATTGATTGGAGCTCAGTTGAGGAAGTGGCTGTTGTGTCAGGACCAAAATAAGGTGAGGACCTTGTTTAGTAAAATGAAATCAGGAGAGTAAGTGTTGGATTTTTTCAGCGCATAAAATGTATGGGGTAATTTCCTTCTTCGTTTTGAGTTGTGGCGATGATGCGGATCTGGATATGCTTTGATGCACAAACTCGATAAAGATGTAAACTTTCTTTTTAGGGTTTTTCTTTCCAATAATATGAAACTAGCAAAAACAAGATGGATATGAATAAGTATATTGTTCGATAGATGCCACGAACAATAAAACCTAAACTAGTTTGTGTTTGGATTCGAGATTGATAGATGCCACAACCTAGAACTAACACGGAGTCAATGAAACAATATGTTCAATGACAATATTCGCCACAACACGATATAACTCACGAATTGATAAGAATATGTATGATCCAAAGAGAAAAACAATCTCAATAAAATCAATTCAACCTTAAATAGGTTCCACACTCAAAGTGTTCTAATAAAAATACTCCAAAATCTTATTTCTATATTTCATACTAGCCTAATATATAGGCTATTACAAGGCAGTTACGTAACTGAAAAATCATAATTGTGGCAGTTACGTAACTGATAACGTAACTGAAGAAAAAACATAATTACGGCAGTTACGTAACCGATAACGTAACTGAAAAACATAATTGTAATTAATCCCTATATCAATTAAAAAAATAAAAATAAAGAAATTCAAAAAGACACAATCCTTTAATCTCTTGTATCCCAAACTTTGACTTGTGATTTAATGATCATAACTCCCGTCAACAAGCCTTCTTTTTCTTTAACTGGATTATTGATCTTGAACTTGATGGCTCAATTGATGATGCTACATGGATCACATCATTCCCCCTTTCTTCGAAAAGATTCGTCCTCGAATCTTCGTTTTTAAGACACTTCAAAATTGCAAGGAAGGAATTTAGATGAGATTCTAATTCATCTTGATCTTCTTGAGGACACAATTCTTTGAATCCCTGCATTGAGGAATCAATTTCACTAGGAAAAGAAAAATCATTAGTTGATAAACAAATATTACTCTCTAGTGTTTCACACTCTGATTCTTTTTCCTCAGCTCACCAAAGTGTTTTCATCAAACTTTCCTTACTTTCATGCTTGTGTTTTTCTCTCTCTCTAAAACTTTGAGCTATTGTCATCTGATCCATACAAGCCTCCAAGATTGAGAGAGACTAATTTCACCCATCTTTTGTTTAAAACAAAAGAATATCGATCATTGTCCTCATCATATCTGGCTTTCCTCTGAAATTGCCATGGTTGTCCCAAAAGAATATGACAAGTTTCCATTGGTACAACATCACATAAGACTTCATCATTATACTTGCCAATCGAAAAAGAAATTAGAACCTGCTCAGTCACCTGAATTTCTCCATACCCTTTTGACAACTTTAATTTATAAGGTGTTTGATGCATGCTAGTTTCAAATTCAATTTTTCTACCATCAAGATACTAACAAAATTTGCGTAACACCCACCATCAATCCTCAAACTGCATGTTTTGTCCCTTACATGGTTTACATGGCATCTAGTGTAAAATTTAGGATCACCAAAAATCTCATCAACATCATGCCTCAACAGACTAGATCTCACTTGCACTTTACTCATAACTAATTTTTTTTTTTTTAGACACAATCCTTTAATCTCTTGTATCCCAAACTTTGACTTGTGATTTAATGATCATAACTCCCGTCAACAAGCCTTCTTTTTCTTTAACTGGATTATTGATCTTGAACTTGATGGGCTCAATTGATGATGCTACATGGATCACATCAGGCGAGCTTTTAAAGGGGTCTCATTCCTTCTTTGAGTATTACACACTATGTGGTTGAGTGTATTTATTGAATGAGTTTCAATAATTTTAATAAAATATAGGTCCTATGATCTCTTTCCTATAGATCGATCAACTCTAGGCAAGTGTACCAATCGCATGTAGTATGTGAATAAAATATAGGGTCGTATTCCTTAGGGATAGTGGTAAGTATTGTTACTCACCTTTTTCCTATTATCTAGCATATAAAATTGAGTAAGTATCACGATTATGATGTTAACTAAACTACTAACCTCCTACAATTTATCACTAATGAAGACTAATACCAAATTACTTAAACTAAATGCATAACACAATGACTAAGACCTTGCTTCATGTCACGCCCCGAAGGGTACCCTAAACGTGGCAGTCCACTGTACACAATATTAAAGCCTAAGAATGACCACCTCAGTCACGCGAAGGCTTCCATACTATGTACAAGGCGTCTAACACATAAAGGAGACACATTGGAGAGATACATTTTATATTGGTACACTCGAGTAACAATGTAAAGGAAATACAATTTACTATACTTCAAGATGCAAATCACTATACTTCATATACGAATCACTATACTTCAAAATACAAATCATTAAACTTCAATTACATTCATCCACAGACTTCCCTACGTAAACTATTACAAGACAAATCATAAATCTAGCTGATAACTTCAAACATTCTTATTCTTTGCCGAAATCCCGAAGTCATACTCGGCTCCAACCATCACAGTCCCCACTTAGCATTCTTGAGATAACCTATTCATTTAAACAACTATTAGGGTATAAGCTACATTAGCTTAGTGAGAATTTCCTTAATTCCGTACCATAACAAGCAAGTTATAATCATTCATATGCTATACATGAACAAACACGTGAGTAAGCAATTATGCATGGGTATCCAGAACCTACACACAGAACGGATTTACGCCCTCCGTATCTTGGGTATGGAATGGTATTGTAGTCTACACGATCGCATCTAGTCTCCAAGCCCTCGGCTCTTTGCACTCGACTCGGCTAGGCTCATCCAAGGAATGCATCCACATGCACCTTAGTACCCCTGAATGAGCTCTGGCATCGGGCTCGTTATCCAAACGAGGCATCGACGGACCATACCGATCAACCTGCGTAGGAGTAGCATGCTACCAATGCAATATGCCCTGCGATGCATGACCAATTTAATTTTTGCTTAGGTCAAAATATTATACATTCTTTAGAGTGACCAGCCAATATCATACACATAACAGAAAGAATATGAACAGTGTAGTTATCCAATCGAATCATGGTTTCGATATGCTTTAGTATTCTTTGGTATACATTCATCTCAGTCTCATCATATATCCCATCCCCATTCATATCGATTTTTATCTTATTCTTATAATTCTAATGCAACTAACTACAAGCACAATTAAGGTAACAAAACAAGGAGAAAACTCACTCGGTCATTGGATCATCGGTCTTCTAGTAATAATAATTCGATGGCAGGGAATCGTCGATTTCGGGATCACCTAAAAAGGAAGAAATACTCTAATAAGTATTTCAACTCAAACTAATCTAAACGATCTTATAAGAACTATCAAATTCGTAATTCTCGTCCTAAGCGGAACTCCCAACTTAAAACGGCCATAACTTGATCATTTTAACTCGGAATCTCGCAAGTTATATATCGATTTCTATTTACTTCGAAAGATCTATCTAATTCTAATATTATTTTCAAGTTTTGAAAACTTTGAAGCTCCAAAAAGATCGGATCAAATTAGGACAGTAACAAGTTCCAATTCCGAAAAATAGTTTTGTAAATGTTTGTAATGTTCCTACTATATAAATTAGCTATACATGCAATATGAGTGATTTCCTAACATGAATGACATGAGATGAGCTTAATGTATGCATGATCTTGATGATTTTGCTAACAGGAACTTTTATAACTTTTTATTTTTGCAAGACCATAATAACAACTACTTATGAAAAATCTAGTTTCCTAACTTTGATCATTTCCATTTGTTTTGGATTTGTTACTTAAGAAAATACAATTATTTTTGTTAAAGTTGAGTCTTCATTATATATATATATATATTACTTATGACCTTCATTTCTACATAAAAATTTCCATTTTACACTTTGTAAACATGTTTTTAAAATTGGTTCATTCCAACATCCGAATTTTATAGAAATTAGTTTTTGAGTGATTCCTTCAAATAAAAATCATTTGATATTTAGAAAATTAGGGCTCCATCATACATAACCACTAAGGACTTCATTTTTACACAAAATTTTGCATTTTACACTTTGCAAATATGTTTTCAAATAGGATTTACTCAAAAATCTGAATTTTAGAAAATCCACTTTTTGAATGATTCCTTTGGGAAAAACTTGTTTAATGCATTAAAATTTAAGGCTTTACTATATCAATTACCTAAGGACTTCATTTAACACATAAAACATTCATTTTGAGCTTGAATACTAGGTGTTCTTATGGCCTTCATTCAAAATTACGAATTTCACAAATTGACTACTAACTCAAAATTTTCCATCTTGATTCTACTTTTTGTTTTACACATTACTCATGTCTAAACTCATTTCACTTGTAAAAATCACCACTTAATGATACCTGTTACCTATATCCTTCATTTTTCACATAAAACATGAGTTTTTGAGTTGATATGTGGGTTTTCGAAATCAGTCTTGGTTGGGATCCGAATTTACAAAATTCATTTTTGGACATTCCTTTTGATAAAATCTATCTAAACTTATGAAAATCCATTCCTTACATGTCCTATCCTAAGAGCCTTTCATTTTTTAAATAAAAACTTCATTTTTGAGTTGGAAAACATGTTTTTAAAATATGCCTTGGCCAAAATCCGAAAATAAGATTTTTATTTTGAAAATCGCATTAGATTCTCGTAAAAAGAAGTCTTGATGATATACATATATTAAGCCTTTATTTTCTTAAGTAAAAATTATATTTTGACACTTGGAAAGTGGTTTTTAAATATGGGTCTTGCCAAAATACGAATTTCACTACTTTTGTTCAAGTTCAAATCTAAGATCTACACATAATATGAACATAGATCTAAATGAAACCCATGGTAATGAACTTTAAACTCATAGATCTAAACTTTACTTATCAAAATCATTCATTTATGTTGTCTATACCCTAAGCCCTTCATTTTAAATGAAAAAAACATTTCAAAGTTGAAAAACAACTTTTCTAAATATGGTTCCATTTTCATCCGAATTTTCAAAAATGATTTTTGATGAAAGTAAAATAGATCTTGAGTTTTCTAAAACATTCCTACTATCATCATGCCACTACAAGTCATTCATGAACATAAAACAAAGTCTAATGCATGTATGAACCTAAAACAACTAGATCTAGTCTTCTAAACTAATTTTGAATGCATGAACACATGTGAATGAGAAATATATGCATAAATCATAAGTAATAACAAGGATGATAACTTAAATAGCAAGATTTATGGCATAAACAAAAATCAAAGCTACAAAAAATTATATCTACAATATATCAACTTTAAACAAGAAAATAATTGTAATACAAGATAATAAAAGTGGAGAAAAGGAGTGTTTCATTTTTGACATCATCATCCTAAGCTTTTAAGCTTATGGAAGGTCATTTGATGCATGAAACTTCCATTACACTTTACCTATATCACCTATGGAGCTTTGGGAAGAAGATTTGCTTAGAAATCTTTAAAAATATGTGTGGGAGGCTCAAGAATGGAATGGGGGCAGCTTGTTCTTTGAAGACACAAGAACAAAACGAAGAAAGAAAGAGAGGAAAATGAGAGAGAAAAGGCTAAGGAATGAAAGAAGGAAAGTGAGTAAATGAAGGAGAGAGAGAAAATGAGTGTATTAAATGAATGAAAGAAAAGAAAAAAAAAAACAAAACAAGGCAACCAAGGGAGGGGGCTGCTGCACGTGAACTATAGGGGAGAGAGAGAGAGAAATTTTGTTGAAATTTGACTTGAATTTGAATTGTGTAATAAATGTATTATGTAGCTTCTTTAAGAAGGAGTAGAATATAATTAATTTCGTCAAAATGGAGTAAACAAAGGACAATGGTAGCCATAAAGAAGGGGAAAAATCTTCCATGAAGTATGGGTTAATGTGTAGAAAGATTGAAGTGAAAAGGAAGTGATATGTGTAAGGTATACTTGAAGGTATGGGTTGTAAAAGTACTTTTTTAATAAAATAAAAAAAATAAAATAAAATTAGAAAAATTATTCCAAATATTTGTAGCAGATTTTTCATAATTAAAATTAAATAAATATTTGAATTATTTTAGTATTTTAACAGTTATGTTACCGGTATGATCAAAATACGCGAATATGAGTTATAAATAATATTTTTATAACCCGAAAAATTCTAAAAAATTATTTTATGAAAATAAAAATATTTTTAAAATATTTTTCAATTATTAAATTAATTTATTTTATTTTTAGTATCGGGTCTTAAACAGAATCTGATCCCGTAAAGACCCGAAACAAACTAAATTTTAGAAAAACAAAATTTTCTATAATATATAAAATATTTATCTAAAAATATAAGGCTTTAAAAGAATATTAAAATTTTGTAATGAAATAAAAATGAATAGTGCAAAAGACTAATCAATTACCGGTAATAATGGAAATATGATAAAAAGGTTATAACTGTAACTTTTATAACCCGAAAAATTCTATAACCGTATATTTGGAAATCTTATGAAATTACGAGTCTAACGGTACTATTGGTATACTTTTGATATCTCGAGCCCCAGGACAGGCTTTTCGAAGTCTGTATCCGAATGGGTTCGAATTAGGTCAAAAATTTACCAACCTAATATTTTTAAACAAACTTATATTACTACGAGCTATTCTACACATTGAAACTACATCTCGGCCTCTAGAGTTAAGAGCGCTAGGTCGCCGGACTTAGACTATTGTATTCCACTTAGGGTTTCCGGTGATTTTCCAATTTAGATATTTGCCAAATTGGAAACTGATATTTTATGTTTATACGACATCTTTAATTTGAGAAATTTATTTTACATTTCATTTTTTGTAAGTATTTAATATCTCTTAATGTTTTCGGAATTCTTGAATTGAGTTATATTTTCGAAAGTTAATTGTTATTTGCTTTTTAATAATTTGTTTTTGGGCTTTATATTACCCGTTTTTATAAGCCGGAGTTAAATATGGAATTTTTCGTAAGTAGTGGTTTTGAATTTAAAGACCACTGAGTTTTTATTTTATTTTTAAGAATTTTCATTTTCTCATGATTAAGAAATTTTTGGATTCATTTATGATTTAGGACTTATCGAAATTCGGTTTTAATTTGGAGTGATTTTTAGAGTTTATTTTCGAAGTTCATCGTAGAATTATTTACTGAAATTTTCCGGGGCTTACACTTCACCAACGGACTTGACATGTACATTAAGAGCATGCAATTAATATCACTAATTTCTTAAACTATAGAATTCATTAAGTACGTTATTACCTTTCTCAATATCATTAACATCTAATCTTAAGTTTATCCACTAGAATATCTTATTAGCTAATAGCAACTTAAAACTAAATTAAGTTCATGAATTCTTTACTTAATTAAGTAAATGCATAAGAACTTCACCATCCTTTCTCTAGGATCATGAGCAATTCCTTTCAATAGCCTAGATCTATTCAAGGAGATGATCTCTCCATCTATCCTAATGAAATCTGACATGAAACTATACCATGCACAATATAATTCCATGATTCAATAATAACAACTTTTGATTTTAGGAAAACTAATAATAATTCATTGACTAAACATATTAATATATATCAAGTTACGGTGTAGTAGGCTTAAGTAACACTACCGATACATTTTATAACCAGATAATATAACAACAATTAGAATAAAATGTTTTATGGGCTCTAGGCACAACTCACATGATTCATTGTCTTTAGAACACCCAATCACTTCACTTGATGGAAGAGACTCTACATTAGCAATTTTCATTCCTTGTTCACTATCTCCATTGCTTTTTCTATGGTAAATTCCCAAATATCCTCTTTATCAATATTTCCGAGAATTTGAGCACTATTGGAAGAACTAAAAGATAGCTTATTAGTTTTCATAGCTTCATCCTTTTCCTCAGTAAACTCTAACCCATATTTGTGACTATTCAAATCGACCTTATTATCCACTAATTCAATGTTCATTTCCATCCATTCACCCTTATAAACCATGTTTTCTTATTTTTTAAAATAAATATGTATATGTACAAAAAGGAAAGAAATGACTAGATTAATAGTATTAAGCTTTCAAAATATCGCTATCTTCCCTAACAATGACCAAGTTTTAATGTTTATATTTTCTTCCAAATTACAGTCTTAAAAGGCAAGCGTATCTATTCGAGTAGCATAGTAGAAAGATCTAGGTTGTATTCCATAGAAAAGTTGGTGATTATCTCTACTTACTCTTTTCCTATTATCTAACATATAAAAACAAGGGGAATTTACTAAACTAAGCACTAAACTAAGTCTAAATTAACAAGTTTCAAAACATTTGCAAGAAATTTAAGATAATCTAATTTACAAAGCACCCAGGTCATGCTTCACCCTAGAGCTTGAGATAATCTCAGTAAGTCATATTAAACGGTTTCTTAAACTACAAATGCTCGAATACATGCTAAAGCCTCTCTCGAGATCATCAACCTCTAATCCTAAGTTTAACAATTGAAATCTCTTCCTAACCATTAACAATTTAGAACCTTAGTAGGAGTTAGAATTCAAGGATAAAAAAATCACATTGCAAAAGGATCCCATTACTCTATTTCTAGATGTTATGAGCAATCTTCATCAATAGCCTATATCTATTCAATAAAATGATTTTTCATTCTAATTTAAAGAAATCAAACATGAATCCATATTGTGCACTATAAAAATTCAAGATCTAATCACCTCAAGCTATTGAACTCAAGAAATCAACACTAATTCAATAAAAGCACAATGGAGTTCTGTGAATTCAACTGAAGCTTCCATAGGACCTAAGCTAATTCAATTACTTCTCCATGGATGTAACAACACAATTCAATAATTTAGAGAGGTAGCTGAATATCATAATGAAATAAGACAATAAAATTGTGATCCTTTAGTGAATTGCAGGCAATGAGGCCTAATGACAATTGTGAAGTACATAAAAATCTACAAAAGCCTACTAAAAGTACTCTCTAAATGTACAAAAGGAAGGTTCTCTAATATTCTCTAACCTATTTCATCCCCTCCTCCTCTAAGGTATCATGAAAAGTACTTACGGTACAAAGATGCTAATGTGGAAAAAAGATACAAAAATAACAAAGAAAAAAAAAAGTTAGACGCCTAATACCCAACATGAACCTAGCCACGTCTTCCTTAGCGCACACTAGTTCTCTCTAAATGTAGGCACGTTTCTTAATGTGTTCTCAAATGAACAACTTTCTTTACTCGAAACGCCCCCATATTCATTAATGCGTTCTCAACTTTGATGGCTCTCCTCAATTAACGTAAAACTCCAAATATGGTCATGTTCTCCATTGTTGTCACGGCCCAGAGGGGTATCCTAAACGTAACAGTCTGCCACATGCCATATAAAACTCTCGAATTACAATCTGAGTCTTTCGGGAGTCTTGTATAGATGTAAGGCGTCCCTTTATGACAATAGAATACTCTATTCAATGGAGTTAAGAAGTTTAATGCGGCATTCAATAGCATTAGATAATAAATCAAAATGCATACATGAAGGTTACAAAGTCTAAGGGGCATTCCCCCGCAAAAGAATATTAAAGGTCCATTACAGTCATCCAGAGTCTTTTGGTTTCCTGTGGAAGTCTAAACAATACTGAGTACAACTTCTATAGGAAACTCCTAGCTCCTGTACCTGAGCTGTAGCCTGCCTTGGCCTAAGATAAATAAACTCGTGCTGCAACAAATAAAAACTATAGGGGCGTAAGCTATACTAGCTTAGTGAGTGAAAACTTTCATATCGCAATTAAAACATAACAATCAGGCAAGGGATTAATCAGTCAAATGGTATGCATCAAACACATGGATTCAACAAACATATGACCAGCCGGAAATCATATGTGGATGGACTTGCGCCCTCCATCCCCGGTTAGCAGATTAACGAATCCTGCGATACGACGCCGTTTAGGCTTACGGTCAACCAACTCATATATTCATTTTATGGATCACGATTAACTAACTCATATTCGTTTTATGGATCACGAAAAACTAACAGATGCTAATGCTCCATCCCCATCGTGTTATAAATGAGTTCAAGTTTATCGTTATTGTCTAATAATCAATTATACCAATTCTTTTAGGTGATCAGGCAATACTCTCAAACAATCAATCCTAGCTCTTCTATACAAGCAATGATTTATCACCCGGCTTCAATATTCTTTAATTTCAACTTCACATAAAAATAGCAGACAAATATATTTCCCATTTAACCCCATCATGCATATTCATTTCATCTTTGCTAAGTAACTAGTGCAGCTATATTACAATCACAAACAATAATTGAAATTGGAAGTGATATTCACTCGGTCATGGTATGCCGGTCTCTTAGTAGTAATAAACGGGTGGCAGGGATTCATCGGTCTCGGGATCACCTACCAAATAAGAATACCCTAATGAGAACTTCATCACTTAACTAATCCAAGCTATGTATCAAAACTAAACAAAATCGTGATTCTCGCTATTTGCGGAAGTTCCAATTTAAAACGGCCATAACTTGGTCATTTTAACTCGGAATTTCGTAAATTTTATATCGATTTCTATCTACTTCGAAAGATCTATCTATTTCTAATATTATTTCCAAGTTTTGAAAACATTTAGGTCATGGAACAGAATGATCAGATCTGATCAGTAACCTTTTCCATTTTCGAAAAATTGTTTTGCACTTGTTTAAAATATATCTAGTTGATGATTCAAGTATATATAAAATATAAATGAGTTCCTAACATGAATGATATGTGATGAGTCCCATGTATGCGTGATCTTGATGATTTTTGATAAAGGAAACTTTAAGAACTCCTAAATTTACAAGACTCTAACAATAACTACTTCTTGAAAATCCAATTTTCTAACTTTGACATCTCACTAGTGTTTAGGATTCCATTATTAGAAATTCCTAGTTATCTTAATTAAAAATGAGTCTTCATCATCTATACTATCCAAGACCTTCATTTCTTCATAAAATTTTACATTTTTCACTTTGCAAATATGTTTTTAAGTAGGCTTTTCTCAAAAATCCGAATTTTAGAAAATCCACTTTTTGAATGATTTCTTTAAGAAAACTTGTGTGATGCATCAAAATTTAAGGCTTTACTATATCCACTACCTAAGGACTTCATTTAACACATAAAACATTCATTTTGAGCTTGAATAATAGATGTTTACATAAACATCATCCAAAGTTACGAATTTTATAAGTTGAATACTAACTCAAATTTTTCCATCTTGATTCCACTTCTTGTTTTACACATTACTCTCATCCAAACTCATTTTAACTTATAAAAATCATGACTTAATGATATCTATTACTTATACCCTCCATTTTTCATATAAAACATGATTTTCAAAGTTGTTACAAGGGTTTTTAAAATAGGGTTTGAAAGTCATACGAATTTTCTTTTGGACATTTCTAACAAAAACCTTTTCTTTTCAAGTTCTTTGTCTTATCTTCATAAAGATCTACCAACAATAACATTTATATATACAAGACTAAATCTTTATGAGCACTAATGCATGAAAACACAAAATATCTATATGAACATGAATGTCAGTATAATATGAGTGCCTAAGTGCTAGATCTACTACTATAGTGCATGAAAATGAGTTTAAAGGCATGAGAATATATTTTTCATGCAAGATCTCTACTTTTATATGCATGAACATGATGATACTTCAACAAAAACTCATCAAACATAAGATCTACTCTTGTGATGGCTTGATATTCATGTATTAGTGTTTTCTTATCCCTAGTATTTGCTCATGGGGATTTAAAGTGAAAACACCCATGAATGATCTTGCCATTATAAGATTAAGTAGTAATAAAGCTTAAAAATATCACCTAAGGAAAGATTTGATGAAGAAATGGAGAAGAAATGAACTTGAAGTGAGTGTGTGTGGGGGGGTGTATAGCTCACGGCAAGGAGAGAAAATAGGGAGAGTTTTTGCTTTGTGAAAATTTTTGAAAGAGTAGAAATGAAGAGAGAGAATGAAAATGAGTTTATATATTAAGTAAATTAGGGTTTGTTTGTATTAATAAAAGAAGAAAAATAAAACAAATAGAGGGGGAAATTAGGGGGGTTGCGCCAACCATCATGCGTGGAAGAGAGAGAGAGAGAATTGATTTTATTTGAATTTGTAATTTATGTAATAAAATGTAATAATTTAGTAAGAAACAAAAATTTATTGGAAAAGAAAATATAATGAGTATTTGTAAGGATGTAAGACTAAAGCGTGGGTAGTGTGTAGTGTAGGTTGTACTTGTAAATAGTGGTAAATAGTAGACAAGACATCTACTTTATCGGTAGTAAAGAAAATACAGAAAAAAGGCTGTAACTGTAATTTTTATAGCCCGGAAAATTATAAAAATTATATTTTTGAAATTCTTATAAAATTTTGGTTCTAAAGAATATTCCAGAATATTTTCTGAGTTTCTAGTCCCAGAGCTCGCTTTTCCGTAAAGGGGCTCGAGAAGGCCCGGAATAGAAATTTTTCTGAAATTAAAACTTTTTATGGTTTGAAATATACTTTAAAACAATAATTCATATTAAATTATTTTATAAAATTTCTTTTGATATGAAACCGAAGGAAAGCCGGATCTAGGGTTTCTAAGTTTCTCTACTAGGCTTGAACTAATTCGGTTTAGGGTTTTGCTTTTCGGTTTCCGAAGTTTACTTGACTACTAGGAAAACCGGGGTTTACAATTGTGCTCTCAACTGTGAACTTATCTTTCTATAATCTCAACCATGTTCTTGGTGGTATATTCAACCTATAGCTTTTCACTTAATTGATTGTCTCCACTAAGTGTAGTCGTGTTCATTGCTACTTTATCAACTGTTTGTTAATCTTCTTGTCTGCACCTATAATTAAGGACGTGTCTCCCAATTTTTCATCCATTTGTTGATCTTTTTGCTATCTTTTGACATTTCATATTTTGTGAACCTATGATCAATAAATAAAAATAATAAGTGCTAAGTTTATTGGATTATTGACAAAATAATTATAAATCAAACTCAAATAATCATTGAACGAACATGATAATTTAGACCTATTAGTAACCCCTCATAGAAGCTATTTAGGTACCTTCTTAAAGAAGTTATTCACAAAGAAGAAGTCTCTTAAGCAAGTAACTTCTTTTAGAATTAGCTTTTAAAGAAGAAACCTCTTAAAGAAGCTAACCACATCCACTTCCTTAGTAAGCAACTTCTCTTGGAAGTTACTCAAATCTATAAATAAGAACCCATTTGCCTCATTCTCTATATCTTCTCTTGGCCCATTTATTTAACCACATCTTCTCACTCTATCCTCCTTCCTCTCCCAAACAAATATATAACAAAATCACTACCTTAAGAGAAATCTAAGGACTACAAGCAAGAAGTCACAAGAATATGAGGATTGCATCAGTAAGGATTAAGGATAAAATTCTTTCATCTAGAGATAAGCGATCCTAGCCCCCTTAAGTATTTATTTCAAATAGACAAGTTAATGATTATATGGAAATTGGAGAATAATATATCACACTTACCATTGTGAAGAGAAAATAGGATGCTATGTATAAATTTATTCATGGTTAGAAGACTATGATATAATTGTTTTATTAGGAAGAAAATATCAAGTTGGTGGATTATTAAGAATTCTTAGAAATAGGTATCCAACTATGAGATGATTATCTTGTATTGGTGGATGAATAAATAGTACGTTTGAGATTAATGTCTAAATAATTTGAGTAGACAAAACTTAAGAATTTATGTGTGTAATTAGGCAAAGATTTTGGATAGACGTAGGAAAGTAAGAAACCGATCATGTTATGTTGTGATGTTTATGAAGTTGATTAAAGTTCTTTTGAGGAAAATTATTCAATGTGGTAATTATTGCAAACCTTTAAAAATTAGACATAGCATCAAGGCCAAAACCTTAATCCTTAATTGAATTGATACCAAACCTTAAAAACCCTAAACACGATTAGATAAATATGATAAAACCTAGAATATTAATGGTATGAAATTAGCTAACGAAGCCTTAGGGTCGATCACTTAGGAAGCAAGCAAATTTTAATATGAACCAAACCTCCAACAAATCATTTGTTATAGCAACTACTGTCTCAGATAATTTTAACATCATATCACAAACATGCAAATGGAGAAAAATAATTAAATAACCTTTTATAATCGATTTTATATTTTCACATCGGTGAATTAATTAGGGTCGTCAAATAAACCAATCACATCATGAAACCAATATTTCTATAGAGATTATAATTGTCACATCAAATCTACTTTATATCACAAGTACACCTACATTGTCTTTTTTACATGTCCTTTACTTTCTTTTTCCATTCACATGTCATATCTATCTTTTCTTCTTTTCTTTCCTCTTCTTTCTTCTTTCTTCTTTCTTTTCTCTCTTCTCTTCCCCTCCTCTTCCTTATGAAAAAAACTAGCCCCTCTCCTCTATCTCCTCTCATCTCTCCCATTTTCTTGATTTCTCAATTCTCATTCCACTCATTCATCTATAAATACCCCTTCATCCCTTCATATCATCTCCATTTCTTATTTTGCAAATACACTCTTCCCGTTTCTCTCTTTCTTTCTCTCTTCATTCCCTTTGTTTTGTTTTAATTTTTTATTGCTACCCCCTTCCTATTTCTTTCCCCACCTCTTGGGACCTTCTCTCCCACTCTCATTTCTTACGCACGCAACTCCCATTTCAAAGAAACCAAACTTACCCCTTTGTCTTACATGCTTATGTAGAACTAGGTAAATGAATAACCATCCTACATTCTTCCTACTTTCCCCATGACGCTTTAAGCTATGGAGGTGAAAGGATGTTAGTTCTCATCTCCTTGTTTTACATTATGTTATAATGTACATAGTATCTATAATACTAAGAATGGAATGAAAACCATCAACCTCATACATTTCTCCCATGATGCCTTGAGTTAGGGAGAGGAAATGATGATCGCCTCCATTTCCATTTTATGTAATATGTTGCTTTTCTTTTCTTTAGGCTAATGCCAAAATGCTCTATGTGAAGGCTTATTTCATTATGTTGAAACCCTCATATCTAAAGCTATGAGGGTAGCAATGGAACTTAGACAAAATTGGTATCCATCACCATCCATGGAATAAACATTATGGTTATGAACTTGTAGCAAAACACAAGTTCTTGATTTCTTCATCTATGGTGCAATGATGGCTAGAAGACTCCAAACATAAAGGAAAGAAAGATGGTGATCCTAAAAAGTCATATAATCACTTAACTTGTTTAGTGAATCTAGCACTCTAAGTACAAAGTTCCATGAATACATGAGCTATCCCACTAAAGATAATGCTTTCTTTATAAGAGGATAACTTGAACATAATGAAGCATCATCCTTCTTTTTCATAATAAACTTGAAGCTTAGAAGGAACTATCATAGTTTAAGCTTCATTTCTTTTCAAAAAGAATGTTACAATGGTGATTACTAAATATTTAGAGACCCTTATTATTCACATTATTTTGATATGATATTGTATAGATTTTATTTAAATTATTAAAAAAAAGGACACTCATGTGGTTAAAATAGCAATTTCGGGAATAAAGAAGGTATTAAGCTTAATGAAGGTTTTTGGATGAGCTAAGGAAGATTTTTTATGAAGAATTAAGCAAAGCAGATTTTTTACAACATACATGACAATTCTGCACAAGTTGTGCAGAATGCTAGTGTAGAGGACGAAAAGTGGCTAGCAAAGTACAAAAGGAAACTACACAAGCTGTGCAACATGCTTACGTAGAGGCTATTAAGTGAACAGAAGTGATTTTTAAAGTACACGACCTATCTACACAAGTGGTGTTTATGGTAGTACAGACCTCTTTTTGCAAGAGTTCATTAGATTTTATCCTACATGACCCCATATACAGTCGTACAGGAAGGTTGTGTAGGAGTTAAATGACTCCTTTCCTAGAAATAGTGGCCTTAGTTCATCATTTACATATTGTAAACCTCTATATTTTATGCCAAGTCTTAAGTTCAAACCTTAGAATTGAAAGTCGACCAGAAACCCTAAAGTCAACAAAACCTATGTCAACCCTAGAATTTAGATCCGGTAATCCCGCGCTCTTAAACCCTAAACAATGGAATTAAGATAATTGTGGATAATAGTTCATAATAATATAGGGAAGCTTAAAAATATCATATTCATTAATTTATAGTGTGTTTCAGATCCAAATGTGATCAGTTTTGGAAAACCATGCCCCGATACATCGACGACAAAAATATTCTGATAACACCGTTAGATTCATAATAATACAAGGGTTTCAAAAATATCAGTTTTATAATTTTTCGGTAGTTAAAAATATCAGATATCGTATTTTATGCGTATTTTTTTTACTATCTGCAGCAATGGTTGGAGCCGAGTGTTCAATGATCCTTTAAAATACACTACCAACAAAGATTAATGATACAAGAAGTTTTGCAATCCCATGCCTGATTGGGGAATTGCATGAAGAGATAGCTTTGGTATCTGGAGGCGAACATCAATTCGATGCCATATTTGTTCTTTAAACGGTTGGGTTTGGGTGAGCCTCATCCTCATCAAATGAGTTTACAATTGGTGGATTATACGGTGAAGCTCCCTAGAGGGATTAGCAAGAATGTGCTCGTGAAGGTGGGAGATTTTATATTACTAGTAGATTTTGTAATTCTCGACATAGATGAAGATGAGGAGGTTCCATTAATTTTGGGAAGGCCATTCTTGCATGCTTCTAGAGCTGTAATTGATTTAGGGGATGGTAAGTTAACCCTTAGAGTTAGGGAAGATGAGCTGATAGTAAAGGTTCCTACGATACTCAAATAGTCTATAGATTCTAATGATTCTTGTTTTTCTATTGATATTATTGATATCTCTATTTAGATTAGGTATAGAATACACTTTGCAAGAATACTTTGAAGCCGAATTAGACTATAGGAAAGAAAGAGAAGTGTGAATACCCTAAGATGCAAGATGTTATAGCTTAGGCAGGAGCTATTAATAAGATTTTAATTAAAATGGGTTCAAGGAGATATCTATAAGTTTTGAGACACGGTTAAGACTGTTTATTGAAGAACCACCAACTTGAGCTGAACTTAAAGTATGTCAAGCTAATGATGTTAAACAAAGCACTTTCTAGGAGGCAGCCGATATTTGGCATAGGTTTTTATAGTTTCTCTTAAAATCTTTTAGCTATCTTTGTTTTATTTTTCTTTTACTTCTTTTCTATGCAGCATAAACTTCTACAGGATCTCAATTGTAAGCTTTGCCAATATGCTCTCCACAACCATGACTTCCTTATGCTTTGTTATATTTTCACTCCCAAACCAAGGAAGTCTCAATTCCTTTTCTTTTTGTTCCTTCATGGGTTTTATCTGCTTTAGTTGACATTGAGGGCAATGTCTCATTCCAAGTATGGGGAATGGATAATTTGGAAAGATTAAATTAAGTAGTCTTGTTTTGTACTTTAATGAATTATGCAATTGTACTCAAAAGTCAAACACCCCCCCACCCCATCCCCACCCATGTGATATGATTTGTGAAGAATTTTGAAAATTTTGAAATTATACTCATTAGTTCTTTATTAAGTTTAGCATTTAAAAATTAAAAATAACTTGTGATTTACTCATTAAATTTGAATTTGGTATACCTGATTGAAATTGTATGATGAGATCTAGGTGAGACAAACTTACTTGCTATTTAATGATGGAATTTAGAGTTTAGAATTGGATCAAAGTCCTTAGTAAAAAGTTAATTGGTTATATTTCTAAGCTTATTGAGTTGTATATTTTCTTTTCAAAATTTTTGAGAGCTCATTTAATCTCTAATGAAAGGGCATATGAATTTTATCTCTTGGTAATTCTTCTTATAATAATCTCATTGAAAATCATTTGATTAGTTGATGTGCTTAACTGATTATAAAAGCTTAGTATGAGTGAGCTTTGGTTCCTCAAAAGAGTGAAATCTGATCCCACTGCTGAAAAAGCTGCACAAAAAAAAAAAAAAAAAGAGAGAGAGAGAGAGGGTTGGTGTGGGGAAAGAAGGGGTAGGTGGGTGGGAAGGGAGGGGTGAAGAGCTTAAAGAAGCAAGCAAGAACCCATCCAAGGAAAAAGGAAAAGATGGAGGCTAAAACCTCTTTGCTTGATAATTTTTGTAGAGGAAGAAAAAGTTGAAAAGTTTTGAAGAGGTTTAAAGAGGAAGATCTATGGGGAAAATGGATGTAAAATACTTTCACTTTTGATTAGTGTGCTTAAAGAAGTTGTTGAAAGGGCTATATACTCTTAAATAGGTGGTTGAAGTGTAACTAGGTCTCTTTTGCTCTACTTGACTTTATGTTTACTTTGTAACTTTAGAAGCTACTATTAAATGGTGAGGGTAAAGTTTGACTTACCTAGATTAGTTTTAAAATTTTGAGTTTTTGTATGGGTCATGCCCCAGCGGGTACCCTAAACGTGACAGCCCGCCGTACGTAATATTAAAACTTAAGAATGACTACCTCAGTCACTCGAAAGTTTCCATATCGGTACAAGGCGTACATTCACAACAAAGGAGACCGGTGGAGTAATGCATTTTAAGACATTGGCAGCGGAACATGCAAAATAACACTTAATATATTTCATTGAAATAAAAGTCTTACAGCTTCTAAGGGGCATTCCCCCGATAATTCATAATAACATGGTTCTAATATAACATAACTAAGCTAGAAGATTTTAGAAGAAATCTACTCTATAACTTCAAAATAGATTGCCTCCAAAAGCTTCTCAAAATAAGGATTCTACCCGGGAAATCAAGGTGGTCTCGGGTGCAAAAGATAATCCTGCAATATCAAAAGTCTATAGGAGTATAAGCATGACTAGCTTAGTGAGATATTCCTTACGCAATAGTACTCATAACAACAATCAAACAAGTTTATTAATCAAGCATATGAATGCAACAATCATATGATCAAACATTACATACGACTATCCGGTTTCGTATGTTTGATGGATTTACCCCTCCATCGGTGGTTAGGGAATGCTTTGAACTGGGTCCCGAACAACCTCCTCAAGTTTGCGCGCGTCTTGGGGTTCCAACGAACCGTACTACTAGTCCCCGGGCCTTCCATGCCCAAAGCGATCGATCCGGCTCGGCTACACCTTAAGGCCGTATTCCCCGAACGTCCTAACCCTCAAGATGTAGCTAGGCAGCTTACCTTTCCGGTCCCACGCTGAGGAGTAGTAGCAAAACTTCGAAATGATATTCTAAGTGATATGCATGGGCAATTTATTATATGAGGATTTCAATATTACATTAAATCATTTAAAGCGATCAAACAATATTTGCACCCATAACAATACATACATGGAAACATTTATATCAATCACAAATCGGGTTCCGATATGCTTATCGTTCATTGATCGCACACAACGAATCACATACATAATTCCCATAATATCCCACATGCATATCAATTTTATCTTTTCCTAACTCTAGTGCTCTATTCTACAAGCACATGCGCGAATACATAAGCGTAAAGGAAACTCACTCGTCCATAGCGCTCTAGGAGTCGAAGTAATCCTCGGGGAAGACAAGATCGTGATCCTCGACACCTAAACAAAAGAAATACCCAACATGAGTATTTCATCCAAGATCTATTCAAGTTCTATACTTCTATCTTAAAGAATTCGTAAAAATCGTATGGAATGGAAATTCCAACTTAAAATGGCCATAACTTGCTCATTTTAACTCGGAATTCCGCATATTATATACCGATTTCTACCTACTCGAAAAGATCTATCTATTTCTAAGGTTATTTTCATCAAAAGAAGTTATTTGGGTCTCGGAATAGTAGCGTACAGATTTGATACGAATTTTCCAAACTTTAAAACTAGAGTTTTCAATCTTTTCTTCACTCAAGGGCTTTTGTACAAAAATATAGATATATTGTATGGTTGAAAAATCCCTTGAATACTCATATGTACTCAAACCATAAGCATGAATTTAGTGGTATTGTCTCAACAATGTTCTTGTAGTACAATATGTTTTGAAAGTGAGATAAGCTTAATTTTTGTAAAGAAATTAGTTTTGTTAAGAAAATTTCTTATTTTACTAAAGGTGAGCATCTCTTTCTTTTAACTCCATTTCTTAAATAAAAGTAGTTTTAATCTCTTTCAAATTTCTACTACTTTATTTCTAATGTTTTGGAAAACATAATCTTTCTAAATACTTCATGGTTATATCCACTTTTAAAAGAAATCATCTTATAAGTAAATTTTGAAAAACTTATCTTAGACTTTAGTGTGGTGGAAAACTTCGACAATTGAATTTAAGAAATCCTTTGTTTAGTCTAAAGAAACTTCCTTATTTCTTTGAAAAGAGAATTTATAATAACTTTACTTTATGTATTTCTTGGTGAAAACCACATATTATTACTAAAACTTGAGCTAGCTTATCTAACTTTAGAAGAATATTTTTTAAGATAAATTTCAAATCTTTAAGGAAAAAACTTCTTATGTGACAAAATTTATATTTAAAAAGAGTTCTTATTCTTATTTTAAGAAAACTCATTTCTATTATGATTGAGACAATAACAACATATTCATGCATGAATGAGAATATGTAACCATGAAAAATATAAAAACAACATAAATAAATAAATAAGAGCATAAAAGTAAAGTCAAGTATTGGGAACCTTAGCTTCATCAAGGTATCCCGGGACTAAGAATAGACTAGTCCTCAAAAGAAAAGAAAAGCAAAGAAATAAATTGTTTTGACTTGATATGGACAAGTCTAAGACTAGAAAGACTAGTCTTAATTTGCATAAAACAAGTAAATAAATAAATTGCAAGACTTGAAATAAATAAATAACAAGTGAGCTTATATGCTCTAAATAAATATATATACATAATACTTATATAAGTTAGGTTAGAAACAATAATAACAATATCAACATAATAGTAACATAAAGAAAATAAGAACATGAACAAAAACAAAACATGAATAAATTGTTGCTTCTTTAACTCAATGAGTCTAAGAAACATACACTAAACTCATGTTAAGTTATATGAACATGATGAGTAAATAAGAGAAGTTTTACCTAAGTTTATGTGTTGGTTGAAGAAGAAAAGAATGGGTTGTAGTATTATGTGGGAAGGATTTTCTAAGGAAAAGAGAGAACTTGAGAGAGATGTTGGGAGAGGAATTTTGTGGAGTGATTTTGGAGAGTTTTAGTATGAATTTTTGTTGTGTGAAAGAATGGAAGAGGAAGGGGTATTTATAGATTTTTGGAGTGGAAATTTGTGTGATTAAATTAATTGAAATTGAAAATAAAATTGATGGAAGAGGGGGCATAGGGGCGCCGGTTTTGTGTCCTTAAGGGGGGGAGAAATTATTATTTTGTTTGTTTTGTATTAAAAGAAGTAATGTGTAAAGTATGATGTGATTAAAGTTGTATGGGAAGGTAAATTGTAAGGTATAGGTATGGTAGTGTGTAAGAAAAAGTAGAGATAGGTGAATAGTAATGAATAGTAGAAAAGTACTATGAATAGTAGACTAGACAATTAAAATACTGGTAGTAAAGAAAATACGCGTAAAAGGCCTATATCTGTTATTTTTAGTTACCAAAAAATTCTAAAATTGATATTTTTGAAAACCTTATATTTTTACGAATCTATTGGTGTTGTCGGAATATTTTTGCTATCCGGTGCTCCGGGGCACGGTTTTCGAAAACTGATCCCGATCGGATCCGAAAGACACTAGAAAAATTCGAATATGATATTTTTAGGCTTCCCTATATTATTACGAACCATTTTCCACAATTATTTCAATTTCGTTTTCTAGGGTTTAAGAACACGGGAGTGCCGGATCTAAATCCACTAGACTAATCGTATAACTAGGTTAACTTTAGGGTTTCATTTCAACTTCCAGTTCTTAGGGTTTGCTAATATTATCGAAAAATCTAGGGGCTTACAGTATGTTAAGTACATGTATAGTAGATTTGAGTGGAAGGCACTAAGGTTTGAGGTTGGTATGTTCAAAATTGAAAATCTGAATCTTATTGTGTGATTTGAAGTTCCATTGAGCCCTTGGGTATAGTTAATGATGGATTTCTTTATTCTTAATTATTTGCTTGAGGAAAAGCAAATATTTAAGTGTGGGAAAGTTTGATAAGTGACTAAAGACCTTTATTATTCACATTATTTTGATATGATATTATATAGATTTTATATGAATTATTAAAGAAGACGACGCTCATGTGGTTAAAATATTAATTTTAGGAATAAAAAAGATATTGAGCTTAATGAAGGCTTTTGCATGAGCTAAGGAAGATTTTTCATGAAGAACTAAGCAAAGGAGATGTTTTACAGCATACATGACATTTATGCACAAGTTGTGCAGAATGCTAGTGCAGAGGATGAAAAGCGACTAGTAAGCATTTCTAAAGTACACAAGGAAGTTAGATAAGCCATGCAACATGCTTACGTAGAGGTTGGAAAGTGAACAGAAGCGATTTTTAAAAGTATACGGCTTATGTGCACAAGCTATGTTCGTGGTAGTGCAGGCTTCTTTTTGCAAGAATTCATCATATTTTATCCTACATGGCCTCGTACACAACCATGTAAAAAGGTTGTATAGGATTTAAATGACTCCTTTCCTATAAATAGTGGCCTTAGTTCATCATTTACAGATTCTTGATCCTTTTTACAAACTATAGAGAGAAAAATAGGTGTGTTCAAGTAGAGATATGCTAGAGCTTATTGAATATCATAAGACTTCATTTTAAGGGTTGTAACTATGATTTCTATCTATTTCTCTTTCTTTTATCATTGCAATCACATCTATATGGAAAAATAGATTTCATTACCCTTGATCTTGAGGAACCCTAATCCTAATGTAGAGATTAGATTATTTTATTAACAGAAGTTCATGTTTCTTGAGTCTATTCACATTTTCTTTATTGTTCTTGTGATTAATTTATGGCAGAATTGATTACATATAGACATAGATTGCATGAATTTTCTGCATAAAGATTTATTCTTTCTAAGGAATCATGAATTCTAATGCAATTCTGTATGTATCTAGTAACAAAAGACATTTCCAATGGACATATAGGATTATAATTCAATCATCTTGAAAGAGAGATTGATGAAACTAGGGATTCTTGTAGTTCAAGAACTTAAACAATCCATTAATGAATGTTTTATAAGGAATTGGAAATAGAGTTAGTGGTGGATCAAGATGACAGGTATATTTTATGATTGATATATATTTTCAAAAGCGTGATATCATTTGTTATAGGGTTAGGTAATTAAGTAGTTATTAATTCTTATTTCTATCACTCGAATTAGACAAGCTAAATAGTAGAATTAGGGTAAGTACTAGTAGTTATATGTCTCGGTGGAATAACCCCTATGCTTACACCGATACTATAATTGATAGGTATGCTTACCTAGGATTAGTTACATGGTAAGAATAGGGTTTTAATTTAATTTGATCGATTGTGATTGAAAAGTCCACACTAGCAGCTAAAAGCTCATACATGAGCATTTGAATAAAGGAAACCATGAAGGAAACTCCTCTCCTCTTCTTTCTCAAGAATGTTGAGGGATGATGGTATCATGGGGGGAGATGAGGTTCCCTCTTTTCCCTAAACTCACCATTGTGATAACACTCTAAAGTGTAAATGAGATAAAGGAAGATTTCTCTCTCTTTTTTCCCCTTGCCATGAGCATCAAATACTCACTAGAGAGAGTTTCAAGCTTTACTTTTCATCATAAAAGTCTCATAAGGAGTTTAAGTGCTAAAGCAAACAAAGACAAGGAAATAGCATCATGCTTCCTTGATTATAGGCATGCCAAAACTCCAAGGACTCAATAATTCTCCTTCATTTCCCTTTTTGGCCGAGAGCCATATAGGTCACCCATGTGAGTTTCAAACTTTTATTTCTTTAAATAATAATCCTAATAAGTCCAATGAAATTATTAGATGCAATAATGATCAAAATAAGAGGAAAGTGTTAAGCTTTCATAGTCAGTTGCATAATGAAATCCTAAGGACTAAAACTAGGTGTGACATCCATGTGCCTTGCTTAAGTTGTTAACTTTCCATCATGAGCTCATAAGTGGGAACTTAAGAGTGTTAAAAAGATACTAAGGGAAACTCCCCCCCTCTCTTTTTCCCTCATTTGTTGCAAACCCCTAAGTTTTAGGGTGGTAACCTTATAGGTAAGATCTTAAAATAGTATTAGAACTAAAACCCTAAAGTCAAGTTAGATCGACCCTGAACCCATAGAAACCCTATACTGGATTAGATATAATTCTAGAATCCTAAGATATTAGATGGAAATGGAAAAAGTGAAAATCTTAAAAATAAGATGAGTATAAGGTTTATACCTTAAAATAATAAGATTACTAGAAACCCTAGTCGTCCTAACCCTTTAAGATAACAGTTTACATACCTAATCATTGACACATAAATCATGGCAATGTAATCCGACAAACAATTAATAGTAAAATAAAATTAATTTATTCATATAATATCAGTTACAATTTCATCAACTTATAAAAATGTTACCTACACAACTTATACACGTATTTTATCCCCTATAAGTAAATTACTTATCTTTTTAACTAATATTCATTACTATTTATTACCTTTCATATCAATCACCTTTTCATATTACTCTTCCACCTACATTTACTTTTCTAATACCTATTTTTACACATGTAATACCTTACATTACTTTTCATAATAAGAACTCTTTCTTTTCTTTTTTTCTTCTCTCTCTCTCTTCCTTCTCTCTATTTTATTTTCTTTTTTATTTTTCTTTCATACTTTAATTCCCTCATTTTTCCCTCTATATAACCCTTCACTCCTTCATTTTTCTCGCAATTTTCATAACTGAGTTGTGGTTTGCTCACCTTCGTATAGATTTGATTAGTTACAAGACCATTAGAGTTGATCTATACTCAGAAGTTGATGTTGATATAAGTTAGCAAATGATCATGGCTTGAATTGAAGAAATAGCATAGTGTTTTTGTGTAAAGAACAATATTTGTATAGTTTTATGTAAGAACTCAATGTAAGTGGTGCGCAATACTATTCTTGTATGTGATCTATCTGTATCTAATATTTCTTATTCTAAACAACCTTTGGATCTTGTTATAACTGTCCACGCTATAGGGCATTTTAGCTGTACAATGCTCATGTGCCTTTCTGGAACCCTCAAACGGTTTAATACAAATGTCTATGACTCCAGTTCACTACATGGTATATTGATACTGCTAGGGTATCCTGTGCAGGCGTGACAGTCGATTTGCTCAAGATAAGAAATTTCCCCTTATCTATTAAGGGAAGTACCCTTACCAATTTTAAGTAAGTGTAGCTTGATTAATATGGAACCCTTCCAGAAACATGTTCCTATTTAGGAAAGTAGCAAATTCCTTCTTACGATAGTCAATAGACCAGATAAGGTTACTTTCCTTTAGGGAAGATAGGGTTAGGAGAAATGGTCAGTAAACCCTACAGGGGCCTAATTATTTTATAGGCATAATAGTCTTTTGCTAAAGAGGTTGGCATATGAGGGGATGAGGTTTGATTAGATCTACGGGGTCTTCGGCAAAGAATGCCTATCAAAATTAGTCCCCTCACTCCCTTCAAGGCTGACCTATGATTAGGCGAGCTGGAGTGATCTACGATACTAGGCTGGTTATAGTCTTGGTTGCTAGTGTAGCAAGCTATGGGATATGTCAGCTATGCTAGTGAGGCTATTCGTAGTTGAACTAAGGAAGTACCCCTAGGTGTAATTAGGAATTGTACACAGTCAGCCCAAGCTTTTGTCATCTGTTGGCAATTAGTGATGTTTAACTAAGGTCTGATGCAGCTAATGACACGTGCTGGCTTCTTATACCAATGTTACTTCACACGATTTGGTCTCTCTAAGTGAAATTCTTTAGTAGGTGATTAGATGAGGGTCTATCTTTAGGTGTCTACTCTATGCCATCGTAGTGGGTGTCGAATCCAACAAATATATTATCCTACTCTCAAAATATATATAACTTATATATAACAGTGAGTAAGGTTATATCCATAGAGATTGGTGAAATTTATTTCTATTCAGAAATCAGATGAAGAAGAGAAAAAAAGGGGTTTTGTTAAATTCAAAGAAAATTAATTATATCTAAAGCTAATAAACAAATTACAAAGTATGAAATGGAATAAAAGAATTCCTAACCAAAGGTATTACCCCAACCCAGTTCATAGGATTGATCATTGATACAAAAATTTCCATTCTTTATCTTGGATAAACTGGTTATGGCTGTTAACAAGCTCTGACAACCTATCTCTCCTTACTTTGTCAATAATAAAAAGAAGCTTTATGACTGTTTCCCTTATCAATTAAACAACCTTAAAGAAAACTCTTAAGATTTAGTCTATCTGTAAACCCCCAAAGTTTTGTGATCGGTTTAGCTTAAACCCTAAATGGAAAGTCAATCGGAAGTCCTAAAGTCAACAAAACCCTAGTTTGACGTAATGGTTTAAGTCTGACAATCCCATGTTAGCAACCCTAAGAAAGTAAATAAGAGATTAGTATGTAGAATAGTTCGTAATTACATAAGGAAGCTTAAAAAGATCAGATTAGTAAAACCGCAAATCGTTTTGAACCTAAACGGATACAGTTCTTGAAAAACGTGTTACGGGCCTCGGAATAGTAAAAATATTCTGGATATATCATTAGACTGGTAAAAATATAAGGTTTTCAAAAATATCAGTTTTATAATTTTTTGGTAAGTAAAAATAACAGATATTGCAATTATACACGTATTTTCTTACTACTGGTACTTTATTAGTCATATCTACTTTACATTATACTATTCACTACTATTCTACACTATTCTTTTGTCTCTACTTTTTCTAACACCTACTCTTATAACACCATAACCTATTACCTTTACTTTTTACCTTTCTCATAACTTTATTTCACATCTACCTTACTTATTATTACATTTAATCAACAAAAATACAAAAACCAAACTCTATCTCTCCCCTCTCTCTTGATGGCCGGCGCCTCCCCCCCTTACACTCTCTCTCAATTTTGTTTCAATTTTCTTTATTTAAATCACACAAAAATTCACTTCTCATTTCCTATAAATACCCTCCTCCTCTTTCACTTCTTTTACACAATTACTACCTACAAATTCACTATCAAATCTCTCTCAAATTTCCACTCAACACTCTCACCAAATACTCTCTCAAAACTCTCTCAAAATATTTTCCAACCCCTTTCTACATATAGAAAACCCATTCACACATATTATCCCAAAACACTCTTTAGGTAAAAATTTCCTTTACCAAATTCTTCTTCTTATGTCGTGTAACTTTATATGACCATGGTGTGAGTTTCCAAAAACTAAATGTTATGGAAGTTACACTATGTTCATGTATTATTCCTGTTCATGAATATCTATTTATTTATTTATGTTGTTACTTTACTTTGTTCATATTATTATTGTTATTATACTTAACTAAGTATTATTATGTATCTACATATATATATATTCTTTAGAGAATATAAGCTCACTTGCAATTTATTTATTTTCATGCAAAGTAATTTATTTATTTCTTGTTGTTTTAAGACTAGTCTCTAGTCCTAGACTTGTCCTCATCAAGTCAAAACAATTTTCTTTTTTTTTTTTTTTGGGACTAGTCTACTTCTTAGTCCCGCGAGCCTTGAAGAAGCTAAGACTCCCAATACTTGATTTTATTTATTATTTATGTTATTTTTGCTTGTTATTATTTCTCATAATCATGTCCATTAAGATTGTTGTCCAAATCTTTAAAGCTCCTATTATACTTTGACAAAAAGGAGATTTTATCACCTAAGAATGGTTTTATATGAAATATAAATTCTATGGTTTAACAAAAGTAAAGTTATTCTTTTCCAAGTTTTAAGAAGAACTCACTACAATTTTAAAAATTACTTTTGTTTTAAAAAAGCTTTTTAAATTATTTCTATATTACTTTGTTTTCTTAAAGGAAGATGACTTTGGTACTAAAATATTTATAAAAACATGATATAAGGAAACTCCTTAAAATGAAAATGAGAATTTAGAAAAGATGAAATTTATCTTATCGAAAAGTCATTTAGGAAAATAGTAAGATAAACATAAAATGATTCTTGAAAACAAAGGAATCAAAATATTCGTTTTAAAGGATTTACAAAAAAGATTTCTTGTAACCTATGGTTTTCTACACTCTTAATTAACATTGTTTTACTCAAGAAATTTGAATGGACAATAAACACTTGAGCATGGATAAAATACGAGCTATATATCTATAAAAAAAGGAATTTTTTTCAACTATATAGATAACTAAGTATTCATCAAAGCAATTTTTGGATGAGTTAATGTTTGAAACAAATTGCTTTTGAGTTGGGGAAATTCGTTGTGAATATGATCACCACTGTTTTGGAGCTTAAATGATCTAATTTGATGAAAATAGTTTTAGAAATAGATAAATCTTTTCGAGTAGGTGGAAATCGATATATTATATGAGCGATTCCGAGTTAAAATGACCAAGTTATGGACATTTTAAATTGGAATTCTCTCTTGTACGAACTTTGACGTTCTTATGTCATAGTTTTGTCAAATTTCAAGAAAGTCCTCAAGAAATACTCATTTTTGGTATTTTCCTTGATTAGGTGATTCCAAGGAAGAATACCTGTACCTCGAAGATTATTTCGACTAAATGGATGTTTGAACAACTCATCCGTTTAGAAGAAGTGTCGACATGGCAACATGAGTTTATTTTCTTAAAAAGGCTTTACTTGTTTGTGCTTGTAGTTTAGTCGCATTAGAATTAAGGAAAGATAAATTGATATGTATGTAAAAATTGTTGAAAGTACTATAAGCATATCGATACAAGAATTAATTGTAAGCAATTGTTTGTTTTAGTATAGTATTTGATATATATGAAATTTTATGATCACCTTAAAATTGTTAATAATGATGATATGATAATTTGAATAAATTGATTCATGCATACCACGAAATGAGTCACATTACATGGGGTTATTATCCTTGGGTGAGAAGAATGGTAGCTCGGTCAAAAGTAACACTTGACGGTTATGATTGAAAGCGATTGCTTGGCGACATAGAATTAAATGCTTGGCGGAAGTCCGGAAGCATGGCTCAAATTGAGTAGACTTAATATGCTTGGCGGTATTGATCGAAAGCATAATTTATCTAAAACTACTCGTTTTGAGATTACGTATCACCAAACCCCAAATGGAGGGTGTAAATCCATTCAACATATAGTTCTCGGAAAACTATATGCCTTGTTTGCCTACGTGTATGTTGCATTACATTTGATTGCTTAAATAACTTATTTGAATTTCACTACACAAGAAGTTTACTTGTGGAAATAATTCTCACTAAGCCTATTAGTTTATACCCCTATAGATATTTTTTGCAGTTTACCTATTTATGGTTGAGGCCACGTGGACACTGTAACCAGGTATTTTCCTTTTTTTAAGGAATTTGTAGATGAAGTTTAGTGTTGGATAAGATGTAGATTTCATATGAATTTCCTTGTAATAGATTATAGTTAAAAGAAGCTGGGGAATGCCCCTAAGACCTGTAAGACTATTGTTATAAATAAATAAATATTATGAATCCTCTTTTCTTAAGTTGTTATTGTATCTTCTTAAGCTTCATAATTCCATGTATGGTCCTTTAAAATTGTGAGAGCACGCTTTACACTTAATATCGAAGCTTCTGGGATTGACTAAGGTTGTCATACTTAAGCTTTAATATTGAGTGTGGCAGACTGTTATGTTTAGGATATCCCTTGGGGCGTGACAATTTAAGTTGGTATTAGAGCATGGTTAAGAATCTAGGAATCATAATTATAGAATTGGACTTAAGAAGAAACAAGATAGAATAGGTAGAATAAATTTTTTGACTTCTCTCTCTTTTGCATAGATTACCTTAGACGAGGCCCATCTACAAGCTAAGAATTTTAGAAAAGGACTCTTTGAAGCCTTGGAAAACTACCTTCTAAGACTTAGGGTGTTGTGTAAGGAGTTTGCTTTGGCAGGTCAACCCAAGACCATCCGAGAAATGTTTTTGACATGGAAGAGAGGATTGTTGACTTAAAAGTAGAAAGGAGTAGTACAGACCATCCATAACTATTCCATAGGAAAGAAATTGTCTGAGATAGAAATGATCTATGCTGTAGAGAGGATCGCCGCGATAGCCGGAGACCAACTGATGCTGAAGGAAGCTACGTTTGTCCTTAGGGATGACGGAAACCGAACTTTCCCCGACTTTCGAACTTGGACACTAATTGGACCAGTGTTCGTGTACACACACGACGATTTAACGGATCACCTAGAATGGATGATAGTTGATCTCAGCAAAGCTTTCCACTGGCATGGAGTTTACCAAGAAGTTCTACGACTACCAACGGAAGTATCCACTGAGCCACTAACCTTCACAGGAATCCAGCTAAGAAGAAATGAAGTTTTACGCCTAAGTAGGAATGGAACAGTAATAAGAGAAGACGTTATGATAGAAGCAAGTGAAGAGTCTGAGGAAGAATTCGAGGAAGATCCAGATAAAGGCCAAGAAGAAGGACCAGAACAAGAAGTAGAAAACCAGATAGCTCCGGGAGATGATGAACCCTGGAATAGCGAGGATCCAGCAGGAATCATCCACTATCTAGAGGAATAGTAGGCTCGGAGGAGACAGGAAGCAAACCCAACCATGGACGTAGACGTTACCCCACCAACAACAAATGAGAACGATAGCGTAAAAGCTGGGGAGGATGTTACCTGGAGAACCATTCATGATATAGTGCCGGATCTGGCTGAAGCTGAACTGGCTAACATACATGAAAGATCGAGGGAAGCAGCCAAAAAGAGGAAGAAATATTTTCAACAATTTATGAGAAAAAGAAACCCAGGGTCGTCCAGCAGAAACCTTGGAGATACGCTCGAAGAATGAAGGAAGGAAGGAAGGAGGAAACCGAGCATATCCCCTTTTAGTCCATCTCAAATTTTGTAATTAATGATTAGATCAACGATCTTAGTTTATCTTTTAAGTTTTCGGAATTGTGTTTTGTTGTCTTCTCTATGATTGTTGTAGTTTACCTTATTGCTATTTCAATTTCCATGTAAGGGTCTTGTACTTGCTATTTTCTAATGAATTTATGCTTTATTTATGATCTTAAAATTTACCTTAAATTAAATTTTATTTCAGTAACTATTTACGTAAGTAAGTTTCCATTATATTTGCAAAAATTTCCGTAAAAGATTTACCTAAGATATAAAAACATTAAACCTAACTTGAAAAAAAAATTTTAAACAGCCAAAGTAGAAGAGGACGTAGAGTGGAGCAAAGTGCCTCTAACCAATCGGAAGTTGAAGCAGAGCAGCTTGCTGCTCAAGCAACTGCTGCACCTCAAGTAGACTTACACGCTACACTGGGACATTTGACCCAAGTGCTAGAAGCAATTAGGTATAACATGTCTGCACCTGCACCCGTACCTGAACCTGCACCAGCACAGATGCCTGTACCAACTCCGCTGCAATAGCAAGTGTCAACTGAAGCATCTGTGCAAAGGAGCATGCACTCCCAAAATGCACCATTACCTCCACCCCCACCGTTAAGGCTATAGAAGAGTTCGTTGCCTGATTTTATCCAAAGTAACTGTTATTTTGATGGAGCTTACGGTCAGCCAAATGAGGTCGAAGATTGGCTTGCTCAGATCGAAAAGTCTTTTGATGCATATGAGGTCCCGCATTACCTATAAATCAAGGATTGGACATTCATGCTTCGTCTGAATGCTAGAATATGGTGGGAATCAAAGAAAAGAGAGCTAATGATCCCAATCACTTGGGAAATGCTCAGACATAAGTTCTTGGAAAATTATTTCTTGGGAAGCTTACGAGTAAGGTATAGTGCAGACTTCTCACAAATTTCTCAGAAAGGAAGGACCATTGAGCAGTACGAGACTGAGTTTAGCAGATTGCTGCAATATACCCCCGACTCCTACAAGTATAGCGAGGAATTGAAAAGACAAGTCTTCCTAGGAGGATTGGACGAAGACCTGAGAATGAGGTTGGAATAATTTGACATCAAAAGTTACCGAAAATTGGTGAAAAGAGCTCGAATTGTAGAAGGAGCAAGGAAAAGGAGGGAAAGAATAGAAGAAGAGAAAGCCCTGATTTTTGGGAAAAATTTTTATGGTGGATCCAATTCCACACCCCCACAAAAGAGATTCAAGTTCTCCAATAACTATAGGAAAAATGATAACAGTGGGAGGTTCATACCTAAAAACATCAATTGCTGGAAGTGCAATAGAGCACACTACCCCAAGAAGTGCCCTCAGTTGTTTAGGAAGTGCTTCTTCTGTGGGGACGCAGACCATAAGATGTCGAAATGTTCAAAGAAAGAAAACAATACTTGCTATGTCTGCAAGCAAGTAGGGCATTTCGCCAACGAATGTCCACAGGGGAGGAATGTTTTGACGAGGTCTTTCGGAGGAGCTGTTCCTGTAAGGACCGATAATAGGGATGGAAGTAGAAGTGGAAGCAAGTTAAGATCCATTGCTTTGGGATTCAAAGTCTACAACATGGAAGGACAATGGATAACCAAAGAGATAGATGAAGAGGAAGGAGACTTGGCTGCCTAGGATTACAGTAGAGGCTATAGTTGTGACTTGGGAATTAGTAAGCCTTGAACCTTCTTCATTGTTTATTCTTTTTTTTTTAACAATACAAGAGTTTAAAGATAAGTAGATATATGAATAGAAATAGTAATCCCCCTGAAAGATACGTAGGAAGCATATAGGTAGGATGACAGAATGCTTTTGCTCTTTTACAGAGCAACACATTCTTTCATTACACCTAGTCTAGATAAGAAGTTTGGGCCACCAATAACAACGACAACCTCTGATTTTAAGGACAAGACCCCCACGAGAAGTGTTGTTATAACCCAAGAAGTGTGGAAGGATTATCTAATAAGGATACAAGGACATCCATCCACTTGTGACTTCATAAGTGATGGAACTAAGCAAATACGAAGTAATGAGTTGGTTATCTCTTGTTAAAGCCACATTTGATTGTCGCAATAAGAGCATATAATTCGTGGACCAAAAAGGAAGATAACATTCGTTGGAGAATCTACTATTGCAAGGAAAGAAGAGTTATATTTGAGTTGTGGGAGGAAGTTCCAAAGGAAATGGATAACTACCTTGATGACACGGAAGAAGAAAAAGAGAAACCTATCTTGGAAGATATCCCCATTGTCAATAAGTTTCCAAATGTTTTTCCCAATGAATTATCTGGATCACCTCCGAAGAGAAAGATCGATTTCGAGATTAACTAATGGCCAATACGGAACCAATTGCTAAGGCACCATATCGAATGGCCCTAGTGGAGTTAAAAAAATTGGAGAAACAGCTACAAGAACTTTTGGATCAAGGTTTTATACAACCAAGTCTGTCACCATGAAATACACCAGTTTAGTTTGTAAAAAAAAAAAAAAAGGATAGATCCCTAAGATTATGCATTGATTATCAGGAGATGAACAAAGTCATAATCGAGATTGAGTACATGCTCCCTAGGATTGATGATCCCTTTAACCAACTACAAGGAGCGAACATGTTTTCTCGCATTGATTCAAGGTCAGAATACCACCAACTAGGGATCAATTCAAAAGATGATTCGAAAGACTGCTTTTCAAACTCGTTGTGGACACTATGGGTTTCTAGTAATGCCTTTTGGATTGACCAGCACAAACCGAGTATATAAGTCTCAGTTAGAGTGTGTAATTGACGATATATTGGTCTATTCTAAGATAAAGAAATTAAACAGGACGAAAGGAGATAGCTAGAACGATAATCTTAGGATCAATTATTAACCTAAGAGAGTAAAATGCCATTGTAAATGTGTTAAGCCACAAGAGTTATGGAGAAGTTGCTGCCTTGCTCACAAATTAGAAGGAGTTGATGAAAGAATTTGATAAAGATGAGCATTGAATTCATGGGACAAAGTGAGAAAGTGGAGATAGTTAATATAGTATTGGAACCAACTTTGATAGCAAGAGTTAAAGAAGCTTAATGCTAAGATGAGAAGATACAAATGATAAAGAGGGAAATATAGGAAGAAAAGTGTATTGATTTTATGGTCAACGATGATGATGCCGTGGGAATTGAAGGACGACTTTGTGTGCCTGAGGATAATGAAATAAGAAAGGAAATTATGGGCAAACCTCATAACTCAAGATATACGGTACATCCGGGAGGAACTAAATAGCTGACCTTATCTTCATGTTGTGTAGTCTTGGATAAACCATGCGTGAAAGCAATCTTCAATGGCTTTTTTTTTTTTTTTTTTTTTTTAATATCCCTTTAAAATAGCAAAGTTGTAATTATGATTTCTTCCTTCTTGAAAACAACTTCTTTGGATAAACTTTAACAAATCTTTTCCTCTATCTTCATATCTTTGCATGCGTCATCGATCTAAACAGCTGGGGTGTACATAATATGATAAAAAGGAATTGCAACAACTTCTATTTAATTTAAAATCTGTAGAAATTGTAAACGCCTGAATTTTTCATAATTCTTAAAAAATAAGTTCTAGAGTTAAATACCAAAACGAAGACCTTGAAAACCGAACCAAGTTAAAACCGAATTCTAAATAAGATCTAATACGAAAATTCTTAACCTTGAGAAAAAGAGGACCCTCAAAACAAAATGGAAAACCTAACAATCGTCTGATTCAATATCCGTACGCCAACCAAATCAGCTATCTGATCCCTAACACGAAAATCAAGATGATATATCCAAACAACAATTGACGACGACAAAATACTAAAACCTTAAATCCTTCAATGAATTTTAGAATTAAAATTTTCAATTGCCGCCAAAGTCAAACGGAGTCAACCTATAACCTTAAACTCGGTTAAATAATCCTAGGAACTAAAAAATATTAAATAAATCATAAATAAAACAAAATAAAACATAAATATTGAATCAAAACTATAACACAATCAAAAACCCCAAAATTTTATGATCTTACGAATAAATCAAAAAGCCGAAAGTCAAACTAGAACCCCAAAAGTCAACAAAATCTACAACAAACCCTAGTGTTTAAATCCGACAATCCACGCTCTTAAACCCTAAGCAATGGAATTGAGATAATTAAGGTAACAGTTTGTAATAATATAGAGAAGCTTAAAAATATCATATTAGTTAATTTTTAGTGTGTTTCAAACCCAAACGAGATCAGTTCTTGAAAAGCATGTCCCGGGGCTCAGAATAGTAAAAATATTCCGATAACACCGCTAGATTCGTAATACTACAAGGATTTCAAAAATATCAGTTTTATAATTTTTTGATAACTAAAAATATCATATATCGCATTTTTACGCGTATTTTCTTTACCACTGGTATTAATTTGTCTAGTTTACTATTCATAGTATTATTTCTACTATTCATCTATTTCTACTTTTTCTACTACCTATTCTTACTATCAATATACCTATTTTCTTACATTTTACCTTTCCTATATAACTTTATTTCACATCATACTTTACGAATTATTACTTTTCTTTACAAAAATTAAATTTTTATCACATCATCTCTCTCCTTCCCTCTCTTTGTTGTCCACTCTTCCTCTCTCTTTCTCTCCATTTCTTTTCTTTTCATTTATTTAATTAACTCATAATTCCTCTATATTCAACTATAAATACCTCATTTCCTCCACTTCTTTCACACACTCATTTTACATGACAAAACTCTCTCAAAATTTCTCCACAAATCCTCTCCAAAATCCTCTCTAACCAACTCTTTCGAACATTCTCCTCTACACAAAAAACCATTTACCACATATTACTACCCACAATTTTACAACTATTATCTTCTTCTTCAACACAAACACCTTTAGGTAAAGGTTTTCTACCATTGATTTCATGTCATATAACTTAGCATGACTATGGTGTTGTTTCTTAGAAACTCATGTGAGTTGTAGAAGCAACAACATGTTCATGTTTTGTTTTTACACATGCCAATTATTTCGATTTTATTATTTTGTTATTATGATGATACTATGTTGATATTATTATTATGCTCCTAACATAACTTTGTATATATATTATTATCTATATGTATATCGATATATTTTTTAGAGCCTAAATGCTCACTAACTCTCACTAACATGATTTTATTATTCTTATTATTATTATTCCGCTTACTATTGCTTTTTTTTTCTTTTCTTTTCTTTTCTTTTCTTTTCTTTTGAGACTAGTCTATTCTTAGTACTGAGATACCCTGATAAATCTAAGGTTCTCAATACTTGACCGAAAAGCCTTGATGAAGCTAAGGCTCCTAATACTTAGCCTTATTGTTTTGCTTATTATTGCTTCTTATATCTTTCCTCTATTATTATGTGATATTCCCATCTTTTTCATACTATATAATCATGTGCATGCATCATTATAATGATATTGTCTCAACAAAATTAAAGTATAATTTTCTTTAATCAAGGAAAAATGGAATCGAACTCTATTACTATATAACTTTGAACCTAAATAAAGATTTTGTCATACAAAATATAGAAAAAGTATTTTTATAAATTTTTAAAAAATTTAGACAAACTTATCATAAATTTTCTTCAATGACAATAAAGATAATTTTTACCAAAGAAATTAACTAAGGAAATAAACACTGTCTTTTTATGATAAGTAACATGATGTTTATTAAAATTTAGTGTTAATAATTCATTGATAAGTAAATTTTTCATAAAAGCTTACTTATAAGATTTTCACTAACTCTATAGTAAAAACCAATAATTAAACTAGTTTTCAAAGTTAAGATAAGAATCAAATCACTAGTATGATAAATCCCGTAGAGAAATAAAAGTTTGTGAAGTTTCTAAATGATAAACTCAATTTCAAAGAAATAAAATAATATAAAAATGATAGGCTCAAAAAACAATAGATATTATCAACAACTTAAGAAAATATTGAAAGTGATTCTTCCAAGTAAAAATTTCGTAAGGAACTTAAAAGACCAAGTTTTTGAAAATAAAATTTATCTTTAAAGAAGTTAAAAAATAGAAATATAAGAGGAAAATACTTATTTATAATCTTCAATCAAAACCATTTAAAAAGGAAAAATGTACGTAATACAACTCAAATTTTTAGAAAACATTAACAACTTATGAGAAATTTTGGAAACTTCATTTTTCCCACTAGAGATAAAATTTGTAGATATCCTTAAAGACCAAAGTTCAGAAAATTTAATTTGTCTTAGAAAAGAAATTACAAAACAAAGTTTATAAGAATATAATCATTTATAATAACCTAAGAATTTACAAAGTTTTTTCAAAACACTTAAAGAGGAAATTGTTAAAGTTCAAGTTTTCATCACCATAAGAGAAGTTGTTTTATCAAAAATAATCGTTGAGACAACATCATTAAAATAATATGAGTGTATATATATATATATATATATTCAAAGGATTTTTCAATCATATAAATATCTATATCTTTTCTTAAAGGATTTTTTTTTATTGAAGAAAAGTTTGAAAATTTGTATTTTGAGGACTTGGAATTTTGTAGTAATTATGTACCCTACCTTTCTCAAACCTAAATGGATTTTTATGATAAAAGTTACCTTAGTAATAGATAGATCTTTTCGAGGAGGTAGAAAACAACATATATATGGAAAATTCTGAGTTAAAATAAGCAAGTTATGACCATTTTAAGTTGGAATTTCATTCTATGCGATTTTTAACGAATATAGTAAAATAGAATTAGAAAGTTTAAGTATAACTTCTACGAAATACTCGTCCCAGGTATTTCTTTTGCCTAGTTGATGAAGAATACGAGATTTCTCTTCCTAAAGATTACTACGACTAAGAAGATTGCGAAATGAACAAGTGAGTTATTCTTCTTAATTTGTTACCTTGTTTGTGCTTGTAGAGTAGTGACATTAGTATACTAAGAAAAGATAAAAATAAACATGTATGGGGAATTCAGGGATATATATGCATGTGTGATTGTAAGCCCCCGTTTTCTTAGCAAACCGAACTCGGTTTCAAAAATTGGAACCGGAGGCCGAAACCCTAAAAGAATACCCTAAGGCTAGTTTGGAACCTAGGAACTCTAAGTCTGACAATACCAAGGACGAAACCTCGGAATAATAAAAATAAGTTAGCTTTAGAATATAGTCCTAAATAATATACCGAAATATAAAAAGTTCATATTTAAGAGAAATTCATCCATTTCGAATTTGATAGGAGTCTGTTTTCGAAAAGCGATCATCGGGACTCAAAAATAGAAAAATATTCTATATGACTCTTTAGAACCGAAATTTAATAAGGAATTCAAAAATATAATTATAAGAATTTTTCGGTTTATAAAAATTACAGTTATAACCTTTTTATCGTATTTTTATTACTACCAGTAAATTAATTATCTAATCTACTTTTGATTTCTAATCACACTATTCACCAAGTACAACCACCCATACCCTATTTTTACATCCTTACAACCTATTCTCACAACCTTACATCATATTACTTACAATTTACTCTTCTAATACATTTTCATTACTTAAATTACTTATTTAAATTTGAAACTTACACAACACAAAACAAAACATCTCTCTCTCCCCCCCCTCCCTTACACACTCCCTCTCTTTTTGTTTCATTTTCCTCCTTTTATTTAATCAAAACAAACCCTAATTTCATTTCTATAAATACCTCTTTATGTCTTTCATTTTTCACTTTCTCTCTTTTCACTAAAACAAAACTCTTGCAAAAAATTTTTTTCCCTTCCTCTCTCCCTCTCTAGTTGCCGTGAGCCCCCCTCTAGCACACACACACACACACACTTTTTCTTCAAGTTTTCTTGCTCCACACACTAAATAGGTAATAGATCTAAATCCCAGCACAAATAAAACATGTGATGGAAAGATCATATATGTGTGGTTCCATCAAAATCCCCATGAGCATTGTGCAAGGGATATGAAAACACTTGAACATGATGATTTATGCCATCACAATGTTGTGGATCTTATCATTTAAGTAGTTTTACTATATTTTGCTATATTATTGCTTTATATGGTTAATATTAATATTTTTGCGTTTATATTCTTCTACTATCATCGTCTTCATAATGTTCATTTTGCATTTGCATCCATAACATGAATGATATAATAGATCTATTTGTTTTGAGTACATAAATGCCATAGATATTTGTCTTATGTATATAAAAGACTTGTAGTATGATATTATTAATGGGGATGTTGCCAAAAACTCAAGATCTATTTTTGTTTCCATCAAAAACAAATTTTCAAATTCGGATCTTGAAAGATACCCACTTTGAAAACCTCTTTTCCAAATCCAAAATCAATATTCTATATTAAAAATGAAGGGCTTATGGGATAGGTATCATAAAGGAATGATTTTGATAAGTTAAACTTAGTTTTACCAAGAGATATTTTAAAAATAAGAAAAGGTTACAAAAGTTAAGTTAGAACTTGTTTCAACTCCAACAAGAACTAAAAATTCGTAATTTGGAAGAGTGGATATGTAAACTCCTATTTTCTAATCCCAAAATAAGAGTTTATTAGATAAATGGAAGCCTTAGGGAATAGGTTTGGTTAGGACTTAATTTTAGAAAGATTAAATGAGTTTTACACAAGAAATAATCTCAAAACAATTTAACAAAAATTCGAATTTAGAAATGACTCATATTTTAACACCTATTTTCAAATTCCAAAATGAGGATTCTAATGGAGAAATGAAAGCCTTTAGGAATAGGTATAGTAAGGGCTTAATTATAGCAAAAAAAAAAAAAAGAAATTTATCAAAGAATATTCCTAAACAAAGGAAAAGTTTCAACACAAATCAAACTCTATATTCACCGCCAATAATTTTTGTAAAATTCATAATTAGGCAAGACCCCTACTTAAACATCTATTTTCCAACTCCTAAATGAAGAAATTTATTAAAATAATGAAGGTATTAGCCATATAGGTCATCAATCCTTTATTTTAGTAAAAACAAGGGTGACTTTGCAAGAAATAAAAATAGTTTTTCTAAGTCAAGTATTCTTTAAATTTTTGCAAATTAAAAGTTTTCTAAAAATTCTTTTAATCAAATATCATCAAGAACATACATATAGATAGCTCATAACATGTCATTCATGACAATAACATATTGATTTTGTATGCACATATAATATACTTGGTAGAAACAATGTAAAGTTCACAAAACGATTTCGGAAATATGGTTTTTAGCTACTAATCAGATCTGATCCAAGCTTTTCAAGATCCAAAAGTTTTCAAAACTTAGGAACAACATAATAAATATATAGATCTTTCTAAGTAGATAGAAATCAACTTCTTATTTATGAAATTCCGAGTTAAAATGACTAAGTTATGGCCGTTTTAAGTTGGAATTTCCAATAACTATGAAAATTACGAACTTGGAAGATTTTATTAAATAAGTTGGAATTAGTTATGGTTTGAAATAGTCATTTGGGTATTTCTTTCGTTTAGGTAACTTTGAATCGGAGGAATTCTTGCCCTCGAATTATTACAAATAGAGACCGGTATCCATGGCTGAGTGAGTCATACTTCCTATTTACGATTCCATATTGTGCTTGTAATTTATAGTTGCACTAGAATGATCGGCAAAGAAAAAAAATAGGAAATGCATGATGGGTAATTTTGGGATTTTGTATGCTACCTTGATGTGGTGAGAAAAATGTGTTAAGTATATCGAAACCGGGTGATTAATTGATGTATGTCCATATGCTATGATTATGGGTGTTTGTAAATTGATTGGTCACCTATGAAATTGCATTAATGACTACTCATATTAATATAGTAATATGGACATAATCACTTCACGATGGGGATTGTGCATTTAATAATGGTTGGTTCTCTGTGATTCATAAAAGGTATGAATGAAATGGGTTGGAAGTGAGCCATAAAACGGTATAGTTAATGAGTTGCTCGTGAGCCATAAAACAAAACAGTAATTTAAGGTAGTACCGCATGATTCATTAATCTGCTAACCCCTAATAGAGGGCGTAAATCCATTCAATATATGATTTTCGGTTGATCATATGTCTTGTTTGCCCATATGGTTGTTGCATTTCATATGGATGGTTAAATCAACTTGAATGTTTGTATTTAATTGTGGGATATGTATATTCTGGAAGTATTTACTCACTAAGCTAGCGTAGCTTATACCCCCACAGCTTCTTTTTGTTGTAGTTTCCATACCTATGGTTGTGTCCCAGCACTTGGCCAACTCAGGTAATGCGAGAATAGGAGTTTCCCCTAGAAGTTCATGTTTAGCTTTTATATAGACTTCCATAGGAAACCTTAAATGCTTGAGTTGTTGTCAAAACTTTTACCTAGATTGATTATTATTTTGCGGGGGAATGCCTCTTAGTATTTTGTAAATGATCCTAAGATATCTGTGGTTTATATTTTTATGTTTATTCTATCAAGTTATATTTATCTCCAATTGCGCAAATATTCTATTGTCGTAAGGGAATGTCTTGCATATAATACAAGAGTTTTGAGTAACTGTAGCAGTAATTCCTAAGTCTCGTTTAGTATGCGGCGGACTGTTATGTTTAGGGTACTCTTTGAGGCGTGACAATGGTTCTATGCTTATGTGATGAAATGTGAATTAAGAATATCGCAACTTGGAATTATCTGTTTTGTCTACCTACATGTATGATTGCTTATTGGTTGTTAAATTGTTTGATCACTCCTAAGAAACCTTAATAAGGCTTGGCTAAAGAAAAATAAAGCGATCATGCATAGCACCCATTGAGTCACATTTTCTTTCAGAAGGCTGCTACTTCTATACATAGAGTTATATAGGCTGTTATCGTGCTGGGACATGGGCCATACTCCTTCTTAGAGAATCCACATCGCTCAGGGAATGCAACTCTAAGTCTGGAGCCATGCCAACCAAACACTTTGGGTGATGGCTTGGGGACTAGTAGTAGAAGGTTGGGAAGATCTTCATCAACAATTCCCTAACCTTCGATATAGAAGGGTAAATTCGTTCTATATATGGTTTTCAGATAACTATATATATTTGTGTAATCATGTGATTTGATGCATAGCATATGTATGATAAATAAATAAACTTGTTTGATATCACGGTGCGAATGAAAGGAATATCTCACTAAGCTAGTTGTAAGCTTATACTCCTATAGATTCTTGTTGAAACATGTATACCTGAGGGTTTTTTTGAAGATCATGCCATTAAGGAAGTCATTGATGGATTTTAAACTCTTATGAAAGAAATGGGACTATAGGATGAAGTTATTTTGTAATTTCCTTATATGCGATGTATGCTATGTTAGTATTTTGGAAATTTTTAAGAAATATATTTACATAGATTTGGAGATAATAGCGGGCTTATGCCCCTAAGATTCGTAATCAACCATGTTTTAGTTTTATAATAAGTATTCTCTTTGCCTTGTTACTTAATCATTATCAATGTAAATTGTGTTATTCCAATGCATTCTCTTGGTTGTGATATACGCCTTGTACATGATCTAGAAGCCTTTGCATGACAAAGGTAGTCATTCTTAGGCTTTAGTATTGTGTATGGCGGACTGCCACGTTTATGGTACCCATCGGGGTGTGACAGAAATTTTTGTGCTTGAGTAAACCTTGATATATTCAATGATCTCGATATAATCCTCATGGATTGTAATCCTACTTAGTAGAACATATTAGTACTTTACCTAAATGTATTCATCTTTTTAAGTTGGCCCTTGAAAATTTTTTTAAAGAAGATTTGAATCACATCCTAATCAAATTAAAATGAACTCATAACTTTTTCTTGATAAATCGATACTCTTTGGAATTCCTGTGGGTAGTCTTTTCTTTGGTTGTTTTTCCAGTATACTTTTTGGAGTTCCTTCTAGGTATGTTTTTCCAGTATACTCTCTAGAGTTCCATCTAGGGAGACCTTTTCTTTTATCGTACTTATCATCGAATGTTCTGTATAATCCTTTGTGTAACCTGATACTTATTTATTTCTTTAACTTTTTATTCACTACACACTTAATAGATTCATTAGTAATTCTTTTATCCTTTTGTTATCATCAAAATTTCTTTGCAAAGAACTTAACATTTACCCCGGTTTTGATGATAACAAAGCTTTCTAAAAAAAAAATTCAAATGAAGTTCATTAAGAAGATCATAATTATTTTGCTAGAAAATAACAACCCAATTATAATCAACAATTTCAACTAGTTTAATCGTGATTTATGTGCATTTCTATTTCCTTTTTTCTCTTATATTTTCGTTGGTCAATTTTCTCTCCTATTTGATATCAATAAACAAAGAAAATAACAGAAAGAGAAATTGAAAGTCATGGAGTTCATATTTGAACATTTTATAACAAAGCTGCTAAGAATATGAGATTGAAGAACATTACAAAACATAAAAATTGTCTTTCATTACAGAACAGAAAGAAAAAAATTAAATAGAAAACTATCTAAATTAATTTCTTTTCTTTAACCCCTTGGTAGACTTGCTAGCACTCATGTTTCGGCGTCTTTTGTAATTTGCAAGAAAAGATGATAGAACAGGTATGGTGTTGAAAGACAACAAGAATTGAACAATTTTTGGTATATTTGGAATTGCAAGTTTAGTTAGAAGGTAGTCCTTTGGATTTGAGAGGACAGCAAGAGGAATAAAGGGTACAAGATTGAAGTTAGCAGGAGTTGGTTCATACGAACCCTTTTGCATTGAACTGAAGCGTGATTCTGATGATTCAGTTGTCTTTACTTCTAGAACTTGTTCACACTGAAGAGAAACCAGGGCAAAGCTGATTTTGTTGGAAGAAGGTCTAAAATCTTGTTAAGGTGGTGAAATGTGATATGAAGTATTGTATTCTTTTATAGCCTCCTTGATGCAGCCTCTTAGATCAAGTTTAAACCTCTCAAACTTTTCTTCCACAATCTTAAAAATGTAGCCTTTAAGTTGTGGTTTTGACGATTCCTGAACCCTCATAAGTTCTTACCACTTCTTCTTCATCAGTCTTGGAGCTTGAGTCAATCCTTGCCCCTTCATTGATCTTAAATTGTCTTCTAGTCATAGGAGCAATCCTTTCCTTTTCTTTTTCAAAACTAGCTCCTTTCCAGGTTTGTAGGGAGGAGTTTCTTCTTATTCTATAGCTTTTGTATAACCCTCTGTGTTCTCCTCATACTCTCCCTCAATTCTTGCAATAACAGACTTCTAATTTATCCTCTTTGACCTATGTTTCTCATGCAAATAAATCCTACCATCAATAGAATACCAAAATTTCTTAGAGGGCTTAATCTTCATATGCTTAAAAATTCTCTCCAATCCTCTTAAGATTAATAGGAAATTTTACCTCCTTTGGAATTTTCACCCTTTTAAACTTGAATAATTCCATCAATAAGTTCCCATACATCTTAAATTCTCTATCCTTCCACATATGTTTAATAATTCTCCTTGGCAAATCGATTTTTATCCCTTTCAACATATTCAAAATAATTAAGACATTTTCCTTAGTTGTAGTGGTGCTACTACCTCTTCTTGGAAGCTAACATTCAAATATTGCTTTGTGCAATATATGCACTAACAACTCGAATTCATGGACAAAGACATCATCGTTAGAAAATTCACTAATGCCATCATTTTAAATTTATAGAGGGTCATTTCGGTTATTGGGTTTTTGACCCAATTTAATGCCTTGGGCCGGTCTCTTAGGCTGGTGATAGAGCTTAGAAGATCAAGTCCAAAAAAGGATCTTATAGGGAGATTTAGCTTAATAGGCTTAGAACAGGGATAGTTAGACCCGTTCATTTCGGTCTCAACTTAATTCGGTTTTCTCATGCATGAAAAATAAACTCCAAAAATATCTTTTAGGTTAATTTGGGTTTTATTTTACTAAAATAAGCCTTAAGCCCTTTTATATTGAAAATATGCTAGCTAAAAGATTAATGGGCTTCTTTTATATTATAAAAGTGCTCAACCTCTTCCTAAACCCATTTGCAAGCATGGCTTATTGCTAAAGAAAATAAGGCTTCAATCTCAACTATTGGATCCTTAAGAATGATCTAAAGGCTAGAATCAGCCTCTAATATCCATAAATAAGAATGTTGTCTTTTCATTTGGGAATCATTCTGTATATTGCTAAGATCGAGAGTAACACGAAAACTCTGCTAAAATAAGTCCAAAAAGAATTAAAGAAACTACTTCACAAAGAACGAGTCAATAACGATAGAATCTATTTGATTTGATCTTCTATCACATGGTTCGCCTGTTCCTTCTCCTATGCCTCTCTCTATGACATTTGTATACATGTCATCGGTTGAAGACTTCTCTTAGGTCAATGCCACATTTATTGCATGTGATTGGCCATCTACAGCAACCCCACTGTAATATAGAGATAAATAAATTATAAGGAAGGACAAATTTGTCATTTGATATAAAATAAGAGGGATTTATGGTCAATCCTAAAGTATACAAAAGGGATTATTAAGAAGGGTCAAAGAGTCAAAGGATATTAAATAAGAAGGTTTTATAGTCAAAGTTGAAATATAATTTTATTGTGTTCACATGGCAAAAACTTGATTAAGAATGGATTTTGGCAGCCTAAATTGGATATGAACCTAGGGTTTTTCCTAAACAACATACCTCTATAAATATACCCTTAGCCTACGAGTTTGTCACACCATTCCTCAGTCAAAACCCTAAGAGATTTGGAGTACGTTTAAGATAGTTAAAAACAGCCAGCTTATATATTCTTTCTTTGTCAACAAAAATCTAATTTTAATACAATTTTGGTCACATGACAGACACATGACAGAAGATCAAAAGTCACAAATCCCTATATATTCTTTCTTTGTCTTTTCTCCAACAAAACCCTAAACCTAGATTCTTATCCTTTGAGAGTTTATAGCCGCCAAAGGATTCAGAAGTCCAGATCAGGTAACTGAATCACTTTTTTTGTTTTAAGATATTATGGATTATTAGATTTCTTAGGGTTTGATTATTGAATTTGTGATAAAATTGGAAAACATACATATCGGGTTTGGAGATTTGATTCTATTGGTTAAAGGAGATCTTGGAAGATCGGATTCAGGTAATAAAAATCATATCTTTCCTTTAAAGTCTTTCAATCTATGAATTACCTTGGGATCTTTTTTTTTTTTTTTTTTAAAGAAGAATTGGAGAAACAGTTCTAATTTTCTTGGAGATCTGAAGAGTGGGTGTTTAAGGAAGATTGAAGATCAGATCTGAATCTCGAAGAGAATGATTAGGAATTTGAGATCCATTCAAGGTAATTAAATCCCTTAATTACATATGTAGATTTCATCGAAATGATTTCTGATTTAAGGTTTTGTTCGTTCATGATTGGAGATGTTCTAGGGTTATGGTTTCTTTGCGGTCTTTGGCAATTTTTTGGATTTAGAGTCAAATCAAAGTAAGTTTTCATCCTCTAAATCATAGATTCATTAAAAGATCAAATTAGAATGATGGATTTGTTTGTATTTGTTATTTATGCAATTAGGGTTTTGCAGAGATTTGGGTTTTCTAGGGAATTGATCGAAGAGATTCTGCAGTTGTGATTTCTTAAGAGAAGATCGTGAGATTTCTTGTTGTTTTTAAGAATTTGTGGATTTGGAGAGATTGTTCCTGGAATTGGAAAAGGTACGACCTTTCCTTGTTTGTTGTATTTGCTTGCAAGTTTAGTTTTCTGATTGTTGCCTATAGGAACAGATATATAAATGAACTTAATTCTATTTAGCTTAATTTTTTTTTCTGGATGTCATTGGCTTTGACCAGTAAAGACCTGGTAGACAGTGATACTGGTGAGGCACCCTGATGATTCTTGTGTGTCGTTGTCCCTAGTGGAGTTGCACTTGGAGATGATTTCGGTAGATATAGGTTTATTGGCAGTATGGCCATGGGTGTTTGGGGAATATCCATTCACCAATATATGTACATAATTATTTATTTTCGATATCTGGTTATTTTTTAGGACTCTGAGTAACTCCAAAGTTGGGATCAGAGATCTATGATTCTGAACTGTATTGTTTTGCAGGCTTAATGAAGATAATAATCCTGCTGTTTGCATTTAGTTAGTTGCACGTATCTATACATGTTGTTTGTGCACGGGCGTTTTCGCTTATTCCTTTCTTTTTTAGGTACAGGTGATGGAGATACTGTTTATGACTTGTCTGGTTATGACTTGTATTTTGATCATGGGGATGGCGATGGTGGACCTGACTACACTTTAGAGGAATAGGATGTTATACAAGACATATAAAAAAAGATTTCTTGAGTTATTGAAGATTTTTGAAACAATATTTTGATTATTTATCTTTTTGAGGATTTGAAGTATTGGTTTATATGTAATAGTTTATTAAACATGATTATATGTTTTTAGTTGGAAGTTAGATCTTTTCTGGATTATTGTTGGCTTTGGTTTTGCCAACTTGGATTTAGTTTTTGTTATAGGAGGTATTTGAAAGTTATAAATTACAGGTTTCACAGGTTTTGTTCCTTCTAAAGTACCCTTAAATGTGGGTTTATGGAGATTTTTATATGTTTATATTTTGTGGTATTGACATTTAGAGCCTTTGCATGTCTCTTTTAAGAGAGGGACACGTGGCGGGTTGTAATGCCTTAGTTTAGGGCGTTACAACCATACATTTATTTGGAAACTCTGCTAGGGAAAGAGAGTAACTTCTTAACAAGAATGACACCTCCACACAAGAGAGTTGAATGGGAAGCAAAACCCTAAAAACAAGACAATAAGCTTAATGCGGTTGAGTAGAACCAAGCTGTAGATGATAATGTTGTGCTCATGGCTATGCAAACGCCTACAGTGAATAGTGCACTCATGATACAAACTATTCAAGAGAATATTGAGGCTCTTAATCAATTTCTAAATGTTTTTAAGAAATTCCTACAAGGTATGGCAAAAGCTGCTATTGCATCAAGAAGCATGCTTCCCAGGATAAATTTACCTGCATTGGGAGTGCAAGCAGCTAGCACAATGCCAGTTGTTGCTATATAAAAGGACACTTGATATGAGACTCTACATGATGCTCAACATGAGTAAATTAATCTTCCACCTGTTGAAAATGAAGGACGCCGACAAGAGCCATTGCTGCCTCCTACTCTAAGAGATCTTATGCTTACTACTACAGAAGAGGTAAAGGTTCATCTTAAGGGATCCTCCTCCTCTGGATTTAATGTGCAGCCTATTATGACTAACATACCTTCTACTCACAGTGTTACTCCTATTCATCATGTGGGAGTCAATACTTCATCTTCTTTTGCGTCCTATGTGACAAAGGAAAACTTGGAAAAATATCTGAGATAGGTACAAGCTGTATCTTCTATTAAAGTCATCAACCTGACTCTTCCATACCCACAAAAGGATTGAGGAGAAACCATACCTAAGGTCTATACTAGTCCAATGTTTGTTAAATTTAATGAGACGCAAGCTAGCACCGTCTCAAGTTCGTTGAGACCCTCGAAGTGCATGGACTTGATGATGATTTGAAGCTCAAGGAGTTTTCTATGTTCTTAACAAAGAAGGCATACACCTGATATGTCAATCTCAACTCTAGCTCCATTAATTCATGGGAAACTATGTGTAGAATATTTCTTGAGAAGTTCTTTGAAACTTAAGAATGCATGACTATGACAAATAAGGGGCATATCAAACAACTCCCAAAAGAAGATCTCATAGATTACATTGAGCATTTTAGGGAATGCTCTTTGGATATTTAGGATACGTGTGACGAAAAGGAAGTCGTTAAAATCTGCATCCAAGGGATATTCATACAACATGTTGTGTATCTGGAGAGCCTGTCGCTTAAGTCCTTTACAACATTAGTAGATAACACATGAAGAATAAATAATTCAATTACCAAATAATGAGGCGATCTTGGGAGAAAGTGAGAACCTTCTATGAACTCTGCACATGAGAGAAGCTATAATGATAACAAAAGAAGAAAGGACACTTCATAAAATCCTCCATGATTTCCATGCTCAATGGACATGGTCCATATAAATGGATTAAAGATGGTAATATCAAACTACCAAGAGTTAATATAGAGCCCACAACGCAAGAAAAGAATAATATTAAATATTGCTAATATCATCAAGTTGTAAACCATGCTACCAAGGACTACCAAAATTTAGAATGGATATTTCAAATGGGAATGCAAGATGGCAAGCTAGTCATTGAAAACAACGATGTGTAGATGATGGATGATGAAGGCATATATAATGAATAACATTTTTTTTATATGATATCAGCTATATTAAAGGTAAAAGATGCTTATTACTTATTCTCATATTGTAATAAGAAGAAATAAAGTGAATGATAATGTGATTTTTCATCTTTTTCCATACTCGTTATACTGATGTTTGTAGCACTTCTAATAAGCATGACACAGAAAGAAAATTTGTAATGTTTGGGGAAGTTCTTTTAAAGTTATGGTGTAGCTGACATTGCCACCATAGGCATACAATGCTTAAATATAACTTTGATGCTTCTTTGAATCTTTTGATTATTATCTTCACAAAAGAAAATTTGGTATAGCTACCATTGCCACCACAATGAGCAAATGAACATACCTAACATTGCTATCTAGTGTTCTCCACTTCAAATCAAAGCAATCTCATCTATGATGAGTTGAAGCAACTCCACAGTAGGCTTGGCAACTATAACTCCATTTCGTAGAATAAAGGTTGAAGCGATCTCATCCATGGATGACCAAAGCTATCACTTCATGGTAGCTGTAATTGTTCAATAGAAGTGTATGCTCCTGAGCATGTAGTAGGTACAATTCTGCAATACCTTTCACGAGATTGAAGCGATCTCAGTTGTGTGAGTTGAAGCAACTCCATAGTAGGCTTGGTAGCAATAAATCCTGTAAAAAACCAACACTCTAAATCCCGGGACTTAGAGTACCGACTCCCCAACCACATATAACGTTTTCACATTATATGTAAGGTTGTCCTAAAACTAACAGTTTATGAAAATTGTTTGACTAAAACTACTAAAACTTTATAAAGAATTCTTAACAAAACGAGATTGCTAACAAAAGTAATCTATACATATATTTACATCATATAAACACTGTTTAGTGTCAATACAAGACATTACAAAATTACATGTTTTCTTAAATCAAAAAGAATCCTAGAGGATCTTAAGGTCTTTACAAAAATAGGCCTATCTATCAAGCCTTCTATACATAACTTTTCCCTTAGCAAAAATTCTTCCAAAAGCCCAGGGTGTTCGAGTCCTATTCGTCCCACTCATCCAGGAATCTCTCGAAATCGGACCCATAGCCCAAATCATCATAAAACTCGTCTCCAACACCTGCAAAGTAGCAAAAGTGAGCCAAAGGCCCAGTACACAATAACAAATGCAAGAACAAGTCATCAAGCCAATGTAATGCATTAGAAGACGAGTGATTATCTCTATTAAATTTTCTTTTGCAAATCAACAGGAGGGTATTCAAACCCCGAATCACGCTTTGGGAATTCAAGGATCCTGAGTAACAGCAGCTGCTCAGAGAGTTGATATAAGTAGCCCGAATACTTATATCTCCTATATCTATTTCATGAAGATAATAGCTTCATTTAGGATTCAAAAGCCGTTGCCCGACTCTACTTAAACACATTCCATAACATGAGCCTAGTTCACAAGTTCCCATAAACTTTGAACTAAACCATGGTATTTCCTCCTAAGTTTAAGCAAACGTTACTCAGATACTATTCCCCCTATCGGCTACCTACTTAACCAAAAAGAATCGCTATTGCATCATAGCGTACCATTGTGTCATGGTAAAGTCATTGCATCATGACTTGGTTAAGCACCTAACTAACATGTCATTGCATCATGACAGGTTTGCTGCTCCTTGGACCAGATTAAACAGCGTAATAGACATCCAATTCAATCAAATATTAAGCCAAGTTAAATTAAGTTAATTTAGGAATGCCTATTCCTAGCAAACATCAAACAAGTTATTGCGTACCTGAACCCGATAGTATATTACTATTATCTCTCGGTGAAGAACTAACCATAGAATCCTTAACTGAAATAGGAATATCAAAATAATCAATAAATAAAGATAGATTTCACATTCATAATTATATATATATATATATATATATATCACCATCCTAGATCAATTGTACAAGGAAATTCATTAAAATTTGCATAGAATCTAAATATCAAATTCATGCATAAAACATGTTTATTTAACTCATATATACAATTAATCAAAGAAATTCAAATAATTTAATACAAAGTCATAATAAAGCATTTAAATATCCTATTATATCCTAGATCGCTTAACAAATACTTAATTGATCATATATCAAACTTCGGAAAATTTTGAAGAAAGTTTTTAAAATTCAAAAGTGCAGGGGATACGCCAGCATTCAAAGCCGGCGGCTTTGAATCGGTGTTCAACACTATGAAAATCAACACTGCTAACGCTGGCAGTGCTCAAGGGTACGCCGGCTGCCTTCATTCTACGCCGGCGGCTTTGAGCCGGTGTAGAATGCAAATCCAAATTTTCCAAAAATTTCCCGAGAGGTACATACCGACAGTGTACATAGATACGCTGGCAGCCTTTGACCCTACGCCAGCGGCTTAAACTCTTAAATTGCTGGCGTACGTTCTGAAGAACAAACGCTGGCAAAATTTATTGTAGAAGCCAGCGGTGTTCCAAAGCGGTGTTAAAGGATTTGATTCCAATGCTGCCTCTACGCCGGCGGCGTTGAATTTCTAGATGCCGGCGTACGTTTAAAATAGGCCTATCCGACAAAACACATTCCCTTGTTTTTCCACTTCGAAATTTTCTAACCTATAACACTTTTAAATCTTCTTCAACTACATTTTTAACTTCATACACTCACTCCTATCTACACTTATCAATCCTAGCAACTCAAAACATGAAATCAACACATTTGATCACTTCAAATTCCACTTCCATTCATTCTCAACTTAACTACTCAAACTATCTTTATTTCTTCCCAATACTTCATATCACTACCACAATACATAAACAATACTCATACACTAACCAAACACAATCTAAGATAATTTCAATGCATGAGCAAGCAATTTAAATAGCATTTAAACTCATCCAAATCAAGATCTCATATAACCATTACAAGAAATGAAAACAAAACAAAAGTCATACTTAAATCAACTCATATGTATATGCCTTGTCTTGGAGAGAACTTTGATTTTTAAAGCTTGATATTGTTGTTAACTTGGACTTGGAGTTTGGAATGAAGGAAGAAGAGAAAAGAAAGAATGGAAAAAAGAAAATTCGTATAAAGGAGAGGGCTGCTCAAAAAGGAGTCTAATTAAGCAAATTTAAGTCTCAAACCTATCTCTAATTTGACTTTTAAGGCATATGCAACTTTAGTTTGCATTTGGGGTGTATTTGGGTCTCATTTAAGGTTCATTTAGGCCTAATCACTAGCTTAACTAATAAGAATTTCTATCAACTAACCTTAAGCAAAACCAAAGTTGATTTTGTAAATCTAAACTTAACTTAACACCTTAATGTATAAAAGACACAATTAATAATTATACTACACACACATTAATACATATAAAACAAAAATATTAATTTCACTACATATGCAAAATAACACATTTAAACTATTACCAACACAACTATTATAAACATCATGCTCATTTAATTCAACAATTAAGATAAATAAACAAACACATGGAAATTAAATAGAATTTAAATTTAGATCATTTCAAATCCATTTCACATAATAGAGGTCGAAGCAACCTCATCCATGGATGATCAAAGCGATCAATTTATGGTAGCTACAATCATTTAGTAGAAGCGTAGGCTCTTGAGAATGTAATGGATGCAATGCCTAATTCTGCAACAGCTTTCATGAGATCGAAGCGATCTTAGCTGAGACGAGTTGAAGCAACTCCACAGTAGGCTTAACATTCGTAACACCATTTCATAGAATAGAGGTCAAAGCATGTCACGCCTCGAAGGGTACCCTAAACGTAAGAGTCCACCACACTCAATATTAAAGCTTAAGTATAACAACCTTAGCTATTCCCAAAAGCTTTGATATCAAGTGTAAGGCGTGCTCTCACAAGTTTAGAGGACCATACCTGGGATTATGAAGTTTAACAAGATATAATAACATGTTTAAGAAAAGAGAACTCATAATATTTATTTACTTATAATAATATTCTTACAAAACTCAGGGATATTTTCCTTAATCTCTAATCTATTACAAGAAGGTTACATATCTTATCCAAGCTAAACTTTATCTAGAATTTCTTTGCTCCAAAAAGAAATTACCTGGTCGCAAGGTCCTCGTGGCCTTAACCATAAGTAGGGAAACTGCAAAAGATATCTATGGGGGTATAAGCTAACAGGCTTAGTGAGAACTATTTTCATAAATAACTTCTTGTAACAATTTTCAAACAAGTTGTTTAAATAATCAAATGTGATGCAACATACACGTGGGCAAACAAGCATATAGTTTTCTGGGAACTATATGTTGAATGGATTTGCGCCCTCCATTCGGGGTTTAGTGATACATAACCTCAATTCAAGTAGTTTTAGTTAAAAAGTTTTATGCTCACGAGCACTCATCACCAAGCATTCCCAGTTTACTTGAATTGACCTTGCTTTCGGATTTTCCGCCAAGCATTTCCCTTAAGCCACCAAGCAATCGCTTTCGGATACTCCGCCAAGTATTGCTTTTGACATGAGCCTACTATCCTTCTCACCCAAGGATAATAACCCATATGCAATGTGACTCACTTCGTGGCATGCATAAATCCATTTATTTATGATGTTATAGCATAATTATTTTTTAATTTAAAGCGATAAAAGAATTTCATACAAATCAAAGGTTATACTAAAACAAGCATTTAAAACAATTCCGGCTCCGATATTCTTAGGATTCTTTCAAGGAATTATTTTACATACATATCGATTTATCTTCTCCTAATTCTAATGCAACTAAATTACAAGCACAACAAGTATAGCATTTAACAGAAATAAACTCACGATGCCATGTCAATTATTCCTCTATGTGGATGAGTCGTTCACACACTCCTCTTAATCGTAATAATCTTCAAGGTAAAGGAATCCTTCCTCGAGATCACCTAGCCAAAGAAAATACCCAAAATGAGCATTCCTTGATGATTTTCTTGAATTTTGACAAAACAATGTCAAAAGAACGTTAAAGTTCGTATAAGAGAAAGTTCTAATTTAAAATGGTCATAACTTGGTCATTTTAACTTGGAATCGCGCATATAATATACCGATTTCTACTTACTCAAAAAGATCTATCCATTTCTAAAACTATTTTTGTCAAACCAAACCATTTAGTCCCCGAAACAGTGGTGACGAAATCCACCACGAATTTTTTAACACAAAACAACTTTGGTTCAAGAAATCAAAATTTGTTTGATAAATACTTAGTTATCTATATAGTTGAAAAATTCTCTTTTCATTCATGCTCAAGTGTTTGTTGTCAATTTATTTTACTCAAGTAAAATTATGTTGGTTTTTGGAGTTGTTTAGAAATATAATTTACAAGAATTTATTTCTATTGGTCTCTTAAAATGAATATTTTGTTCTTTTGTTTTACAAAAATGTTTTATGTTGGCTTATATATATATATATATATATATATATACCAAGTAACTTTTTGAAAGTAAATTTTCTTCCTTCTAAGTTTTCTATATTAATACTATTTTGGAGTTTTTAGAAAATACACTATTCTTCCTATTCATTTTCTTGTACAAATTCGTTTGTCTATTTGTTTGCAAAAATCTTTATTTGAAAAATTCTCATTCTTTCCTCATGTTTTATGTTTTTCATAGAAATCATTCATGCATAAAAATTTATGTTCTTGATAAAAACAAAGTGGAACAATATGTGACTTAAGAAACTTTTTATAGTAAAAGTAGTTTCTAAAATCTTAGTGGTTTCTTCTTGTAACTTGAAAAGAGATAACTTTGTTTTCAAACCATAGATTTTCTTCTTTACATAAACTTAGTTCTAAGTGTCAAAAATCTCCCTTTTTGTCAATTTATTTTTAGAACTTGAAACTTTGGACAACAATTTAAATGAACATAAAAAATAATAGCAAGTAAAATAACACAAGTAATAAAGTCAAGTATTGGAGTCTTAGCTTTTTCAAGGCTCCCGGGACTAAGAAGTAGACTAGTCCCAAAATAAAATGAAAGAAAGAAAAACTTGTTTTGACTTGATGAGGACAAGTCTAAGACTAGAGACTAGTCTTAAAATAACAAGGAATAAGTAAATAAATTGCAATGGAACAATAAATAAATTGCATTTGCATAAAAATAAATAAATTGCAAGTGAGCTTATATGCTCTAAAGAATATGTATGTATATAGAGATAGATAATAATACTTAGATATAGTAACGATAATATGAACAAAAATAATAACATGAACATAAATAGATTTTTCATGAATAAGAACAATACATGAACATAATATAGCTTCCATAACTTTTAGTCTTTGGAAACTCATATTATGGTAATGTAAAGTTACATGACATGAAGAAGAAGAAAATAATACAAGATAGTTACCTAAAGAAGATTTTGGTAGTAGTATGTGGTTATGGATTTTTGTTGTAGGTAGAAGTTGTTGTGGAATTATTTTGAGAGAGTTTTGAGATGGTATTTTGAGAGAGTTTTGAGAGGAGAATTTGAGAGAGTTTTAGTATAGAATTTGTGGGTAGTGAATGTGTGAAAGAAGTGAAAGAGGGGGGGGGGGGTATTTATAGGAAAATGTGGAGTGATTTTTGTGTGATTAAAAATAATAAAATTGAAACAAAGTTGAGGAAGATGGGGAGAGAGGGGGCGCCGACCATTACTTATAGAGGGGGAGTGATTTTATTTTTTGACTTTTTGTTAAATAAAAGATGTAATAGTAAGGTAGATGTGAAATAAAGTTATGGAAAAGGTAAAAAGTAAAGGTTATAGGTTATTGTGTTTGTAAGAGTAGGTGTAAGAAAAAGTAGAGAGAAAAGAATAGTGTAGAATAGTAATGAATAGTGTAATGTAAAGTAGATATGACTAATAAAGTACCGGTAGTAAGAAAATACGCGTATAATAGCTATATCTGTTATTTTTACTTACCGAAAAATTACGAAACTGATATTTTTGGAAGCCTTATATTTTTACGAGTCTAACAGTGTATTCGGAATATTTTTACTATTCCGGGGTTCCAGACACGTTTTTCAAGAACTGTATCCGATCGGGTTCAAAGGACACCCGAAAATTCGCAAAACTGAAATTCTTATATAACCTATAGTTATTACAAACTATTCTAGCTAATTATTCCAACTTCGTTTTCTAGGGCTAAAGATAACGGCAATGCCGGACTTAAGCGGTTTCGATAAACTAGGGTTTTGTTGACTTTGGAAATTCGGTTGACTTCTGGTTTAGGGTTTTAAGCTAAATCGATTCCAAAAATTTGGGGGTTTACAAAGTGACCTCATCCGATGATCAAAACGATCACTTTATGGTAGCTACAATCGTTCAATAAAAGCGTATGCTCCTTCGCATGTAGTTGGTGCAATGCTTAATTTTGCACCACGTTTCACGAGATCAATGCAATCTCAGCTGTGATGATTTGAAGTAACTCTATAATAAGCTTAGGTGTAAATGTCGAGAATTTTTCACAGTAGTACACGACTCTAAAATAGAAAGTATGAACTAGTTAGTAAACCTAGAATCCAATAAAAACCTAAGAATAGATCAATAACTTGAATTTGGCTAGGTTAGGATCTAAAAGCCGAATAAAGAACTTCTTTGACCCTAATTGGCACCAAAAACAAGATTTCATATCTTGAGCTGATAATTCAAGATATAATTAAGGGAAACTTAAATTTTCAAACCCCGAATCTTGTGATACAAATAGAATGGATAGAAAAATATAAATATAGAGATTAAATGACTACTATTGAACTCAACAATGACTTGAGACTAGAACAATGAGTAGTAATGAGCCTATACATGGATTTAAACCTTAAATTCAAGATTCCTAGATAGTATTAAACACTACTAATAAGATTTCATTGTAGGTATCAAAAACCGAAGATATATAGATAATTTAGCTTATATATCAAATGCGATATTGAGTAGTTAACCAACTATGCTTATAGATAGGAAACGATAACCTAAAGATAAATCGTTAGGATTATAAATATACAATAAAAACATAAATAGATGTATAACTAAAGATCTAGACTTCAAATAAATATTTGAATCACACCATTGTTCTAATTAGGGTTTTCTTAAACTATTGGAGCCTAAAACAAAAATTAACCTAATAAGCTTAGGAAACCTTAATCGCAGAAGATAAAATTCTAAAAAAAACTAATTGCGTAAACTTAAAACTTAAATTTGTATAGTTTGATAACGAAAACATATTGTAGAATCTTATAAAAATATTTTTGAACAAAAACTCTCAAATATTAGCTAATTTATACCCGATTAACGTAATAAACTACCTAAAAATATAGATTGATATTATTTAAATATTAGTGTATATATATACTTACAGGATCGGTTCTTGGATGAACAAATGAAGGGTTTTGATTTTCATGAAAGTTGAGAGCCGAAACTTGCTTGGAAAATCATCTAATTTGTGCACAATTTGTCAACAAAATCAACTCACCAACCAATCAAATCTTGGCAACTTATTTCCTTCATTAATGATAGTAAAACAACTGGATGAAACAGTGACAAAAGGTGGAACAATCGGATGAATTTTTTGAAGAAAACCGTCCTCCTTTCTCTTATATATATATATGTTTAAGCTTCATAATGGATAAGTAAACAACTCTCATTTACTCTCGAAATTTCCATATCAAACAAACACCTATTGAGCAAGCAAATCGGCCTAAAAATAGAAATCAAACCACTCTAATCATCCCAGTTCGAATCAAGAAGAAATAGTACGAAAAAAATGCTTAAAATGGGAACAAGGTAAGTTGTTGTATTTCGGGTTGTTTTTTTAAAAACCAAGGATTGGAACTGACTTCTGATGATCATAGGATCATAACCAACACAAGAACAAGCTTCAAATTTCATCGAATAGGCTCGAGTAAGGTAATTTTCGAAAACCCTAGTTACACCATGTTGATCCAAAAACCATGAATCATGTTGTTGTTTTGATGTGATATTGATGTAGTAAAACATTGTAGAAACTCATAAGAATCGATTCATAGGCCTTGGAACGTCGGATTTCAGCCGAAATCAGCCAAGCTCATCGGGGAGGACGATAAACAGTACTTCCCCCGATGAGCACAGGAGGAATACGGGCGTGTTCCAGCCCATGTACCTCTCGGCTTTCTTTTTTTTTTTAATTTAAAAAAAACCGAATTAATTAAACTAAATTATATAATAATTAATATTATAAATATTTTTAGTACTGTTATTATTTTTATTTATTTATTTTTTGTATTATTAAGAGTATTATTACTTATTAATAATATAATATTGAAATTATTGAATATTGAGTTTAAAATTAAAAATTTTTCTGTATTAATAAATGTATAATATTTAAGTAATGTATAATGAGATTATTGACATAAGTATTATAAATTAGTGATATTAACGTTATCAAGAAAAGATTATTAGTGATATAAATCACTATCATTAATTTAACTTAAGTCCATTAAGCTTTACAACCATTTGTTAATATTACTAATACCATTAAAGATATTTGTATTAATAATATTTCTGGAATTATTTTTTTTAGCTATTATTATATTTAATATTTATAATTAAAATCCAAAAGTTAAGTTTAAAGCTATTTTAGTAATATTACTACTAATTTTAACTTTAATGAGTAAGGATTTGTGAATTATTATTAATTTAAATTATATGATGAAGATTACAAGTATTATTATTATGAAAAACATTATTATTATTATTATTATTATTATCATCATCATCATCATCATTAAACTTGTTTATTGTTATTATCATTTCTGTAATTATTATTATTATATATTATTATTGTTACCGTAATTATTGTTGTTGTTGTTGTTGTTGTTGTTAATAATATTATTATTATTATTATTATTCGGCCAAAAGATAAAATTATTGACATTTTTTAAAATAATGTTTAAATTCATCAAATCTTAATGTTACTAAATGTATTATTATTAGAATAGATGGATCTAATATGTTTTACAAGAAAAGTTAGAAGTATGGTAATTATCAAATATTTATTTAAGTATATACCTATAAACAAATGGATAACAATGGAAATTTAAATAGTCTGAATTTAGGAATATAGGGATATCTTTTTATTACGAGAAAATTATATCAAATAAATCGAAATAAAATCGATAGTTCTAAACATTAATAAATAGATACGAATTATGACACTAAGTTAAATAAGGAACAATACAAACATAACATTAATAACTATAAAAATGAGTAACTAAATGTCAAATTCTCGAATACTCGATTGATATATTTAAGTATCAATCAAAATCAAGGCAAATAACTTAAAAATATATATGAACTAATACTTGATTACTATAAGATCTCCAAAGAACTAATATAGTAATAGAACGAGAACCCAACATCAAAATAAGACACTTAGACACTCATAGGAGATAATCATATAGTCTATGTGATATTGATGAGTATGTTAATCATCTCAATAGGTGACTTGGGTACTCGTGAGGATTTTCCTTACGATTACTACAATTGACCAACATGAGCAGGTAAATAACTCAGTCTTATTACATTGTATGTGTTTGTAACTTAACGAACTTTAAATAAAAGATAATAACTTGAGTGTATAGTATGGGTTTATGGGAATTGTTTGGTGTATTGATTGCCAAATCACTCTAAAAATAATGACAACAGAATTATGTATGACTATGTTGTTTGTGTAACATGATCGAATGTCTGTGCATTGGTTGATCGCCTTCAATTTAATTAAAAACCACCGGTACCATAATGGAAATTGTACATGCATTGCATACTTTGCATAAAGTAACATTTGAGCAAGTGGTATCCTACTACATGTTAGTATCCCGGATCTCTGGTAATGCTTGGTTTATCTAGGCAAGACAGCTATTAGTTAATCGCAAGATTACCTTTGTTCTGTTGATACCATAGGAACTAAATGGTAAATGAAGGACGCCGCTTATGGTATTGCTTGGAAATAACTAACACTTAGTGGAGTTTCTAAAGCTAAAATAGGAAATGAATGTTAAGACACAATAAATTCAAAGAGATAATTAAATTGAGTATTATTGTTTCTTGAAAGCTTAAGTCACTCCTAGGTAGGTAGGCCATAGTTTGTGATCCTTCAACCCCAATGAGAGGGCGTAAATCTTCATCCTGTTTGGATTTTAGGTTATCCAGGCTTGTATTTGTACATATGTTGGATTGATAGGTTTCATATGATTGTTAAATAACTTGTGTGCTATGTAATAAGTTTTGGTTATTCACTGAGCTCATGGTTTAGCTCACACTTCAATAGTCCTTTCCGGTTCACATTGCGACCTTGGCTCATTACTACCAGAAGCATGGTCCCGGTAAGAATTTAGAAGATGGAAGCTTAAGGAATAGTATAGGATAAGATGATATTTCTATTTTAGTTGCAAGTATCTTGCATTAGAAACTTTAGTTATGTACTTGAAGGAATTTATAGAAATATTATGGTATGTCATATTATTGTTATTCACAAATTTGGTATGACAGTTATTTACTAATTTATGTCTTATATATACTTGTCTATCTTATCCAAGCAACTAAAAGATTCTGTTTATTGAAAATATGTCATTCTCAGAAGGTAAACTAGTAATAGTATTCAAGTATATCTTGTTTACTACTACTAGGGTACCCTCAAGGTGTGACATTAGGAGTTGTAACGCCATTTTGTAGAATAGAGGTCGAAGTAACCTCATCCATGAATGATCGATGCAACCACTTGAAGGTAGCTACAATCATTCAATAAAAGCGTATGCTTTTGAGCATATATAGGTGTAATGCTCAATTATGCAACACCTTCACAGTAAGCCTAACAGTCGTAACACCGTTTCATAGAATCAAGGCCAAAGCTACTTCATCCATGGATAATCAGAGAGATCACATCATGATAGCCACAACTGTTTAGTAGAAGAATCTGCTCCTAAGCATGCGGCAGGTGCAATGCCCATCTTTGCAACTTCATGTACGAGAAATGAAGCAACCTTAGTTGTGAAAGATCAAAGCGATCTGATGGTAGGCTTGGCAGCCTTAACACCTTTATGCAAAGTTTAAGGTCAAGGCAACCTCATTTGTGAATGATTAAAGCAATCATATCATGGTAGTTATGATCACTTAGTAGAAACATTCGCTCTCACCATGCAGCAATATAATGTCCATTTTTGTAACATTATTCATGTGATTGAAGTGGTACTAGCTTTGATTGATCGAAGCAATCCTATAGCAAGTTTAGTAGTTGTATCACCTTTCTATATAGTCGAGGTTGAAGCGACCTCATCCATAAACGATTGAAACGATCACTTCATGGTAACTATAGTCGCATAGTGGAAACATCCTCTTTTAAGTATGCAGTAGGTGCAATGCCCCATTATGCAACTTAATCTAATCACATGGTTAAAACCCCCTTGGCCTATAGGCTCGAAGCAAACCCATGTCATAGTACCTCAAGCATTTTGTCTTCTCAAAATTCACAAACAAGAAGTAATAGCTTGGTATGAGTTGTTGCCTTGTCATATAATGATGTGCTATCAATCGGGGGAAAAGAAGTTCATATATGCACTTTTGAAGGTTTCCATGAATGGGATTACCATGGGAAGCATCTACATATCTTGGAAAAACTATTGCTTGACATAGGCACTTAAGTGTAAAGCATGTCTAAGTGATGTACCTATCTTAGTACTCATAGGTGATGTGCCCATCTTGGTGCTCATAGGCAATGTACCTCCAATGTGTAGAGAATAACACATTGTGATGAAGAGTTGATAGGCATGTGGGTATGATGTTCTGTTGATGATAGCATATATAAGTTTTGCTTACCCTAAAGGTATTGCATCGCCCAACGTTGCTGACTACATTTGATGTATGCTTAATAACCAAGTGAAGCATGTTGGCTTGATTTAGACTTCTTTTTAGTATACTTTCTTAGCTTTATTGATATGGAGCTACGTTGATTGAATATTGTAGTGGGAAGGTCAAGATAACACTAAGGTTATTCCAACCCTTGTATAGTAGTGCTATATATTACTAATGAGTTGATTGATAATTAGACGACAAAGTATTGATGTTTTTCTATAGAGTGCTACTATAATGATAGTGGAGTAAATCCTTGTAGACAAGGTAATTTGCTTTATTAATAGAGTTAACCCTTAATGGTGGAATGATGATACCTCACTACTAAAACTCACTATAGAGTAGACATCTACGAGAGGATTAAACACCCACCTTCAGAGTAAGGATACTTTGTTGTTAGAGCAGACTCCAACTCCTTCAAGAGAATGAACTCATAAATGGACTTGGCGATACAGAGTGAAGCTTAAGATTACTTGCGAGCCTATATCAAAGTTAGAAGAGGCTGGATGCCAGAATAACACAAGATCACTCATAGGCCCATGTCAAGGGTCGGTGCTAAAGCGACACAAGATTAATCATGGGCTGAACCAAGTCTAGCAAAGTACAAGAGAGCTAGGATAACAAATAAGCCCACTATTAAGCCCATAAACAATAAAGTACAATTTTGGCAACCTACCAAAAGGATCAACACATGTTAGGGAAAAAAATTGTGTGAAAAGAAATCAAGTGGGTCATTCTCAAGTCAAAGGTAGCAAATTAATGGTTAGTTTATAGCTCAGGAGTAGGAGAACCAAAAAGCTACTATAAAGAATTATATGACTTTCTCAAACTCTCAAGTCATGGCAGGAAGGAGTGAAATTAGATAGACATAATCTTAATTTGTAAAAAAAAAAAAAAATTTAAATGGGTTAAAGGTTCTAGACTTAGTAACTAGCAGTAGAGGAAAGCATTGAGGTTTTTAAGGGAGAAAAAAAACCTTCTACTTGAACGTCTCTTTGAGATATTGGGGCTTTAAATCTAGATTTAGTTGGACATCAGAGATGGCCAAAACATACAGCTAAACGAACCAAATTTCGACTTTGAGAAATTGGCTAGAAGAGGCAATCCCCTAGTTTTTATACACTAAATGTCCATACAAGGTTGATATAGAAATAGATCAAAGTCAGCCCATTACAATTGTGACTTGTGATTTCCACCAAACAATAGACAACCACTAATTTGAATCAAGCAGCCTTATGGCAACCATGACAACTATTGGAGTTTTTTTATTTCCCAAATAAAGCTCCTACTACTACTAATGGTCGAGCTGTCGTTTATGACTATGCGAAAAGCTGCTATTCGTGTCCAAATACCGAGCACCTAGGAGGTCCAAATGCCAAACACTCTACCAGCAAACCGTAGCATGCTAAACAATAGACCACGCCGGGCAAATTTGAGCAACCAAGCTCCACATGTGTCAATATGGATCTAATAAATAGAAAACTGAAGCTAAACAAAATAGTGACCACTATTGGCTTAAAAAACTGCGCAACATGAGATATGGCTACAATGCTAGGTTCATTTGGAAACATTAAAAGAAGAATGAAAATAAGAGAAAAGAAAATAGATTGGAACAAACCCTCAAATATTGAAGTGGATAAGCAATTGATCATTGAAGATTGTCCCAACAACACTAAATTCCACATATGGCACAAATTCGAGACCACCTACTTTGAATGGTCCTGCAATCTCTCTAGCCTTGCTGTTATCTTTAGCAAGAATGAAGCCAAAGACTATAACTGTCAAACGTTGCCTAAAGTTGATGGCACCATTAAGATTATGTGCAACCTTGATGAGAATGCTGATGAGGATCCCGACCTCAAGGTCATCGTCAAGAATGAAGGTGAAGTTGAGAATAATAAAAAAAAGGAGAGACCCTAGTGATTAATTAAGAGGGCGAGCATATGAAAATAGAAACTAAAAAAAAAAAAAAGATATTGTGATTCTCAAAAAGTGGAGATAATGAGTTATAATTCGAAAATTTTCCTTTGAGGAGAGGGTTGATTCCTCTCTACTCTCTCTCTCTATATATATATATATATATGTATGGGTTAATTGTAGTTAAAAAAAAAAAAGAAGACAAAGAAAGGATTAAAGATGGAAGGTACGAAAAAAAAAAAGGAAAGGGGCACAGTAGATTTTAATACTATGAAAGATGAATTGCCCTCACACACACACAATCTCAGTGTTCCCAAAGATAATTTCCTTCATCCTAGAGTGAGTAGCACAAAGCGACAACATACTGCCTTATTTACTGCTGTGTCTTTGAGCTAATATTTGATGCTTATATTGAATTATTAAGCATTATAAAAAAAAGGGGATGTAAGATGAGCATAACAAAGCACAATACAAAGTAACTACAAAAGGAGGTGTGCTTCTAAAGCAATGATTGACAAAAGATTACTTACCTTGCCTTATGATAGATTCAAAAGACCAAGTTTTAAATTTATAAATTTTCTAAATTGTTTTCTTTTCAATTATGATCTTATAGGGCAAGCACACCCATCAGATGTAGCATAGAGAAATGATCTAGGTCATATTCCTAGAGAACATTGATGAGTACTTCCACTCACTCTTTTCCTATTTTCAAGCCGAACAAATCAAATTTGGTTTTTATATACATAGAAACTAAACTAATTCTAATATTCACAGATTTCACAACAAACATGGAAGAGGATAAATCAATTCACAAGGTTGCTTGGGTCATGCTTCACCTAAGATCTATTCATATGACTCAAGAATTTTCTCAAAAAGTTGTGTTGATTATTGACCTATCGGATTCACTAAATTATGCTAATGCTTCTCTCAAAGTTAAAAGCACTAACCTAACCTAAGCCAAACTACCGGAATCTCTTCTTGACTTTTAGTAACTTAAATTTCCATAAAAAACAAGAATCCTTCGTTTTAAAACCAAACTAATGAATTTCAAAACAAGTGATAGAAGCTTTCACCATCCCTATCTCTAGGTGATTATGAGCAATCTCATCAATAGCTTTAGATCTATTCATTAAATCAACCTCTCGATCTATTTTTAACAAAAATCAAACATGAATCCAACGGGATGCACCATCCAACTAGACTCATTCTTTAGGCAACAGCTATTGAATACAATAAAAATCAACACGTTTTGAAATTAAGAACAAAGGAATCACATGAAATCAATCAAGGATCCACAATACCCAAGCAATATTAAACTATTCCTCCATAGATAAAACAATATAAATCAATAGCAAGGAGAAATAGAAAGGATCTAAAATTAGATTAGCAATACAAACAGTGTTCCGTGATAGATTGATACACTCAAGCACAAATGTTGCTATGAAAATACATAAAAGTATGTTTTTTCTTGTCTCTGTCTCTCCTTTTCTTGTCCTTCTCTTCTTTGGTTCTTCCCTCCATCTTCATTTTATAATGATCTTTGCATAAATGGAACTGAATGCTCATTGATGGAGGAAATGGGAAGTTATGGGAGTTACGGGTCTCTTGGCTTTCCAAAGTAACACCCCTTTAATGTCCAATAGACATTTATTTAACAAATGGGGGTTACTATTCAATAAAAAAGCCGTTTCTTGAAAATTAATGGACTGTTAAATCGACAAGTTTGGGGACAAGTCGTGTCACTTGAGCATGTCTGGCTGTTTTCCTTTATGTAAAAATTGACATGGCTGGGGACATGGCTTGTCCCAAAGTCGTGTCCTTTGCTGCGGTCTTTTTTTCTTCACTGACATGACTTGGGACACGGCTTATGGGACATGGCTTGTCCTAGAAATGTCCCTTGCAAAGTTAATTTTCCAAGTTGACACAGTTGTGACAGGTCATGTCGCTGTTGTGTTTTTTCAAAACTTAAGATTTAGACCTTGATTGTGCTTTTCCTTGATATGGTTGAAAGACATGGCATGTCTTTATTGTGTTGACCATTTTTTGGTCCAAACTTTGCATTTTTGACCCGTTTTCCTTCTTTTTATAAAATAACACCTTTAAAGACCTGAAAGCATAAATTAATATTTTTAAGTGCCAAATTCATAAATTTATCGATAAAATAATCAATAAAAGTCCATTTTGGCATGCATAAAATAGGAATAATTTTTGTTTATTACCTTGGTTCATCAATTGACATAGAATACATTGGTTTGACTCAATACTATAAGTAATCATGCAATAGCAGATTCGCTCCATCAAGTATTCCACAATAAGTTCAAAGAAGATTACTTCAACTTACTTTGGTTCATTGATAATCGTCAAAAGTACCAATTCGTCAATACAGTAGACAATTTGAGGTCAAGTGCAACTTCTTATCAGTTTCTACAATAAATCTAAAAGATAACATCCACTCAATTAAATGCATAAAACCACCTTAATGACTTTGCTAAAGGAGCGTTTGATCAAAGGGTAGAATATAGAGGGTCATTTCAGTAATTAGGCTTTTGACCCAACTTAATGTCACGAACAAGTCTTCTAGGCTAGTGATAAGGCTTAAAAGACCAAGTCTGATAAAGGATATCATAGAGAGATTTCGCTTGGTAGGCTTGAACAAGGATTGTCAAACCGGTTCATTTCACTTTTGACCTAATTCGATTTTCTTATGCATGAAAAATCAAACTCCAAAAATATCTTCTGGATTGATTAGGGATTTATTTTACTAAAATAAGTCCTAAGCCCTTTTATATAGAAAATAGGCTATTTAAAAAAATTAATGGGCTTCTTTTATATTATAAAAACCCTTAGGCTCTTCCCAAGCTCATTTGCAAGCCCAATCTATTACTAAAGAAAAGAATGCTTCAATCTCAACTATTGAATTCTTAAGAATGATCTAAAAGCTAGCATCAGCCTCTAATATCTATAAATAAGAGACTTGTCTTCTCATTTAGGGATTATTCTATGTATTGCTAAGATCGAGGGCAATATAGAAACTCTACCGAAATAAATCTAGAAAGAATCAAAGCAACTACTTCATAAAGAATGAGTCAAGAATGATCAAAACTATCTGATTTGATATTCTATCACACTTGCACACTTGACAAATCGGGTTTTCCTATTCCTCCTCCCAAGCCTCTCTCTACAACATCTGTACATATGTCATCAGTTCAAGACTTCTCTTAGGTTAATGCTACTTTATCGCACGTGATCAGCCAGCTGCAGCAACCTTACCATACAAAATCAAGAATAGATCATTTCTCTCCAAAGAAACTTATTCATTATCATCTTTAAAATCTTTCAAACCAAAACAATTTATTACATCTCTTCTAGTCACATCAAACTTAGTAGCCCTAATAGACGATCTTAATCCGACTTCACCACTTTTGCAGTTAATCTACATAATTTCCTGCATCTTAACTCATTCAACCACTCATTCTAAGAAAACCTTTTTTTTTTCAAGATACATAAAGTCTATGAAAGAACAGTCATGGATTTTTACCTTATTTGATGAAACCCTATGAGCAAATTCCTCATCTTCGTTAATCTTTTTTCTTTTAGATTTTGTCTGGACCTTTGGAGAGCTAGCATTCTCCTTCCTCTTCTTCGAGTTATCCATTTTTGACTTGACTTTCTTCTTTATCGAGGGTTCTAGGGTTTTCTCTAGTTCCATGTTGGATTCACTATCTGCATGATTAGACTCCATGGATGTTATTTTCTTATCTTTGCTTGATCTTTTTGAATCTTTCTCGAATTTCTTCCCTCTAAAGCTAAGATATTGAAACCTTTTGGATCTAATTTCTCTAACCCTAGTGATGGAGGTTAAAAATCTTGAGATAGAGTTTGCTACGAATTTGTTAGTTCATCATGTGTGGTTATGGTTTTAGAGGATTTCACGGTTTTGAAATTTTTTTGGAGATATGTTAGGATTTTTTTGGAGCCATTTTTGAGTTTAAGAAGCTTAGAAGAAGAGGATAATCTGTGCTTTTGATAGAGAGTGATATGTGTTTTGAAAAATCCACCAATGATTTTATGTGTTTATGCGCACTAATGGTAAAATAAACCACATGTTGTTATGTTCATTAAAAACACTTCAACTTATTTTCTTTTTATTATCATTGTTTATTTATTTTATCTTATTTAAACCAAAAAACATAATAAATAAAACATATTAGATTAATCGCAGAAAGGAAAACGTAAACCAATTTTATTTCTTATATATTCAAAATGAACCTTTTCTATGGGTTTTGTAAAAGTATAAGCAAATTGATTATCTATTGTCATATAATCAACAACAATATTTCCATTATCCACATCATCTCTTATAAAGTGATGTCTAATTTCTAAGTCCTTAGATCTAGAATGTTGTAGAGGATTTTTTGTTAAATTAATTGCACTTGTATTATCACATATAATTGGAATAGTTTTAAACATTAAACCATAATCTTGCAATTGTTGTTTAATCTTAAGAATTTAATCACAACAATTACCAATAGAGGCATATTCAGCCTCGTTATTGATAAGGCAGCTGAATTTTGTTTCTTGGAAGACCCGAGACATTAGTTTGTCACCTAAGAATTGACAAGTGTGTGATGTTGTTCTTATCTATTTCACCTTGCCTAATCAGCATCTAAATGTCCTATAAGCTCAAAATTTTGATTTTTAGGATACCAAATTCCTAATTTTGTAGCACAAGATAGAGACTTGACAATTCTTTTAATAATAGCTAAATGTGTCTAACTTGGTGCACTTTAAAATCTTGCATACAAACATACACTAAACAAGAAATTGGGTCTTGAAGTAGTCAAATATAAAAGCAATCTAATGAAACTTCTATATAATTTTTCATTTATCTTTTTACCATTTAAGTCTAGATCTAAGCTAGATGAAGTACTCATTGATGTAGATATCTTCTTGGAACTTTCATAACCAAACTTCTTCAAAACTTGTCTTGTTTATTTTCCTTAATGAATGAAGATTCCTTCACTTGTTTGTTTGATTTGTAATCCAAAAAAGAAATTCAGTTCACGCATAATTGACATTTCAAATTCAGCTTGCATAAGTCTAGAAAGTTCTTGACATAACATTTCATCAAAAAATTATGTCATCAAAATATATTCGTACTATTAACAAATCTTTTTCATAAGACTTTAGAAAAAGAGTTGTATCAACAATACCTCTTTGAAAGCCATTGGACACAAGATATTCACTTAATCTTTCATACCACGCCTTGTGGGCTTACTTTAATCCATATAAGATCTTTTTTAATTTAAACACATAATCTAGTTTAAAAGAATCTTCAAAACCTAGGGTTGTTCAAGATGTGCTTCTTCTTTTATAAAACTATTCAAGAATGCACTTTTGACATCCGTGTGAAATAATTTGAAGTTCTAAAACATGCAAAAGAAAGCAACAAACGAATAGTTTCCAATCTAGCAACAGAAGCACAAGTTTCAAAATCAATTCCTTCTTCTTGAGAATATTATTTAGCTATTACCCTTGCTTTATTCCTTATTATTTTAACATTTTCATCTAATTTATTCTTGAAAACCCATTTAGTTCCAACTATTGATTGTCCTTTAAGTTTAGGTACTTAAAACCAAACATCATTCCTTTGAAATTGATTAAGCTCATCTTGTATAGCATTTATCTGATTATTATCTGCTAAAGCTTTATCAATAGAATTAGGTTCAATTTCAGTAATAAGGTAAAATCATTTTTTAAATCTTGTAAATTAACTCTTGTTTTAACATCAGATTGAACATTACCAATTATTAACTCAACGGGATTAGTAGATTTATATTTTTTAGCCTTAGGCAAATCTAATATAGTTTCTAAACTCTTTGGAATACCTTCTATTCTACCCTATTTAATACACTTTGCGTAACCAGATTGCTGGGTTTTAACAGATCGTTCTTCCCTTTTAATTTGTTGTGAGACTATATCATATTTCTTTCTATAATTTACTTCATTTTCATCACAAAAAACATCAAATTTTTCATATTAATAGATTCCTCAATTGTTTGGGATAATTTATTATAAACACAATAAGCTCTACTATTTAAAGAACATCCTAAAAAGATAGCTTCATCAGATCTTTCATCAAATTTGCCAAGATTAATTGCATATTTCTTAACAAAACATTTAGAACCAATCGCATGAAAATATGAAACCATAGGCTTTTTACCATGAAATAATTCATAAGATGTTTTAGATGTCATACATCGTACATACACTATTTATAACATAGCATGTAGTTGATACAGCTTTATCTAAAAAATAATCAGAAATACCACTTTTTTTAATATAGATTTGGTCATTTTTTTGTTGTGGAGTATATGGTGAAGAAAATTTATGATTAATTCCTTGTTCTTTACAAAAATTTGCAAATTTTGTATTTTCAAATTCTTTTCCATGATCAATTTGAATGTTGATGATGGAATAACCTTTTTCATTTTGTATTTGTTTTGCAAATTCCTAAATGAATAAGAGGCATCTCTTTTCTGCCATAAGAAAATAACCCATGTATATCTTGAAAAGTCATCAAAAATAACAAATCCATATTTATTTTCACCTAAAGTTAAAGTTCTTGTACAAAAGTTCTAAAGGCCATTTAGTTGATATTTTATTTTTGCTATGCGAAACTGAAACCATCTTATTTTTTAAGCAAGTATCATATTTTATATCATGTTTAATGTTAATATATGGTAAACCATGTATTAGCTTTTTCTTAGATAATTTCTCCAATTGATTGAAATTAACATGTCCTAAACGTTTATGCCAGGTGTTAATATTATCTTAACAGATAGAAAGCAGCATTCAACATCAACATCAGTAGGTTTAATTTGATGCATATTTTTCTTTTTAAATCCTTCAAACAATTTTGCACCACTTTGATCATAAGAATAACATCTATTTTGTTCAAACTCCATTTTATATCCTTCATCACACAATTGATTGATGCTCAACAAATTATGCTTCAAACTTTTGACCAGCTTAATAATTTCAATAATATATAGAGGCAATCCAATAGTTCCAATTACAACAATTTTATTGTCGTCACCAAATGTTACATACCTTTTTTCCTTTCATTTTAAATTTGTGAACAATGAAGCATCATCTACCATGTGTTTAAAACATCTACTGTCATGATGCTATGTTTCTCATATTTTAGTTTTATGTTTCTACACAAGTAGAAAAAATTAACCTTTTTAGGTACCAAAACAACTTTGGGTCTTTTGAAAAGACAAACTCGTGTTATCCTTTTGATTAGTTTGATGATTATTGAGATTGTTTCTCTTATAGTAACGATGTTTTTCTACGTGACTTGGTCTATTAGAAAAATAATATAAATAGGAATATGATGCGCATTTACCATCGTATCAAATTCTAAAATTTATAAACCATTGAAATCTATGATCTGAGCTAGGCAAGAGTACCTATTCATGTAGCATAGATTTTAGGGTATCGTCCTTAAGGATTTGAAGAACAAGTACTAGTATTACTGCTCTCTACTATTTAGCCTAAGTTTTGAAGCGAATTCTACAATTAACTACTGAACAAAAGATAAAGCAGGCTCTAAGATCGAATCTTAAAAGATTCAATCTTAAAACATACTCTTCACCTTGATCCACCCTAACCTAAAATTCTTATGATAAAAGATTAATTAGTGAATCATTCATGCTTTACACTGCTGGATCTTAACAAGTATATCAATTACTTCCTCGAGTTGATCAATTCCTAACCTTACATGAGATAGTGGAGACCTCTTCCTCACTAATCACCACATAAGATTGCATGAAAGTTTATGATCCTTAAGCAAGAATTGAATTCTTGTAGCAGAAAATCGTAATTTCCTTACCTCTAGGTGAAATAAGCAATTTCTCTATTCATGAAAATCTAATCTAATTGAATGAAACCTCTTTCAATCCAATAAGAATCCAACATGCAATTAATTTGTGCACAAATCAATCACAAGACTATTAAATCACATGAATAGATACAAAGGTATGAATATTTCATTAATCAAAAGGAATTTCAATTCATATGCTTTAGGGTTTCATAGGTGAAGAGTATAAGAATCTACTCCTCCATGAGATTTATAATAAGAACAATATATCTAGAGGAAATAGAAAGAATCATGATAGAAAGAATAAACCCTAATTGATGTCTTGAGATCTTCAATTGATGCTCCAGTAAGTTCTTCATAATTTCCTTTGTAATCTCTCTCTTAGGGCCTAGACAAATGATCTAAAACTTGTAAAATAAGAAAACAGAGCATTATTTATAGTTATGAGATAAACCTAGGTCAGCAAAGATTGTAGCATAGCTAGGATCGAGGCAGGGATGAACATAAAACAACCAATTTTCGCCTCTTGAGCATTCTAATCTCTTCCCTCGCTGTCTTCCCTGGTAAGGATAAAGGTGAGGATGAAAACTTTTCTTCTCTAATGCCTACTGATCGCATCCCTGGCATCCTTCCCTGCCAATACTAAAGGTGGGGATGAAAAAAAAATTTCCTTCTTATACAAAATTGATCCAAACTTGTTTAATTTGCTTTAATTTCTCTTAGATCATCATAAAAACTTCCAAATATGCTCCTTAAGCCCTGAAATGAATTTTTCACAAAATAAATGTCCTTTTCTTCAACAATTCTAGAAAACTACATAACAAATATGTTCAAATAACATCAAGATTAAAGGTCTATTGACACTTATCAAAACTTCCTCACACTTAATCGTTTGTTTGTCCTCAAGTAAACAAAATAAGGATAAAAGAATCTATCATCAATTATACTCATCAGAAAATTTCACATTAATCATAGCATTCTTTAATTCCATTAAACCAAGGTGACTCATTAGTGCCTATTACTTAAACCTATCATATTGTACTTGCACTTAGCTCACTACAATCAAATTTTCAAAACTAATCCAAGTAAGTCAAACTATTAATCTCATCATTTAATAACCGATTCTAAAGTTATAAAGGAGATACAAATTCAAACAAAGTGAAAGTGTCATGGTAACATCTTTCCATTACTAGTAAGCATATAAACTCTTCAATCACCTTTCTAAACACAATAGCCTAAAGTGAAAGTATATAGCATCCATCATTTTCTAGATTTTTTTTTTTCTTTTAAATCTCTTTAATTTTTTTATTAGCCTTCAGAGGAGGAGGTTTTTGCCTTCATCTTTTCGTTTCCTCTGGACAAGTTTTGGCCCACTTCTTTTCGGCTTAGCTTTTTTAGATGCTTGCATAATCAATAGCGGGTCGGAACTTTGCTATTTTAAAGGACCAAAGCTAGCCCATATTGACTTAGCTTGCACTTTGTTTTTTTTAGGGATTATTCAAGAAGAATCACCAAGTGATAGATTTCATATGTCCCTTTCACAAAAGTTAGAAGAGCACTCAAAGTGGTCGAAAAGCAAATATACTACTAACAAGTTTAGAAACATAACCATTAAACTTTAAACTAAGGATTTTGACCTTTGTCATAACTCTAAATTCAATCATTAAATGGCAAGTAAATTTACCCCACTTAGATTTTATCTTAAAACTTTGACTAAGTAAACTAAGTTCAAAATAGGTGAGGACGGCACATAAAGTCACTATTCTTCATTTTTTTTAAATGCTATCTTGCCAAACAAAAAATGAGTATAATTTCAAGATTCTAACATATTAAAACATATCAAAATAACGTATAATTTCAAGATTCTAACAACTCATAAATGGGGGATTTTTTATTAACAAGTATATATGCAATATGAAGCTCAAATTAAGACCCAAATAATTTCTTTCTTCTAATATACCCTTTCCCCACACTTAAAACAAGACATTGACCCCAATATTGTCTTAACTAAGCACAAGCAAGAAAAAAGGATAAGAAAGAAATTCAAAGAAAAGGACATTAATAACTTCCCTAGTTTGGTATTGATGTTAAAGTTGCATAACCAGGACAAGAAGAAAAATTTATTAAAGCATTGATAAACAACAACACCATAATCCTTGGCAACCCGATCAAGTTAGAAGCGTATGCCTGCAAATAAAAACAAAAACAGAGCAAAACAACAGAACAAGCAAGAAAAGCCTAAACTAAGTCCAAAGAGAAAGTCCACTTGGTACCAGCAAAAATAAGAGTCTTCCCATAAAGCGGGAGCTCAAAAGTAAAAACCAAAAACAAAACAAAATAAATAACAACAAAGGCAAAAATCAAGCATTGCCATCATCATCTCCAGCATCATTATCATCTCCAGTTGTGGCTTCAGCAGATTCCTCATCTTCATCTTGATCATCACTATCATCATCATCTTCTGTTGTATTGTAACCTCCGAAAAATTTCAGTAAATAATTTCAAAATGAACTTCGAAAATAAACTCTAAAAATGACTCCAAATTAAAACCGAACTTCAACTAGTCCTAAATCACGAACAAATCTGGAAATTTCTTAATCTTGAGAAAATGAAATCCTTAAAAATAAAATAAGAACTCAATAGTCTTCAAATTCAAAACTGCTACGTGCTACAAATTCTATATTTAACTCCAAATTGTAAAATCGTGTAATAGAGAACCCAAAAATAAATTATTAAAGTAAATAACGATAAACCTTCGGAAATAAAACTCAATTCAAGAATTTCGAAAACGTTGAGAGATATTAAATACTTACAAAAATAAAATTTAAAATAAATTTCTCAAATTAAAAATGTTGTATAAACATAAAACATCAGTTTCCAAATTGGCAAAGATCTAAACCGGAAAATCACTCGGGAACCCTAAGTAGAATACAGTAGTTTAGGTCCAGCAATCTCGCGCCTTTAACCCTAGAGGCCGAGGTGTGGTTTAAGAGTGTAGAATAGCTCGTAGTAATATAAGGTCGCTTAAAAATATCAGATTGTAAATTTTTGACCTATTTCGAACCCGTTCGGATATAGATTTCGAAAAGCGTATCCCAAGTCTCGAGATATCAAAAATATACCATTAATACCGTTAGACTCTTAATTTTTAAGGATTTCTAAAATATCAGTTTTATAATTTTTCGATAACTAGAATTATCTGATTTTCGATTTTATTCGTATTTCATTACTATAAGTAATTAACTAGTCTTTTGGTACTATTCACTTCTATTTGATTACACAATTTTATTATTCTTATAAAGCCTTATATTTTTAGATAAATATTTTACATAGCATAGAAAATTTTGTTTTTCTAAAATTTAGTTATTTTCGGGCTTTTACGGATCAGATTCTGTTTAAAACCCTGTACTAAAAATAAAATAAATTAATTTAATAATTGAAAAATATTTTTATTTTCATAAAATAATTTTTTAGAATTTTTAGGTTATAAAAATATCATTTATAGCCCATATTCGCGTATTTTGATCATATAACATATTTGTTGAAATACTAAAATAATTCAAATATTATTTAATTTTCTTTATGAAAATTCTGCCATTCATTTAAAGATATTTTTCTTAATTTTATTTTATATATTTTCTTAATAAAAAGTACTTTTTCAATCCATACTGCAAGTACACTTCATTTGTCACTTCTACACATTAATCAAGTTTTCTTTCACTCATTCTACACTTCATTTCCCCACAAATGGCAGGTGACCATACTCCTAAAAATAACCATTTTTTTTATTTTATTAATTTATTTAATGAATTAAAGTCTCATTTAGTTAGCAAATTAAATGACACAAGTTACACTTTCAAAAAACCAAGTTACAAGACAATTAAACCCCCTCTCTCTCTCTTACATTTCATGTGCAGCACTCCTCCTTTTGCTGCCCTTGTTTTATTTTTTTTTTTTCAATTAATACACTCCCTCTCTCCATTTAATGCCTCTCATTTACTTCCTTTCATTTCCTTTGAAACCCTATCTCATTTACTCTCTTTTTCCTCTCTTTATTCCTTTCTTTCCCTTGTTCTTGCAAGAGAATACACGTTGCCCCCATCTCTAAATCTTGCTTCACACTTCATTCTTGAAGATTTTTAAGTAAACTTTCTTCTTAAAGCTTCCATAGATGATATAGGTAAGGTATAGTAGAGTTTCATGCATCAAATGACCTTAAGCTTAAAAGCTAAGAATGATGCCAAAATGAAACACTCCTCTTATCTATGCTTATTTTCTTGTATCATTATTATCTTGCTCTTACTTGTAAAAGTATTATATTTTGTAGATCTAACTTTTTCTTATAGCTTTGATTTTGTTTATGCTTCAGATCTTATTATATGAGTTATTATTTTGTTATTGCTAAGGATTTATGCATATATTCACCATTCACATAACTATCTTAGTGTTCATGCATTTATAACTAGTATAGTAAACTAGATCTAGTTGTTTTAGGTTCATAAATGCATTAGACTTTTTATTTATTTTCTTAAATAACTTCTAATAGCTTTGATAGTAGAAAAGTTTTAGAAAGCTCAAGGTCTATTTTACTTTCAACAAAAATCGTTTTTGAAAATTCGGATAAAAAGGAAACCATATTTAGAAAAGCTATTTTTCAACTTCAAAACATGTATTTTTCATTTAAAATGAAGGGCTTAAAGAATAGATATTATAAATGAATGATTTGGAGGAGTAAAGTTTAGATCTATGAGTTTATAGTTTGCTACCATGCATTTCTTTATATTCATGTTCATATTATGTGTAGATTTAGATTTGAACTTGAATAAAAATAGTGAAAATCGTATCTTTGCAAAACCCATATTTAAAAAACCACTTTCCAAGTGTTAAAATGAAATTTTTACTTGAGATAATGAAGGCTTAATGTATATATATCATCAAGACTTCATTTTATATGTTTCAAAGGTGATTTTCAAAGATTATTTTTCAAAACAAAATTTCATATTCGGATTTATGCCAAGGCCTAGTTTAAAAACATGTTTTCTAACTCAAAAATAAACTTTTTGTTCATGATATGAAAAGGCTCTTAAGATAGGATATGTAAGGGATGAATTTTCATAAGTTTAGATAAATTTTATCAAAAGATATGTCCAAAAATAAATTTGGTAAATTCGGATCTCAACCAAGACTAATTTTGAAAACCCATTTTTCAACACCAAAATGAAAGTTTTGTTTAGAAAATAGAAGGCTTATGGAATAGGTATCGTAGGAGATGTTTTTTATAAGTAAATGGTAGATCTACTAGTAGAATTTTCAAAAATAGAAATATTACAAAGTATGAAATTTGAGTTCTATCTAAATTTTGTAAATTCGGATTATTTCAAAACTATCTTAAAAACCCATTTATCAACTCCAAAACTTGTGTTTATAAAAATGAGGAGTTTAGGTCATAGGTATCATTAAGTAATGATTTTTATAAATTAAGAATAGATTTGCTAAGAAACATGTAGAACAAGGAGTAGAAATAAAATAGGAAAATTTGAGTTGCTTGTCCTTTTTAATAAATTCGTAATTTTGGAGTAATGTAATGAAAAACTTATTTTCCAAACTCAAAATAGAAGTTTTATAAAAGAAATTAAGTCCTTAAGGATAGGTATAATAAAGCCTTGAATTTTGATGTATTAAACAAGTTGTCCTCAAAGAAATCACTCAAAAACTAAATTTTCAAAATTCGGATTTTGGAATAACTCATATTTGAAAACATGCTTATAAGTGTAAAATAGGAATTTTTATGTAGAAATGATGTTCATAAGTAATAGATATAATGAAGACCCAATTTTAACAAGGATAACTATATTTTCTTAAGAAATAAATCCAAAACAAATGGAAATGATCAAAGTTAGGAAACTAGTTTTCTTAAAAGTAAATAGCCATGGAGTCTTACAAATAGAAAGTTTCTAAAATTTCTTTTTAGAAAATATTGTCAAAAGCATGCATACATCAAGCTCATAACATGCCATTCATGATAGGAAATCATCAACGTTGCATGTATAGTTGATCTATGTAATAGGAACATTACAAACATTTACAAAACTATTTTTCGGAATTGGAATTTACTACTGTTTTGATCTGATCAGATCTTTTCAAAGCTTCCAAGTTTTCAAAAATTAAATATGATATTATAATTAGATAGATCTTTCGAAGTAAATAGAGATCGATATATAATTTGCTAAATTCCAAGTTAAAACAACCAAGTTATGACCGTTTTAAGTTAGAATTCCCGCTTAAGACGAGAATTACGAATTTGATAGTTTGTATGAGATAGTTTGATTTAGTTAAGTGATGAAATACTTATTAAGGTATTTCTTCCTTTTGGAAGACCCCAAATCACATTTTCCTACCACCGGATTACTTTTACTAAGAGACCGGTGATCCAATGGCCGAGTGAATTTTCTTTTTATTTTTTACCTTATTTGTGCTTGTAGCTAGTTATTAGAATCATAGGAACAAGATAAAAATCGATATGAATGGGGATATGATAAATGATGAGACTGTGATGAATGTATGCCAAAGAATACTAAAGCATATTGAAACCACGATTTGATTGGATAACTACACTGTTCATATTATTTCTGTTATGTGTATGATCTTGGTTGGTCACTCTAAAGATTATATGAATATTTTGACCCAAGCAAAAAAATTAAATTGGTCATGCATCGCATCGGACATATTGCATTTGGTAGCGTGTTACTCCTACGCAAGTCGATTGGTATGGTCTAAGGACTTGTTTGGATAATGGGACCCGGTATCAGAGCTCATTCATAGGGAACTAAGGCGCACCGAGGATGCATTCCATGTGAGCCTAGCCATTGAGTGCTATAAGCCGGGGCTCGAGGACTAGCAGCGGTCATGTAGACTTTCAATACCGTCCCTAACCCAAGATATGGAGGGCGTAAATCTTCTATGTATGGTTCCGGATACCCATACATAATTATCTACTCATGTGTTTGTTCATGCATAGCATATGGATGATTTATAACTTGCTTGTTATGGTATGAAATTAAGGGAATTCTCACTAAGCTAGTGTAGTTTATACCCCAATAGATGTTTTAATGAACATGTTATCTCAAGAATGCTAAGTGGGGACTGAGATGATTGGAGCCAATATGACTTCGGGATTCCGGCGGAAATAAGAATGCTTGAAGATATTAGCTAGGTTTTGTGAATTGCTTTGTAATAGTTTTATGTAGTGAAATTTTTTAATGATTTTATTTGAAGTATAGTGAATTGAATTTCCTTTACATTGTTACTCAAGTTTTATTAACATAAAATGTATCACTCTGATGTGTCTCCTCCATGTGTTAGATCCTTGTACATAGTATGGAAGCCTTCGAGTAACTAAGGTGTCATTCTAGATTTTAATATTGTATACGGCGGACTGCCACGTTTAAGTACCTTCGGGGCGTGACATGTATCATGAACAATGCGAATAGAATCTAGATTAGGTTCAGGAGATGTCTCAGAGCCATATTTGGAGAATACTCATAAGTGGGTATATTCTGTGATGGTGGTGAACAACAGCCAGCCAATGATTGTAAAAACCCCCAAATAGCTTGCCGAAAGCATTTAGCCTTCTTGCGTTCATCGTGAAATTCTCTCCTCAACCGACGAAACTCATAATCTTGTAAAGAGGAAAAAGTAGAAGAGCTAAAAGGACTAGGAGAGGGAGGAGATTTACTAGCAACTCTATGCAGCCCATACCTATGAAATGGACCATTGGTGATCCGCACAGATTGCATACATGGAGTACCAGTGAGTGGTTCCCGAAACAAATTCATGCCTTTAAGTAACTTGGTAATATAACCTCCACAATAAAGCCCTTTAACTAAAGGATTAGTAGCTTAGCGTTTAAGGAACAAGGCGATTTCCACACCAACATTGATGGGGTATTCTTTATACATATTGTAAAATACAAGTAAATAAATTCAGAATGAAGGGTAGAAGAGAAATTTAAGTGTTGTTAAAAGGGTAATTTTGTCTTTGAACAAGTAAATTTTGGACAAGGGAAAGTTACATAAACAAGACGGACAAATTTGTAGAAATTGGACCTAAGATGACACTTAAGCCGGCGGCCTAAGAATATACGCCACCAGCCTAGGAATTTAGGTCGCCAACCTGCTTAGCGACTAAAGTTGTTTTCTATATATATGTAGTTTATGATGAGAATTAGAGTTTGTCTTGTTTTCCTCCGAGTTCTTCTTCTCCAAAGCGACTTAGGGCTTGCTTTCTTAAGTCCGAGTAAGTAGGTCTGTAAACCCCAGAAATTCTCAGTAGCTAGAAAACCCCAGGAGTTGGAAACGAAACCCTAATCCGATCAGATTGAGTTTAGTAAATGGAGCCTAGGAACCCTAAATCCGGCTTTCCTTCGGTTTCATAGTAAAATAAATATTATGGAGTAAATGAATGTGAATTGTTGTTCCAAAGAACATTTCAAACCTTTGAAAGTTTTAGATTCGGGAATTTTTCAATTCCGGGCCTTCCTGAGCCCAATTACGGAAAAGCGTGCCCCGGCCCACGGATTCAGAAAAATATTCCGGAATATTCATTAGAACCGTAATTTTATAAGGATTCCAAAAATATCAATTTCATAATTTTCCGAGCTATAAAAATTACAGTTATAGCTTTTCCCGTGTTTTCGGAACAACCAGTAAAGTAGATGTCTTGTCTACTATTCACAAGTACAACCTACACTACACACTACCCATACCCTATTCTTACATCCTTACAACTACTCATTTCAATTTTCTTTTCCAAGAAATTTTGTCTTTTAAATAATTATTACATTTATTACATCTTCATTTACTAAATTACAAATTCTTTTTTAAAAATCACACACACACACACACCATGGAGGCCGGTGCCCCTCCCTCTCTTTCCCCTCAAATGAAGTATTTTACTTCATTTTATTAACTAAACCCTAAATCATTTGATATATACTTATTTTTCTCTCTCTCTCTTCATTTCTTCTCTTTTCAAAATTGGAAAAAGAGATCAAAACCTCTCTTCTCTCCCTCCTCATTGCCGAGCACTCCCCTTCCCCATTCCCTCTCATTTTCCAACTTTGTTCCTTCTCTTTTTCACTTCAAGACTCCTTTGGTATGTTGATTCAAGCCTTGTTTTTCCTAGTTCTTATCATGGCAAGACCATATCTTGTGTATTTCCTCATTAAAACCCCATGATGCTCATGCTAGGGACATGGAAATGCATGAACAAGAATGTCAAGCCATCACAAGACATGGATCTAGTGTTTAGATGTGTTTTGTTAAGATTTCATAATGTTCATGCATATAAAGTAGTGATCTTGTATTTATATTGTTGTTCATGCCATGAGATCCATGTTATATACATCATATGTAGTAGATCTAAGGTTTAGACATTCACCACTTTATGTACATGCATGATCATAGGTTCATTTTGCTTTACATGCTTGGATGATCATAAGAATGAAGTCTTGTTCATGTATAGAGATGTTAGATAGTATATCTTCACATATAGAAGGCAAGAACATTGAAAAAGGAAGGGCTTTGCTAGATATGAAAAGTTGAAAATTCGGATGAAATGGAAACCCTACCTTAAAGACCCCCAAAATCAACTTTAAACTTATATTTCATAAGAAAAATGAAGGGTATGTGTAATAGACATGTTGAAGGAATTATTTTCATGAGTTTAGATGAGTTTAGGCATAATAAAAACAAGAAAAAAGAGGTGAAGTTAGAATGAAGAATGTTGACTTTAAATGTGTAGTCAAATTCGTAACTTTGTGTAATGCCTAAATGAACACTTAGTATTTAAGTCTAAAATGGATGTTTTATAAGCTAAATGAAGTCCTTAGATAATGTATACATTGAAGCTCCGATTTTTAATGCATTAGACAAGATTTCCCTTAAGAAAATGTAAGAAAAGGAAATTTGGAAAATTCGGATTTTCACAAATAGCTTATTTAAAAATGTTTACCAAATGAAAAATGTGAATTTCTATGCATGAATGGAGGCCATGACTATTATAGACTTTGAGAACCTATTTTTAGTTAAATAATAAGTAGATTACAAGATTAAAAACCAAAGAAACCCTAAGGAGTATAATGTAGGAAAATAGCTTCTTAGAATTAGTCTTTATGAGACTTTCCCCAACACTTAGGAGTTCCTAAGAGTTTATTACTACAAAAATCATCATGACCATGCACATATTGAGTTCATTACATGGCATACACATTAGTAATTCATTCCTAAATCATTCATGCATGAATCACCAACTAGGAACATCTCTTATCAAAAGCAAAGCACATTTTCAAAATTGGATCAATGGAGGAACAGAACTGATCCCACTGTTCCGTGACCCTATTATTTTCAAAACTTGGATTTAATACTTGAAATAGATAGATCTTTCGAAGTAGATGAAGATCGATATAAAGTTTGCGAAATTCCGAGTTAAAATGACCAAGTTATGGCCATTTTAAGTCGGAACTTCCAAAAATAGCGAGAAATCCGAATTCAACTAGTCTAGATATATAGTTTGATTTAATTACATGGTGAGAATCTCATTAGGATTATTCTTGTTTGGTAGGTGATTCCGAGCAGGACGACACACTACCTCCCGATTATTATTATTAAGAAGTTTGGTGTCCAATGGCCGAGTGAGTTTACTTCCACTCTCAATTAATGTTTGTGATTGTAATGTAGTGGCATTAGTGATGTAGGCAAAGATAAAAGAAATTGTATAAGCATGTGGGGTATATGGGAATTATTTATGATGTTGACTGTTGAGATGTGAAATGGAGTTAAGGTATATCGAAACCGGGTGTTAAGATATTGACTGCTTTACTAGTATCTTATGATGAATGTCTGCGAATATTTGTTGGTCACTTAAAAGAATTGAATTAATGACTATTCGACTCCGACTATAAACTGAATCCATTCATGTCACGATGGGGTTGGAGCATTCGCATTGTTGGTTAATCGTGATCCATAAAACGACTTGTTGGTTAATCGTGATCCATAAAACGAATTATTATTAGTTGACCGTGAGCTTAAACGGCGTCGTACCGCAGGATTCGTTAATCTGCTAACCCGGGATGGAGGGCGCAAGTCCATCCACATATGATTTCCGGTTGGTCATATGTTTGCTAAATTCATTTGTTTGATGCATACACTTGCCTGAATAATTACTTGTCTGACTGAAGTATGTTTAATTGCGTTATGGAAGTATTGCTCACTAAGCTAGTTAGCTTACGCCCCATAGTTTCTATCTTTTGCAGCACGACTTTATATGGCTTAGGCCAAGACAGGCTACAGCGCAGGTACCGGAGATAGGAGTTTCCCGTAGAAGTTTAATTCATTCCTTTTTGTATAGACTTCCATTGGAAACTAAGGACTCTGGATGACTGTAATAGACTGTTATTCTTTTGCGGGGGAATGCCCCTTAGATTTGTAAACTTTAACATTATGCGTTTTGATTTATTATCTATGGCTAATGAATGCCTCGTTAAACTGTTTAACTCCATTTGTTGAAGTATTCTATTGTCGTAAAGGAACGCTTTACATCTATTTAAGACCTTCGAAGGCCCCGAGTAGGGAACTCGAAAGTCTTACTTAGTATGTGGCGGACTGTTACGTTTAGGATACCCTACGGGGCGTGACAAGGTCTATAAAAGATCTATACAATTTAACATGTAATCAACGTCGTAATCAAAGATTTCTTGTGTTTTTAGAGAGGATTGTGAGAGAAACCGTTGAGGATCATATCTGAATTTTGAGGAGAACCATTGGGAATTTGAGATCCATTCAAGGTAATTAAATCCCTTAATTACATATGTAGATTTCATCAAAATGATTTCTAATTTACGGTTTTGTTTGTTCATGTTTGGAGATGTTCTAGGGTTAGGGTTTCTTTGTGGTCTTTAGCGATTTTCTGGATTTAGAGTCAAATCAAAGTAAGTTTTCATCCTCTAAATCATAGATTCATTAAAACATCGAATTAGAATGATGGATTTGTTTGTATTTGTTGATTTACGCAATTAAGGTTTTGTGGAGATTTGGGTTTTCTAGGGAATTCATTGAAGAGATTCTACAATTGTGATTTTTTGAGAGGTTAGGGTTTTAGATGATTTTGGAGAATTGGATAATTAGGATTTTGATGTGATGATTTATATCTTTTTCTTGTTGTATGTTATATTCAGGAGATTTGGAGATTTCTTGTTGTTTTTAAGAATTTATGGATTTAGAGAGATTGTTCCTAGAATTGGAAAAGGTACGACCTTTCCTTGTTTGTTGTATTTGCTTACAGGTTTATTTTTCTGATTGTTACCTGTAGGAACAGATATATAAATTAACTTAATTCTATTTAGCTTAATTTTTTTTTGTATGTCTTTGGCTTTGACCAATAAAAACCTGGCAGACAGTGATATCGGTGAGGCACCCTGATGATCCTTGTGTGTCTTTGTCCCTAGTAGAGTTGCACTTGGAGATGATTATGGTAGATATAGGTTTATTAACAGTATGGCTGCGGGTGTTTGGGGAGTACCCATTCACCAATATATGTATACAATTACTTATTTTCGATATTTGGTTGTTTTTCAGGAGTTTGAGTAACTCCAAGTTTGGGATTAGAGATCTATGATTCTGAGTTGTGTTGTTTTGCAGGCTTAGTGGAGATAATAATCCTGTTGTTTGCATTTAATTAGTTGCACATATATATACATATTGTTAGTGCATTTGCATTTTATTTGTGGACTGGCCTATTGGCGTTTTCGCTCATTCCTTTCTTTTTCAGGTACAGGTGATGAAGATATTATTTATGACTTGTCTGGTTATGACTTGTATTTTGATCATTGGGGATGACAATAATGGACCTGACTATATTGCAGAGGAATAGGATGTTATATAGGACCTATGAAAAGGATTTCTTGAGTTATAGTTAAGATTTTTGAAACAATATTTTGATTATTGATCTTTTTGAGGATTTGAAGTATTGGTTTTTATGTAATAGTTTATTAAACAGGATTAGATGATTTTAGTTGGAAGTTAGATCTTATATGGATTATTGTTAGCTTTGGTTTTGCCAACTCGAGTTTAGTTTATATTACAGGAGATATTTGAAAGTTATAAATTACAGGTTATACAGGTTTTGTACCTTCTGGAGTTCCCTTAATTGTGAGTTCATGGAGATTTTTATATGTTTATATTTTGTGGAATTTAGATTTAGAGCCTTTGTGAGTCTCTTTTAAGAGAGAGACACATGGCGGGCTGTAATGCCTTAGTTTAGGGCGTTACATATACTATACAAACGAAACAACTCAAAGGAATTAACCACCCCATAACTACTGTTGCGTCCACCAATTGTATGAGCTAACAAATGATGGACCACTTTCAAAGTAAGCTTAGTGATGGAAGAAGCTTTGGATTTGGATGGAAGATATTTAACAGGCTTATCAAAGCATAAAAACCGCTAAAATTCATTCATACTCTGATCAGGAGGCCAATCATTAAGCATAGAGAGATATCCAAGGGTTTCAATCTCAGCAACTGAATATAGTCCCAAAAAGAGTCAAAATTTAGACAAATGGAAGCTATAAGACTGGTCGTATACCTAAAATGCGATTGTGCTATCGACCCTATAGGTGTAGGAATGTTGCTCGATCTCCATAGTAGATAAACTCAATGGTAACATCAGAATATGCAGGCTCATTAATCTCACAAAATTGAGCCCAAGGACCGAGAGCAATTTTCTCACGAACACGAGCTTCTAGACCATATTCTCGAAATAGTCGCCAATCCAATTATCTACTATTGTGAAACGCCAACTTTTGCAATCTAGCCTTTCTTGCCCGACTCCATTGAAATTTTGAAATTGGATCACCACCATAAGAAAAACATTCCACACTAACTGGTAATGGTGGTGAAGGCATTTTAGCTCATTGGCGGGAGCTAGATGGTTGAGATGTTGGTGATCTGATAGGATGTTTACCTTTCTTAATGCATGCTCGCTTTTAGCCCATTCCTATCAAAGAAAGTTTAACACCTATGAGAGTAAGGACAAGTGAAAAGCAACCAACAAAGCTATTCATGCTAAAAATGATGCTTGAATTCATCCATTGGATAAAATAAAAGAAATAGATGAGCAAAAAGGAAGCATCAATTCAAGTTGGGAAAGATAAAAATTTCTGCACAACATAAGCATCATGTAGTGTAAACGGTAGGGATAAAGTAAAAAATTGGGATTTCAAATTTGTGCATGAGCGGGGGAAATAGGTCACGCTGAAAATGGGGAACAAATTTCTAGCAACAAAGTGAAGTACAAACATTGATTAGAACACCACAATGTGGCCAAAATCAACAAGATGAGAAAATCCCAAAATAAGGCATAAATGAATCGTAAATCCATGATTTGTACAATGTGGCCACAATTTTCCCAAACAAATTACATCTTAAAGAATGAGAAGCATGTAATTATATGAATCAAGTAAAAGCCCTAATTTGTATGATAATAAAAATTTCAACATGAACCCTAGAAATAAGGATCGAACACAAGAACGAGATTTTTGGGAGCATACATCAACGAAAAAGAAAGAACAAAACATGCCATATGCTAGAATGTGTTCATGGAAACTTAAATTGTAAAGCAAATCAAGCATGCAAGAACAAGGATTCACACAAATGTAATAAAACCGTATAGTGCGCAAGAAGGAAAACATAAAGCAACACTAAAGCCAAGAGGAAGAATGAAGAAACTTACTTGTTGTTGACAATGGTAGCAAGATTGGTGAGATGCTAAGAGTGCATGCGTGGCTTTGAAATGAAGATGTGAATAAATGAGAGTAAATGAGAGGAAATAGTGTGAGAGTAAAATGAGATGCATAAAAAATGAAGAGTGTTTTTTATTTTAGATTGAAATGCGATTTTTATTTTTTTTCAAATTTTTTATATGAAATGGCTGACCGAAGTCAGCAGGAGCAGCACGTACGCATGGATCAGATTTGGAGCAAGACGGGTGCGTGGAGAAGCATAGGAGCACTCATTTGAATAAGAGTAGGACGTGCAAAGAAAAGCAGTCGCTGAGGGCCTTTTTTTTTTTTTAAGGGCTGAACTAACTCAGCCTGCCCTCCTACCCGGCAGGATTATGGCTGGGATGTGAGCAGGAGCTTATTGATGTGCATAGGAGATGGCTTCCCTGCCTGTTGCAAGAATAGGATTGGGGGTGGGGAGAGCAAGCTGGGATGCTAATTGAGGTGCAGAAAGGAGTCTCCACGCAAGGAAGATGGGGGGGAATGATAGCAGAGGCTCACTCTAGATGTGTGTAATCCCCCTAATTTTACGTAATCTAATTTTAACAAATACTAAAAATGTAATATATAATTATATAGAATATTTGGAACAAGTAGTAAAAATCACTCTAAATTTTTCTCGATTTAAAAATGTTAAAGTGTGAATAAATTTAATTATAATTAGAAAGATTATAATATTTACCAATGAAATTTCGAAATACAAACTGTAACTTTTATGATCTTAAATAATTCATAAATAAAGATAAATCAATCGTTAATATAAATTCCTAAATCCTTTTTCCTTAAGTTCAATACTTAGAAAATAAATCCTATACTTATTACATAATGAAATAATGATGTTCAAACTATTTTTAATATGTTAACACTATTAAGTAGCACTAGACAAAAATATGTTGTTATTAACAAATTAGTATAACTAACTCATATACAGTAAAACATAATATTTGGTGAAATGATCAATAGTCCAACAAGAAATCATAGCTAACATTAATTTTAAATTACAATAAAAGACGATTAATTTTTAGAACCTACAAGTTATAAAATATAAACTAAAGATAAATCACTAGAATTTCAAAATATAAGATAAGATCAAAAATAGATTAATATCTAAGAATCTAGATCTTAAATAAATATTTAAATTACAATAATATTCTAATTAAAATATTAAGAGATTTTACAAATTAAATCCGAATTGCCAATGTAACCTTCAATAATTTTCATAATTAGAAAATGAACAAATTAGTAAATTGAAACAAATATCAAATATATGATTCAACAAAAATCTTAGGATGAATCTATGATTGTAATAAGCTCATTTTTTCATAGTTTAAAAATCCAAATAAAAATTTCTTTGACCTTAATAGATATAAAACCAAAAACGAGATTTTATATCTTGAACTGATAATTCAAAATATAATTAGAAGTAGCTCTAAATTTCAAAATCGATAAGATATAGTTTATTAACAGAAGTTATTAGTATAAAACAATAATCTAAAGATGAACTACTAGGATTATAAATATGCAATAGATACTAATTCAGATCAATAATTACATGTCTAGATCTTAAATAAAAATTTCCAAACCCATTGTTATAGTTGTTAGGAAATTCTGAATCCATTAAGGCTTAGTTCCTAATTTGATTTATTGGACTTGAAAAATTTAATCACATAAGTTAAAATATTAAAAATAATTAATCGTGTAAACTTTAAACTAAAAAAATTTGAATATATAAACAATCTAGGAATTTTATAGGAGTTTAGATAATTTTTTCATCGATAAGGCTCTACGTAACTGTTATAAATGTACGCGTATAAATTGATAATTGTTAAAATAGTTTATGAAGCAAACAAATAAACAAATCAAACAATATAAAAAAAATCAAACCTGATACAGATTTGGAAATACAGTGCTGCAAGTGGGATTCACGGCTGCAAATTTGATTTTCGGTTGCAGCACCTATGTCTAACAAATTGATCAATTTGAACACAAAAATTCAACATGAAAATGACACTCAACCAATCTAAAAGCTCCACCTTTGAACAACAATAAATGCAAGGAATTCCAGCTCAAAACAAAGTGTGTATTAGCTGCATTTTTGGGACTGAATTTACCGAGAAACAGCATACATACACATATGTTCCAACTCTATTTTGCAATGGAATTTACAAGTTTTGTTACTTGAATTTTTTACCAAAAGAGAACCAATCATAAGCCTCTAAATGTATGCTTCAAACACCAATTATTGTCTAGAAAATAACAAGAGAAATCTGATCAAAAGCTATGCAAACTAACATGGAAAAACAACAAATAAAATACAGCAGAAAATTGGATATTGGCCTTTGTTTTCACACGATTTTCAATCCTTTTTTGTGCAACTTGAGCCCCCGAATTACACCCACAAATGACCTTAATTAACTAGCAAACAAACACATTAATGCCCTAAAAAACAGCCAAAATTTTTGTACAAATTTATCAAAAATCGTCCTCAAATTCGTACAAAAATTTCCACCCAGAACAACAGCTGGAACTTGTATTTATCAAGTCCAAAACCCTCTTTTGTGTCCTAATTCTATCCTAACCTTAGTGTATATCTATAGGCATAATTAGCTACAAAACCAACTCAAAATCTCCCTAAACATAATCCAAAAAGTTACCCCAAACAGCCACCACGAATTTCATATATTTTCTTCCTTCTCACATTGTTTAACCTTGTTTAAACACTTCAAAATAAAAGTGTATCCCTTGTTTTACCTATAACATTATCTAAGTATCAATCCTTATCAGCCAAAATAAAAAACCCCACTTTAACTACTCTAAATAACAACAAGAAATCAATCCAAACAGCATTGAATCCATCAATATACTAGCTGTAAACCCAAGTAAAATAAAGTCTTAAGGTAAGTATAATGTTAGTAAGCTAGATTGATTTTTTCTTATTACTAATCCTCTTATCTTCCTCTTAGACCCTTGTTTCATCAAGAATGAGGAGCTAATATCACTTAGCATCCAACCAAGGTAAGGATCATATTAAGTTCCAATGTTTATTATGTTTGATCTATAGAAATTTGTCTTATAAATTTATCAAAATCGATCTAACAATATACTAATGTATTTAGACTATTTAGGATATAAATACATCAACTTGAAGATTTTTAAGTATAGAAATTCAAATACAAGAAAGGAAAAACCAAAACCATACCTAAGCTACAACAAAACTAAGTGGAACTTTAGATAACTCAATTAAATGACCGAGAAGATTGAATAAACTGTATTGATGTGTTTTTATAAGCCAAAAATGACCCCCCAATGGAAATAACATGAAAAATCCTATGAAATCGACTATACATTTGTTAAAAACGGATAAGAAACGATTAGATATCATAAAAAAAATTTCAAATACTACTATCAATTTTCACGCGTCATAGATATCTCTCTCTCATCATCTTGAAGATCTTGTTTGACAAAAATAACACCACTAATGGATTGTACTAAAAAAATACTATGAAAACGACAATTTATTCATAAAAAAACGGACTACAAATGAGTTAGATATCGTCAAAACAAGTTTTGACTATAGTTATCATGATTCACTTGAAATATGTGCATGTGTTTCATAAATTGAAAAATTGCACAAGTCTCTTTTCTTGAAAATAATTCCACTACTAGAAAGTACTCGAAGAGTACTATTAAATCGACTATTTATACAACGAAATCGGATTTAAAACAAACAAGAAATCACAAAATAGAAATTCACTCAATTTTTACTCTTAATAAATCAATATTAATGCTACTTTTATTCCTATTAATATGATTATTACTATTATTATTACTACTGATTATAGTATTCAGTATTATTGATTTTTCATCAAGAATCATTAGGATTATGAATACTATTATTATTTACATTAATGTCACTATATTTATATTATCATCAATACTATTATTATTTTTGTCACTAATATTATTATTTACTAATAGTATGAAAATTGTTGTTATTATTATATTTGTATTTGTTATTAATATTGATATTAACATTTAAAAACTATTATTATTGATAATATCATATCATTAAACTTAGCTTGTTTTACAACAAAAATAAAATTGAAGTATAATAAAAATTTGATATATCTAAACTTCATAAACATACAGTTTTATTAAAATAATTTTTTAAAGGTATAGATACTAGAACATACCCTTAAATAAATAAAAATACTAATTTAAGAGACAGATAAGGTTGATAGATAAAGAATTAATAAATAAAAATCTTCTAATAAAAGCAGTAGGACTAAAGAAAAAGACAAACCCCTTAAATAAAAATATAGATAACAATTAAGATTAAGAGAAGCAAAATGAAAACAAATAACAGATAAATATTCTTTACTATAAGAGTGAAAACCTTAAAAAGCTTTATACAAATAATAAAACCCATATCAAATACTGATACAAAATAATTAGGCACCTATAAGGATTCAATTAAAATATTGAACGACGCAATAATTCATATAACAAGCATAGTCTAATATTCGGCGATTGGGATCAGCACTTTTAATTTTAGGATGACTTCTCTAACAGAAATAGTCCAATAATGAATCCCTGTTATTTCCTTTCATAGGAAAATAGATCAATTCTTGTGCTTCCAGTAGCTTATACAACAATTTAGCAAAGACTACAGATGAGTTACTTGACTTTATCACATTGTTTGTGCTTGTAGTATAGCTGTATTTGGAATAATATATTCAATTGATATGCATGCGGGATTAGGGATAATGCATGATGTGTGGTGTATGATTGAATGCCAAATTATCATAATATAAGTGATAATTCTATTGTATGATGAATATTTTACGAAGCATGTTGATGTTTGTCTGTAATTTGTATGATCGCCTTAAACTTGATTAACATCTACTGGAACTATAAATGAAATGGACATGCATCGCATGATTTGCATAAACTGTATTTGAGTATGTGGCAGCCTACTATGTTACTATTTTTTCTCTGATAATGCTTGGTTTTCTAGGCAAGAGGCTATTATTCTACGCAATATTACTTTTGTTCCGTCAGTTCAATGGGAACTAACTGGTAATGAAGGACGCTGCCTATGGTATCGCTATGAAAAGACTAACACTTAATGGAGTTTTAAGGCTTAAAACAGGAATTGAGTGCCTAAAGTACAAAAAGATAACTACAATGAGGATTGTGGCTTTCTTGTATACTTAGTCTCTCCTAGGTAGGTGAGCCATAATATTGTGTTCCTTCAACCCTGATGAGAGGGCGTAAATCTCCATCCTGCCTTGGATTCTAGATCATCCAAGCTTGTAATGTGCATATGATTGATTGTTGTATTGCATATGATTTATAATTATACTTGTTTGTTATTGGTTCATGTGTAGTTTGGTCAGGTTATCTCACTAAGCCCATGGTTCGCTCACCCCCCAATAGTTTTTGTGCAGGATTAATACTAGCTGGGATTGGGCTAGGAATGTGTGAAGAGAGCTTCTCCAACGAACTCTATTGAAGATAAAGATATAGGATATGGTAAACTTAGAATGTAAATTAGATAAATTTTATAATAATTGAAATTTGTAAGTTGTAGTTTAAAACCCATTTTTACCATTTGGTTGGGGATACCGATTCTCTGTGATATTAGTAGAAATTGGAAAATCGGATTCCATAGTTGAAATCTAGTAATATAATATATCATTTATATGATAAACATTGATAAATAGATAGAGTCTTATACACTCTGACTTATAAGACGACTCTCATGTTATGAGTGTACACGTGATATGATAGCTTTAGATTAATTCTACTATGCCCCCTTTTAGAGGCATGACAATGTGCCTCGACTGTAACATTGGCGAGGATGAAAGGTGGGGAAGCGATCAGTAGCTTCACTCGATTAAGCCCTCCCAGCTGCACGGTTGAGGAAAGACATGGGATGAGATTAGTAGCTACATTTCAATGTGCTTTCTTCTACCTAGCCATGTTCAAGGCCAGGATGACTCCTAATCCAAATTTTTTTTTTCTTTGACAAACTTAAAAACCAAAAGAATACACTGTCCTAAACAATTTGGGCATGAAAGCTAGCATTGTAAACAGTAAGTTCAAAGCTAAACATGAAGTCCTTTATGCACAAATGATTAAATGTGTTCGAAGTTACCCAATTTGCCACAAAAAAAAAAATTAACTTTCATTATAAATCCAACATGTAGTTTGAACAAAATTCTTAGAACTTAGATGAAAACTTACCTCACTCTCTTTCAAGGATTAAATTCATACCATTTGTGTTTTTCCATACTTAAAATTTACTCTCATCTTCTCTTAAAATTGTACACATACAAGACCTACAATTTCGACAGAATATTGGACTTGGAATAGTGAAAAACAAAGAAAAAGAAAAAGAACTCAACTCACTAAAGTTAAACATGGGTTGCCTCCCATGAAGCGCACTTGTTTAATGTCGTTGGCTTGATGTTTTCTTAGAAATTGCTACTTAAACATCTGGTGATTGGAGTCTTAAATCCACTCGTTTTCATATTCATTTCCACCTCCTAAATAAAGTTTCAATCTCTATCCATTGACCTTAAAATCATCATACTCTGGATGTGTAAGCTCAACTGCTCAATGTGGAAAAACTCATTTAACAACAAAAGGCCCCGGATAATTGAGATCTCAATTTTCTTGGAAAAAGCCTTAATCTAGAGTTGAATAGCAGCACTTTATCACCTTCTTTAACTTCTTAGGATGATGGATATGAGAATCATGATACTTTTTCATTATTTCTTTGTAAATTCTCATATTCTCATAAACCAACATCCTCTATTCTCCAAGTTCAGTGAGCTGTAACTTTCTTTTGATCCTGAGTTTTCCAAATCAAAATTCATCTATCCTATCGCCCAATATGTCTTATGCTTGATTTCTACTGGAAGATGTCATGCTTTTCCATGAACCAAATGATAAGGAGTAGTCCCAAAGGGTGTTTTAAAAGTAGTTCGATGAGTCCCAAGGCATCATCTAATTTATCAGCCCAATTCTTACGATGATGATCAACTGTCTTTCCAAGTATGTGCTTTAAATCTCGGTTTGACACTTTAACTTGTCCGTTGGTTTGAGGGTGATAAGGAGTTACAACTTTGTGTTACCTCATGCCTCCTCAAAACCTTTTCGAACTAAGCATTACAAAAATGTGTTCCACTGTCACTAATAATAGCTTTTCGATCACCAAATCGGGAAAAAAGCTTCTTTAGGAACCGACATACTACTTGGCATCATTGGTAGGTAAAGCTTGTGCCTCAACCCATTTAGATACATAATTAACTGCCACCAATATATATTGTTCCCATAAGAATTAAGGAATCGCCCAACAAAATCAATACCCCATAAGTAAAAAATTTCACACTCCATAATGTAATTTTAAGCCATTTCATCCCTCCTTGATATGTTACCTGTTCATTGACAGTTGTCACATGAAGCTATAAAGCGTTGAGCATCCTTGAATATGGTAAGCCAATAAAAACCAGCCTCCAACACCGTATGAGCAGTACGGTTAGCATTAAAATGACCACCGGTTGGGCTTGAACGATAGTCTTTAAAATTCTCTACCCCTCATTGTGTGAAACACACCTCCTTATCCTCTGATATGCACAAATGCGAAAAAAAAAAGATCTTCCTAATAATAATGCTTGAGTTCATTGAAAAACCTTTTCGTAGCATGAAAATTCAAGTCATTCGAATAGATCCCTGTAGCAAGAAAATTTGCAAAATCAACAAACCAAGGAATTTCAACATTAAAAAGCTCACAAACTGCAAATAACTTCTCTTCAGAAAAAAAAAAAAATCTTCCTCTTTGAGCTCCTCTAAGAATAGATTTTCCAACCGAGATAAGTGATCGACTGCTAAATTTTCAACTTCTTTTTTGTCACAAATTTCCAGATCAAATTCTTGCAAAAGCAACATCCATTGAATAAGTCTTGGCTTGGCATTGGTTATGGACAATAAGAACTTAAGAGCTGAATGTTTTGTAAAAACAACAACTTAAGACAAAATAAGATAAGATCTTAATTTTTCAAAAGCAAAAACTACCGCCAACAATCCTTTATCTATTGTTGTATAATCTTCTTGAGCACTATATATTGGTTGAAAATATTTCTCTCATCTCTGTCTAAGAACCGCTCCCACCGCAAAATCGCTTGCATCGCACATAAGTTTGGATGGAAGACTCCAATCCGGAGTAATCATGATAGGAGCATTTGTTAATTTTTCTTTCAAAAATTCAAAAGCTTGTAAACAATCCTGATTAAAAACAAGAGGCACATCCTTCTCCAATAGCCTTGTCATTGGTCAGGCAATTTTAGAAAAATCTTTTATGAAATGATTGTAGAAACCAGCATGCCCTAAAAAACTTCTAATGGCTTTGACAGAAGTTGGAGGTAGAAGCCTTCCAATTACATCTAACTTGGCCTTATCTACTTCAATGCCCTTGTGAGAGACCTTGTGACCTAACTGTAAACCCCCAAAGTTTTACGATCGGTTAAGCTTAAACCCTAATTAGAAGGTCAACTAGAAACCCTAAAGTCAACAAAACCCTAGTCAGATGCAACCGTTTAAGTTCGGCAATCCCGTGTTCATAACCTAAGTGAGTAAGTAAGAGATTAGTCTATAGAATAGTTTATAATAGCATAAGAGAGCTTAAAAATATCATATTCGTCAAATCGCGATTCGTTTTGAACTCGATTGGATATAGTTTCCGAAAAGTGTGTCTTAGGGTTCGGAATAGTAAAAATATTTCGGATATACTATTAGACTCGTAAAAATATAAGGTTTTCAAAAATATCAGTTTTATAATTTTTCAGTAACTAAAAATATCAGATATCACATTTATACATATATTTTCTTACTACCGGTACTTTATTGGTCACATCTACTTTACATTACACTATTCATCTATCTCTACTTTTCTTTACAACCTATTCTCCTATTTTCTTACAATTTTCATTTCCAATACAACTTCACATCTCTCACATCTCACTTTTCATTAACAAAAGTAAAAAATAAAAAAAAATATATCCTCTCTCTCTCTCCCTAGATGGCTCCACTCCCCTCCCTCTTACACTCATTTTTATTTTAGTTTTTACTTATTTAATTAACACAAATTATCCTTCACTTTTTCCTTATAAATACCACCCATCTCTTCAATTTCTTTCACACATTTCTTACACTACCATTACTATCCCAAAATCTCTCCAAAGTTCTCTCAAAGCTTCTCTAGTTTTTCTTCTTTATAGATAATACTCCTTTAAGCTTTCCTTATGTTCATTTGCTTAGTATGAGCATAGTGTAAGTTTTTTAAATTCATGGAGGTTAGGAAAGCAACAATATGTTCATACTTTGTTCTTGTTTATAAATTTATTTTCCTTTTGTTGTTCTTATGTATATCTAAATAAATATATCTATATAGTTATATATATCTTTTAGAGCATATAAGCTCACTTGTCATTGCAATTTATTTATTTTCATTGCAATTTATTTACCTTCCTTACAATTTATTTAATTTCAAGTTGTTTTAAGACTAGTCTTTCTAGTCATAGACTTGTCCTCATCAAGTCAAAACAATTTTCTTTTTCTTTTGAGAAGTCTATTCTTAGTCCTGGGAAGCCCTAAGAAGCTAAGGCTCTCAATACTTGACAATTATTATTAATATGCTTATTTATTTTTTATACTCTTTATTATCTTATCTTGTGATATTTTTATCTTTTATAAACTACATGATCATATTCATGCATGGCTAATAAGTTATTGTCCAAATAAAATGGAATCTTTTTTATGAAAGAATAAAATTTTATCACTAAATAAATGTTTTTCTCAAGATTTAGAAAAATGTTTTCAAATAAATTCCTTTTAAAGCTTTATATAAGCTCATCATGAAATTTCAAACTATTAATAAAAGAAGTTTCTTCAAAGTCTAAAAATACTTCCTTTTAAAATAACAACATAATAAGATTGTTGATACTATTTTTAGCAACTTTCTAAACCAAGAGCTAAATAAGTTTTCAAGAAAATCAATTTACAAGGAAAATGAAAATAAATTTTCAAAGAATAAACTCATCAAGTACTACTAAAGAAAACTATTGGAAACTCTATTTTTCAATTTCAAGAAATAAAATTGGTAGATAACCTCAAAAGACCAAAATTTATTTCAACTCACTTTTGATAAACTAAAGAATCAAAATGTAGAATATTAGATTGATCATCTAAAAATTTATAAGTTGTTTCAACCACATAAAGTAAAGTTTAACAAATCCAATTTTTCCAAAACCTAGAAAAGGTTGTTTTAAGGAAATTAATTAAATAAGACAACACCTATAGCATCATGCACAAATTATGAGTCTATTTATATACCTAAGGAATTCTTTTCAAGTATATGCATATTTGAGTTTTACTTAAACAAGCTTCAGTGAAAGAAGGATTAAAATGTTGTTTTTCAAGAAGGGAATTTTCATGGTAGATCTATACCCCTATGATCCAAGACCCAAATAACCTTTTATAGTGAAAATAACCTTAGAAATGGATAGATCTTTTCAAGTAGTTTGAAAAGACATATAATATGCGAAATTCCGAATTAAAATGAGCAAGTTATGGCCATTTTAAGTTGGAACTTCCTTCAATTCGATTTTTACCACAATTTAGAGATAGACTTAGAATCTTTAAAGTAGAAATTCTATGAAAGACTCATTTTGGGTATTTCATCTTGTTTAGGTGAAAAAGGAACCGATATCACCTTCTCAGAAGATTATTTCGACTAGGAGCGATCGTCATGGAGTGAATTAATCCCTTACTAATTATGTTTCCTTGATTGTGCTTGTAAGTAGTAGCACTAAAGTGTAAAGAAAAGATAAATGAATAAATATTGTGTGAATTGGATTCATGATTGAATAATGCAGTTGTTAAATAACAGCTAAGTATATCGAAAGAAGATTTGATGAGTAATTTATGTCCTTTTGCAATAGTAAGATGAATATTGTTTTGGTCACCTTTAACTTGAAACTGACAATAAATTGCAAAGACCAATATTAAAAATAATTCATGCATAATATATTGTGAGTCATATTTATTTTTTTCTCACAACTATTCTTCGTATGGGGAAACGAGGAGTTGTAGTGGTAGCTAGTAAGAGTCGGAAAGTCTACATGGGCTAGTAGGAGCCAAAAAGTCTACATGAGCAAGTAAAAGCAGGTAAGCCTGCAATTATTGATGGTCATAGGGGCTACGTAACCACCCAACCCCCAACATGGAGGGCGTAAAATCAATGTGATAAACCAAAATTATTCCTATTTTATGAATGCCAAATTGGACTTTTATTGATCATTTTATTGATAAATATTATGAATTTGGCACTTAAAAATATTAATTTATGCTTTCAAGCCTTTAAAGGAGTTATTTTATAAAAAGAAAGCAAAACGGGTCAAAAATGCAAAGTTTAGACCAAAAACTAGTTAACATAAGAAAAACAAGCCATGTCTATCAACCATGTCAAGGAAAAGAAGAATCGAGTCCTAAATCTCAAGTTTTGGAAGAAAGTTCAGTGAAATGACTTGTCACAAAGCATGTCAAACTGAAAATTTCATCTTGCAAAGACACGACCATGACATGACTTGTTGCTGGGCATGTCGTTTTGAAGATTGAAAATAGCAAGTTACATGACTTTGGGATAAGCTGTGTCCTAAGTCGTATCATTGAAGAAAAGAAGTCCACAGCAAAGGACACGACTCTAAGACAAGCCGTGTCCCCGTCGTGTCAATTTCCACAATGAAGAAAATTACCAGACATGTCAAGTGATACGACTTGTCCCCAAACACATCAATTTGATAGTGAGTTACTTTTGAGAAACGGCTTGTTTAATGAATATAACCCCTATTTATTAAAATAACATTCTTTGGGCATTAAAAGGGGTGTTACTTTGGAAAGCCAAAAGACTTGTAACTCCGTAACTTCTCATTCCTCCATAATGAGCATTCAATTCCATTTATGTGAAATACATTATAAATTGAAGATGGAAGAAGAATCAACAACAACAAGAAAAGAAAGAGAGAGCAAATATAGAGTTCATATCCGAGTTCTTCAGAATTCCAACAACAAGTCAAGATTATCACGGATTAAAGATCCGAAATTGTTGAGCTTTATTCTTTTCGGGTAGTATCATGATTTCAATTTTCTGTTTTGAATTTCATGTATTATCATTAGACACTATGAAAAGTGAAATTGTAGATCTGGGTTTTGTAGAACTCCATGTTTATCATGCATGAGGCTTTGAGCTTAATGAAAGATTGAAGTTCTTTTGTTCAATTGCATGCTTTTAATTGTTTCTTAAGTTTGTATTCCGAATACAGATTTATGACTAATTTCATTTAAGTTAATTGAAAGATTACTTTATGATTTATCTATGCAATTGAAGAGATTTGTTTGTAATTCTAACATAGAATAGCAAGAACTTCTATTCTGAAAATAAGTTCATGTTATTAATGCAAATTTGGTTGCTATTATTGAGGAGACGTCCTAATTGATTAACCTAGGTTTAGATAATTTGTTAGATTCGAAAGAACTAACATTTTACTTAAGGAACTCTATAGCTTTAGAACTAAATCTTAAATATCTAGTATAAGTTGCCAATGATTCACATGATAAATCAAGGTAAGACAAAATATGGATTATTTGTTCTTATTGAATCTTGCTTGTTTTTATTATCTATGTTAATATTGTTTAAGGTAAATTAGATAAAATAGTAAACTATCAAAATTGTTCAGTTAGATAATAGAAAACGAATTAGTACTAGTACTTGCATATTCCCTGAGGACGATCCCGATTTTAGCACTATACTACATTTTCGATAAGTACACTGCGTATTGCCTTTATAAATTTTAAAACTACGCTTGAAGGCAACTATCAAGTTTTTGGCACTGTTGCCCAGGAATTGGGCAATATTAGGAACACTTTATTTCTACTAATCTAACTTTTGTTTGTTTGATAAATTCTTCTTGCTCTTCATTAGACTTAACTTGAAGAAATTTAACTCCAATCTTGAAATTTTGCAGTGCATGACAAGAAGTTCATCTTCCCAACTTCTTGATTTAGATCCGGAGATAGATAGAACATTCCACAGGAGGTTGAGAGATAATACAAAATACATTGCCAGAGAACTAATTTTTGAAGAAGAAGCGCCAGAAGCAAGAGATCCACCCATGGCTAATAACCAAGAACCTCCCAAGACCAATATGGATTATACTAGACTTACTTTAGAGGGCACTGGCCCGACTGTTGTGAAGCCAACCATTACTGCAAACAATTTTGAAATCAAAAGTGTGGTGATGCAAATGTTGGAACAATACTGTCAATTTGACAGTTTACCTGATGAAGACCCACATGTTCATATCCAAACGTTCTTGGAAATTTGTGAGACATTCAAGAATAATGGGGTAACTAATGATGAAATAAGGCTTCGCCTTTTTCCTTTCTCTTTGAGAGGACGAGCAAAACAGTGGTTAGCATCATTGGGACCAGGAGCCATTACAACGTGGAAAGGCATGGTTGAGCAGTTTCTTGATAACTACTTTCCACCTTCTAAAACCGTCAAATTAAGAAATGACATCTCATCATTTTGTCAGCAGGATTCTGAAACTCTTTATGATGCATGGCTGTAAGCCCCTGAATTTTTCGAGAATGGTTTTGGGATACCAAATCGAAACCCTAAAGTCTAACCCAAGTTGAAAACCGAACCATAATCAATTTCGATCACGAGATTTCATAAGAGAATTTTCAAAAACAAAAATAGAAAGTTCAATAATCGTTCAATTCGAAAATCCGAACATAAGAAGGTCGACCTATCCATTCCTGATATAAACCCCTCAATTCCTATGGCAAAGTTGGATTAAACCTTAACCCTAGTCAAATCGGAGTTTCAAAGGTCAACAAAGGTCAAGACGATCAAGTAATTTCAACTCCGGCAATCCCGCGTTCTCAAACCCTAGAAAATGAAATTAAGTTAATAGCTTATAATAATTCGTAATAATATAAGATAACATAAAAATATCATATTCGTGAATTTTCGAGTGTCCTTCGGACCTAAACGGGATTAGTTCTCGAAAAGCGTGTCCTAGAGCTCGGAATAATAAAAATATTTCAATAACACCAAAAAACTCATAATTAAACAAGAATTTCAAAAATATCAGTTTTAGAATTTTTCGATAACTAAAAATAACAGATATATCTGGTTTATGCTTATTTTTATTACTATCGGTATTTTTTATGTCTAGCCTACTATTTATAGTACTATTTATACTATTCATTACTATTTCACTATCTCTACTTTTTCTTACACCTATTTCTTACTTACTACCTACATACCTTTTCTTACTTTATAATTTCCAATACAACTTTATTCACATCAAACCTTACACATTATTTCTTTTCTTTACAAAAAAAAAAAAAAAAATCCTCCCTCTCTCTCTATTATGTCTGCTGCCTCCCCGCCGCGCCCCCCCCCCCCCCCCCCCCCCCCCCCCCCCCCTCCCCTCTCTCCTTTCTTCTCTATAATATTTTCTTTTCATTTTATTTTATTACATCAAAAAATTCACTCCAAAAATTCTATAAACACCCCCTTCCTCCTTCATTCTTTCACACATCCATTTTACATAACAAAACTCTACCAAAATGCTCTCTCAAAATCTCTCTCCAACCATTCCCTCTCAAAATACTCTCTACCAATTTCTACTCTTCAAGAAAAATAACAAAACCCATTCATCTCTTTCAAAATCCTCCATTAAACCATAGGTAAAAATCCTACCTATATTATTTATCATGTTCATACAACTTAGCATGAGCTTAGTATATGTTTCTTAGACTCATATGAGTTAAAGAAGCAACAATATGTTCATGTTTTGGTTTTGTTCATGTTCCTATTTTACATTATGTTATTATGTTGCTGTTATTATTGTTATTATTTTTGCTCTAATCTAACTTATATAGTATTATGTATACTATGTACATATATTTATTTAGAGCATATAAGCTCATTTGCTATTTATTTACTTTCATGTCTTGCAATTTATTTATTTACTTATTTTATGCAATTTATTAAGACTAGTCCTTCTAGTCTTAGATTTGTCTATATCAAGTAAAAACAATTTTCTTTCTTTTCTTTCTTTTCTTTTGGGACTATTCTATTCTTAGTCCCGGGTTGCCTTGATGAAGCTAAGGCTCCCTATACATGATCGGGATACCTTGATGAAGCTAAGGTTCCCAATGCTTGACTATTTTATTATGTTTATTTACTTACAAGTATTTCTTTCTATCTTATTATGTATTATCTTTACTTTTACATTGCTACATAATCATATTCATGCATGATTAAAATGTTGTTGTCTTAAATAAAAATAAAAATCGGTTCTTTTTTGAATAAAGAAAAGTAAACTAGATTTCTTAACAAAAGGAATTTTTAACAAAAAGATCTAAGTTTTGTTTTTAATAAACTCTTTTCATAGCATAAGCTAATCATAAATTCTAGAAGAATTAGTAATGTAGATTTCTTTAAAATAATAAAAGGAACTCATTTCTTTTATAAATCAAAACTAAATACTCTATAAAGATAGAATTTTTAGCCTTGAACTAAAGACTTTAACTCAACCATATCTTTTATAAGACTTAAATAGATTCATTATAGACTTTGAAAATCACATACTAAGAAATTTTCTTCAAAACTTAAATTTTATATTGTTATTCTCTTTTCAAAATTAAAATAAAATTTTTGCTAAGTTCTAATGATAACAATTCTTTATTAAGAAAGCTTTTCTTATAAACTTGTCTAAGGGAATTATTCTACCATTTAACAAATATTAGGAATAAAACAAGTTTTTCAAACCAAGATAAAATCAACTCACTATTTTGGAAACCAACTTAGAAAAATAAAATTTGCCAAGAAAGTAAAGTTTTAAAGGTACATCTATTTTCTAAAGAAGAAAAATGATATAAAAATGAGAGGAAAACATACATTTAACCCCACTCCAAATATTTGACCACATAAAAAACTTAAGGAATATTTTGAAAAGCTTATTTTTCAATCACTAAAAATAAAATTAGTAGATAACTTAAAGAACCAAGTTTTTGGAAATTAATTTTCTTTTGAAAAGATAGAAAATTGAATTATAATAAGAAAACATTCACTCATAACAACTCAATTATATTTTAATTTTCCTTCTAACAATTCAAAAAGGAGAAATTTTCAAAAGTTTTATCTTCTAAAAACCCTTAAAGACAAATTGTTTATGAAATATCAATATTGAGACAACACAACAAAAATCATGCATACAATATGAGTATAAATATATGTTCAAAGGATTTTTTAACTATATATATATCCATATATTTTGCTTAAGGATTTTTGGGTAAAGTGAAGTTTGAAAAAATCAAATTTTGTGAACTATAAATTCGTAACTATTCTGTACCATAGTATTTTGCAAAGCAAATGGCTTTTTGTGACAAAAATAACCTTAGAAATGGTTAGATCTTTTTGAGTAGGTAGAAAACAGTATATTATTTGCGCAATTCCAAGTTAAAATGATCAAGTTATGGCCATTTTAAGTTAGAATTACCTTCTATACAAATTTTAACGATATTATGACATAGTTTTTTATAAGTACCATAGAGTCAGTAAGAAATACTCATTATGGGTATTCTTCTTGATTAAGTGATCCCAAGGAGGAGTATTCATGCTCGGAGGATTATTTTGATTAGTGGATTTACCAATCGACTCATCCGTAAGTAATACATAGAGTCAGTAAGAAATACTCATTATTTTTTATAACTCGCCACCAGAACCAAGAAGCTTCAATACATAATCTAGAAAATCAGATTGGGCAGCTCGCCAAAATTCTATCCGATAGGCAACCTGGTTCACTCCCAAGTAATACTGAGGAGAATCCAAAAAACAAGCTAAGGCCATCACTTTGAGGAGTGGAAAGGAAGTGGAATCAAGAAAAAGGAAGGAACCGGAGGGGGAAACAATTCCAATCCCGGAAGAAAAAAGCTCAAAAAGATAAGGAACAACGTTCTGAGGTAAGAGTTTATACCCCTCTTATTCCTTATCCTTCTCATCTTCATCAGGATCGTGACAACGAACAATTTGGGAAATTCTTGGAGCTTTTTAAGTAACTTCACATCAACATTCCTTTGGTGGAGGCACTTTCTCAAATGCCTAAGTACACCAAATTCTTAAAGGAATTATTATCTAATAAGAGAAAGCTCGAGGATGTCTCTATTGTCATAGTAGGAGCTAAGTGTTTAGCCATAATTCAGAACAAGTTGCTAGCCAAGCTGAAGGATCCTGGTAGCTTCACCATCCCTTGCATTATTGGAGAACTTACATTTGAAAAAGCCCTAGCAGATTTGGGACCAAGTATCAATTTGATGCCCTACTCATTCTTAAGAAAACTGGGTTTAGGAGAACCTTGTCCTACAAGGATAAGTTTGCAATTAGCAGATAGATCTATTAAATTACCCAGAGGAATCATAGAGGATTTGTTAGTGAAAATGGGGAATTTTATATTCCCTGTTGATTTTGTGATTCTTGAGATGGATGAAGATGGGGAAGTAACATTAATTTTGGGACGTCCTTTCCTCGCTACCACTAGAGTCATCATTGATGTGGGAGATGGGAGGTTGACACTCCAAGTTGGTGATGAAGAACTCATCGTGCAGATTCTAGCAGTGATGAAAAAACCCATGATATTTGATGATTCTTGCTTTAATATTGATATCATTGATACTTCTGTGGTAGATTGTATTCAAGATATTTTATGCAAGGATCCTTTGTAGTTAAGTCTGATTTGTATAGAAGAGAATGAAGTAATGAACCCCGAAGTACAAGCTATTACAGATTAATTTGAGAAGCATGAGGAGTTGATGAACAAAAAGGGATTCGAAAAATTATCAAAAGATGATGAGGCAAGATTGAAGCCATCTATTGAAGAACCACCGGTTCTAGAAATGAAGCAGCTTCCAGACTATTTATAGTACGCCTTTTTAGAGGAAAATTCCAAATTATCGGTGATTATTGCCTCAGATCTGAATAATGAACAAAAGGAGCAATTATTGGCAGTCCTTAAGGAGCATAGGCAAGCAATTGCATGGAAAATATCTTATATTAAAGGTATAAACCCTTCTTTCTGCACTCATAAGATTTTAATGGAAGAAGGATTCAAATCGGTTGTTCAACCCTAAAGAAGATTGAATCCTAATATGAAAGAAGTGGTGAGGAAAGAAGTAATCAAGTTTCTGGATGCTGGGTTGATTTACCCAATTTATTACAGCCCTTGGGTAAGTCTAGTGCAAGTAGTACCTAAAAAAGGGGGGATGATTGTGGTCCCAAATGAAAGAAATGAGTTGATTCCGATGAGGACGGTTACGAGTTGGCGAGTATGTATTGATTATAGAAAGCTTAATGAAGCTACTCACAAGGATCATTTCCCTTTGCCCTTTTATAGACCAAATGTTGGAAAGACTTGTAGGTCACATGTTTTATTGTTATTTGGATGGTATGTCTGGATACTTCCAAATACCGATTGCTCCTGAGGATCAAGAAAAAACTACGTTCACTTATCCTTATGGCACTTATGCCTATAGGAGGATGCCTTTTGGGCTTTGTAATGCACCAACTACCTTCCAAAGGTGCACGTTGGCAATTTTTGATGATCTGGTGGAGAATATTATGGAAATATTTATGGATGATTTTTCTGTTTTTGGAGATTCATTCAGCAATTTTCTGGAGAATTTAAAGCAAGTTTTGATCCATTGTGAACAAACAAATCTCATGCTTAATTGGGAGAAATGTCACCTCATGTGCAAGGAAGGAATTGTTCTCAGTCACAAAGTATCTCACAAGGGAATTGAAGTTGATCAGGCAAAGATCGAGATTATCTCAAATCTTCTTCCTCCAACATCAGTTAAGGCAATCCATAGCTTTCTTGGTCATGTAGGCTTTTATAGGAGGTTCATAAAAGATTTTTCCAAAATAGCCCGACCTCTCACAAGGCTATTGGAAAAGGATGTACCATTTGAGTTTAGTCAAGAATGTCATGAAGCATTCAACCTCCTTAAGAAAAAGCTTATCAGTACACCAATCATGATAGCACCAGATTGGAGTTTGTCGTTTGAATTGATGTGTGATGCAAGTAATTTTTGCCGTTGGTACAGTTTTGGGACAAAGAAGAAGCACTTTCAACCTATCTACTATGCCAGTAGAACACTCAATAGAGCCCAAGAAAACTACACCACCACGGAAAAAGAATTGTTGGCTGTGGTGTTTGCCTTCGTCAAGTTTCGACCATATTTGGTCTTATCAAAGGTTATAGTTTATACTAACCATTCTACTCTTAAATACCTTTTGTCAAAAACAGATGCAAAGCCACACCTTATTCGATGGATCCTCCTTCTACAAGAATTTGATTTGGAAATCCGAGACAAAAAGGGAGCAGAAAACCTAGCAGTCGATCACTTGTCCCGTTTGGAGAATCCCTATTTGGAGACATTGAGAGAGGAAGATATCAATGATGAATTTCTAGAAGAACAATTGTACGCAATACAAAAGGTAAGGAATTCTGACACTCTTTGGTTTGCAAATTTTGCAAATTATCTTGCTGCTAACGTCCTCCCCCGAGACATGACTTACAATGAAAAGAAGAAATTCTTTTCTGAGTTGAAGTATTATTTTTGGGAGGAACAGTTTCTTTTTCGTGTTTGTGCAGATCAATTGATCCGATGCTGCGTCTCTCAATTGAAAGGTTGGGAAATATTACAAGCTTGCCATTCCTGTCCTACAGGAGGTCATTACAATGCAAATAGGGCAGCTCAAAAGGTTTTGGAGGCTAGATTCTATTGGCCCACCATTTTTAAGGATGCCCATCAACTTGTTCATGTTTGTGATAGATGTCAAAGAGTTAGAAATATGTTGCGACGAGTTGAGATGCCACAGAATTATATTTTGGAATGCGAAATTTTCGATATCTGGGGCATCGATTTCACGGGACCGTTTCCAGCTTCTTTTGGAAATAAGTATATCTTGGTAGCGGTAGACTCTGTCTCAAAGTGGGTAGAAGCCCAAGCAATGCCCACCAATGATGCTCGGGTAGTTACCAAGTTCTTAAAGAAATTGTTCTCAAGGTTTGGAGCCTCTAAAGATATCATAAGTGATAGGGGAACACATTTTTGTATTTATCAACTTGAGAAGGTTTTAAGACAATATGGGGTAACTCATAGAATTGCAACACCATATCATCCCTAAACCAGTAGGCAAGTTGAAGTTTTTAATCGTGATTTGAAAAGAATTTTGGAAAAGTCAATGGAGCACCATAGGAAGGATTGGGTGGAAAAGCTAGATAATGCACTTTAGGCATATAGGACAGCCTATAAGACACCATTAGGGACCACACCATACCGTCTTGTTTATGGAAAGGCTTGTCACTTACCGGTGGAAATTGAGCACAATGCCTATTAGGCTATTAAACAAGTCAATTTTGACTTAGGATCCTCTGGCATGAGAAGAAAGATCTAGCTTAATGAATTGGATAAGTGGAGAAGGATTGCTTACGACATCATGAGGATTTACAAGGAAAAAACAAAGCTATATCATGATAAGTAAATCCATCATCCAAAATAGTTCGAGGAAGGAGACCAAGTCCTTTTATTTAATTCTCGGTTAAGACTTTTTCTGAGAAAACTAAAATCAAGATAGTCTGGACCATTCCTAGTCAAACAAGTGTATCAACATGGGGCGGTTGAATTAGAACATCTAGAAAGTGTAACTTTTAAGGTAAATGGGCAACGTTTGAAGCTTTACCAAGGAGTTGATTTTAAATAAGAAGGACGTGAGGAATTTCGACTTCATTCACCAGATTGATTATAAGGCTATGGCAAGAACGTCGAGCCAACGACGTTAAACAAGTGCGCTTCTTGGGAGGCAACCCATGTCTAACTTTTCTTCTTATTTTTTATTTATATATATATTTTTTTTTTACTCATGATCATATCTTTTTCTAATGGCTGAGTGTTGTTCTTAATTGAAAGAACAGGAATTTTGGAGGAAACAATGTAGAAAATCCCTGGTAAATTGATGAAAATTCGACACAACTAAGACATGACTTGTCTTTGAGTCATGTCTTTTATTGTCAATTAGTTTGCATGAATTTTGGAGAGACATTTTTTTTACACGACTTGTCCCTAAGTTGTATAACAAACTATGGAGATAGGTTTTGGAATAACACGCTTGGGACATGGCTTGTCCTTAGCCGTGTCCCATGATTTCAACATGCAAATTTTCTCCAAGTCGACACGCCCAAGGATACGGCTTGTCACTCAACCGTGTACGTCTCGTGCAACCATACACGACACGTCTAGGGACACAACTTGTCCCTAGGGCATCTAACTTACTGTCGAGGTGTGTCCATTTAGACATGCAAAGGATAAGCCATGTCCTTTACTCATGTCACAAGCCCTATATAAACATACTATAAGTTTTCGGAAAAAAAAAAAAAATAGGGCTTACAATTTCTGCATTTTTCAAAATTTCCAAAGAACACTACCACTCATTCTCACACATCCATGCCACTTCAAGAGGAAATCCAAGGACTTAAGGTAAGTTTTTTTTTTTTTCTTTTCTTATCTCTTCTTTCTCTCACTATAGGCTCATAATGTTCATGAAAGTATTTAGTTGGTTTGATCCGATGCTTGGGGAGTCTTGAAACTTTTTGCATGTGAGTTTAATCCATTACTGATGATAAGAAATGCATAAAAATGTTTGATCCATGCCTGATCTATCTTTTTATATCCCATGGCGTGCGTGATTCCATAGATATGAAAATTGGGGACGATGAACTATTTGGTTATGTGCTTGATTTCTGGCCGAATGCTTGTGTGATATAGGGATGAAAGGTGAATGGGTGCGTGATTGATCCAATCTAGTTGGGTTGTTGGGCTGTTGTGAAGTTGAAATCAAAGGAAGTTTTGAAATTGAAATGTGGGTTCCTAACCGTGAGTTTGGGGAAGACGATAGGGGCTTTCAAAGAAGACACGACCGTGACAAGCCGTGTCACTTGGTCATGTCATGCTGGAAATTTTTTTTCTTCCAAGTTTTGATTCAAAAACCGATTTCAAGTTCAATAAGATGACTTGTTAACATGACTTTTGTGTGTTCTTGCAAAGTTATACTTAGATTAACAAGCTTAGATCTTATTTGCCTTCTTTTAATGTCTCAATTGTAGTCTAAATTGTCGATTAATTGATTTCAGGATGAGGCAAAAGCAAGTAGCAAGAAAGCATTCGTCTTCGCAACACTCTACTCTTAGACATGCTCCAGATCCCCCAAGACCTACCCAACCAATGTCAAGAACGGAACAAGAAGAAATCCAATGTTTTCTTGGGAAGACCATTAGCTAGAAATATGTTATTCAATTGGAAGGGCTTAGCAAAATTCAACAAAGATAAGGAGATTCAAGCTTTGATAAGTCATAGTGGATGGGACAATTGGTTCAGTGTGAATGAAAAGGTTTATCGACAAATCACACTCGAATTTGTTTCCACATTCAAGATTGCAAGTCAAGCCAAGCATTCGGGGATCAACAACAGTATCACTTTCAAAGTAAATGGCCAAGAAAGAACGGTTTCTATTAAAGAAATTTGCAGGGCCATAAGGTTTTATACTGATGAATTTCTGGAAACAGATGAATTTGTGCGTCTAGCAGTTGATTAGCCACCAAGGGAGTTCAATTATTTATATTGGGGAAAGCTAAGTCCAACCACTCCATATAAAGCCAAGGGGGCTAAACCTTCTACCCTCAGAGATGTCAATCATAGGGTGATTCACTTAAATAATCACTCACTCAGTTAATGGGAAAGGGAAGAGTACTGGAGTTGTTGGGACTTATGAATTAATATATCTACATAGCATTATTGAGCAACATCCTTTGAATTTGGGGGTGTTGTTGGCTTTATTTTTTCATCGGTAAGCCAAGACCAACAAGGCTAAGGGAACTATTTTTTGTGGAGCTTATATCACTCGCTTGCTGAAAGTTCTCAAAATCTTCCCTGTTGAGGATCCAAAGGATGTAGTGGCTTGTTCATACATCATTGAAACTTCTACTTTACATAAATGGTTCAAGAAGCTGTGACCTTCCACTTCAAGGTCTTCTCTCCTAGTAAATCTACCTCTAAAATGTTGACTAAGAAAGTTGAAAAGAATCGCCACATACTACAAAAGATGAAGTCATTATTCAAAGCTCTCATTCATATCTCAAAACGTCAGACACAACATCAGGAGGCCATTATTCCAGTTTGAAAGGAATTGCAGCTCACAATAATGTGGAGTTTTCTCTACCTTAGGCTGGCCCATCTGAGAGCTTTCCATCATCACCGGATGATGTTCAGGTAGATTCTCTTCTCACACTCCTAGAGGATAGTGATGATGAAGAAGTAGATGCACAAATTCAAGCCTCCAAGGAACAGACCACTGAAGAAGTATCTGAGATGAAGAAATTGATGAAGAGGAGGAGGAGAAGAGGAAGATGATGGATCTGAAGAGGAAGAAAGGACACACCAACACCCATACCACCAAAGAAGAAGAAACAGAGAAAGGATGAGGATAAGGATGATCATGACTATCAAGGAGATTGATTCCTTGATTTGTTGCTGCTTTGATGATTTCTGCTGATTTTTTATGATTCTGTTTTTGGATGACTGTATTATTGAGCACCCAGCTTTGGATTAGACTCTTTAGGGCTCACTAGTAGGATCATGAATGCTAACTTTTGCTTTGATTTCTTTGTTTTGTTTTATCTTTGTTTTTTTTTTTTTTTTTTTTTTTGTCTTACAACCCAAATGCACTCTGATATGACTTGTTCTCACAGGTGCTCAATTTTGTTGAAAATATGACTATCTTGCAGCTGAATGTTGGTACTTAAACAGGGAAGTTCATTTTCTTTTTCTTTCCTCACTTTTGCATATATTTTGACATTGAGGACAATGTCCCAATTAAGTGTGGGAGACGGATATTCTTGAAAGGAATAATTGGTTGCATTCACATATGATTGTCTAAAACACTTGTATGTTTTATGGAAATATTTTGAAGAAGGGAGTTATCTTACTAGGCTAGTTTTGCTTATACCCCTATAGCTTTTTGTTATAGTTTGATTACTTATGGTTGGCACCAAAGAGCCCCTTTTGTCAGGTACGAGCCAAAGTTACTAGGAGTTTTTGGAAGAAGTTTACATGTTTAGTTTTTTGGGAGTAGACTTCTAAGAAAAATCTCTATAGTAGACTTTTTTTATATTCATGTATGTTTTTAAGATGGCTTAGATTAAGCAAGGCCTTTAGTACGAGGGAATGCCCCTAAGAAGTTGTAAGAATCTTTATCTTAATGATTATTACATGTTTACCTTTATAAGTCATTGCATGCTTTTATTATCTACTTAAACGTGATACCCCTTTGAGTCTCCTACTATCTTGGAAGTACGCCTTGCATGTGATATCGAAGCTCCTGCATGACTAAGATTATCATTCACTACCTTTAATATTATGTGTGGCGGACTACTACGTTTAGGTTACCCTCCGAGGCATGACACTAACACAATACCCTCCTTGCACATAAAGTGACATTTTTCCCAGTTGAGTATTAGGTTTGTCTCTTCACAGCGGATCAAAACTTGCTCTAAATTGGCCAAATAATCATTGAATGAATTACCAAAAACTGAAAGTCATCCATGAAGACTTTCATTATATTTTCAACTAAATCATCAAAAATTGCAAGCATACACCTTTGAAATGTGGTAGGTGCATTGCAAAGCATAAATGGCATCCTCCATAAGCATAAGTGCCATAAGGACATGTGAAGGTTGTTTCCTCTTGATCTTTCGAGGTTATAAGTATTTGAAAGTAACCAGACATTCCATCTAGATAACAATAAACCATATGTCCAGCAAGTCTTTCAAGCATTTGGTTAACAAATGGCCGTGGGAAAATGATCATTTCTAGTTGCATCATTAAGTCTCCTATAATCAATACATACCCGCCATCTCGTAACATTCCTCATGGGAATCAACTCATTATTTTCGTTAGGGACCACAGTTATCCCTCCTTTCTTTAGGACTACTTGAGTTAGGCTAACCCAAGAACTATTCGAAATTGGATAAATTAGCCCCATATCTAAAAGTTTGATCACGTCTTTCTTAACAACCTCCTTCATCTTTGGATTGAACCATCTTTAAGGTTGTATAACATATTTGAAACCTTCTTCAAGCAAAATTTTGTGTGTATAAATAGATTTATACCTTTTATATCATAAATTTTCCAAGAAATGGCTTGGTTATGTGCCTTAAGGACCTTCAAAAGTTGTTGTTTTTGTTCACAAGATAAATCCGAGGCAATGATGACTGATAATTTGGAATTTTCTGCTAGAAAAGCACACTCCAAATAATTTGGAAGTTGTTTTAATTCAAAAACTAGTGGCTTTTCAATGGAAGTTTTAAGTCTTGCCTTACTCTCTTTTTCCAATTCTTCAAATCCACTTTGAGGTGTAATTTCTTTTGTTGAATTAAACTGTGATAGCAGTGAATTAACCTCTAAATTTATCACATCCTCTCCTTTTTCATGCACTAAGCTCAATTTTAATTCATCCCTGCACAATATCTCCTCAAAATGCTCATCTATTGAAAAATCAACCACATCAATTGCATAGCATGAATCATCCATACTCGTTGGATACTTTAAAGCTGGAGCAATCTTTACCACCAATTCTTCATCTCCTACCCTCAAAGTAAGCTTTCCTTCCTCTACATCAATTAATGCCCTAGCTGTTGCAAGAAAAGGTCTTCCTAAAATTAAAGGAACATCCCTATCCTCATCCATATCAAGGATCATAAAATCAACCGGATAGATGAAGTTTCCAACTTTTACCAAAACATCCTCAATGATTCCCTTAGGAATTTTCAAAGATCAATCAGCAAGTTGTAAACTCATCCTAGTAGGCTTTGGTTTTACAAGTCCTAGCTTCTTAAAGAAGGAAAAGGGCATCAAATTGATACTAGCTCCTAAGTCCGCTAAAGCCTTATCAACAATGATATCACCAACTACACAAGGAATTGTGAAACTCCCCTGATCCTTAAGCTTTAGTGGAAGTTTGTTTTAAATAATGGATGAACAACTAGGTCCAACTTCTACAGTAGTAATATCCTCCAATGTCCTCTTATTAGATAAGAGTTCTTTCAAAAATTTAGCATACTTTGGCATTTGTGAAAGAGCTTCACCAAAAGGAATATTAATATGCAATTGCTTGAAAAAGCTCAAGAAATTTACCAAATTGTTCCTTGTCCTTTGTTTGATTGAAGCAGGAAGGATATGGAATCCATGGTGTGTACTCCTTCACAGCTGAAGATGGTGATTTCTTTATAGGTTGCACTTCTCCTTACTCCAATTCTTTTCGGACTAGTGTAGGCCTGGAATCGTCTTCCTTTTTTTGCTCCTTTGATTTTTCAAATTGCAACTCCTTTCCACTTCTTAATGTAATTTCTTTTGCTTGTTCTCTTGGATTAAGCTTGATGTTACTAGGAAGAGAACCCGATTTTCTTTCAGACAACACCTTAGCCAATTGACCAATTTGTTTCTCAAGATTGTGGATGGAAGCTTCTTGGTTCCTATGCCTTATCTCTAAGTTTTGAATGAATTGAGTCATTAATTCTTCTAGATTTGATTTCTTTTCTGGTTGAGGTGAAGCTGGAAGTTGAGGTTGAGATAAATTTGATCTTTGAAATCCTGGAGGTGGATAATTAGCCCTTTGAGTATTTGCAGTACCATAACTGAAATTGGGGTGATTACGCTAACCTGGATTGTATGTGTTGCTATAAGGATTATTTCGTTGTCTATTTTGGTTTCCCAAATAATCAACATGCTCTTGATGATCAAAGAAATCACCATGATCTTCAAATGATTCTTCAAATTGGATCATTGGATTTGATGTATTCTTGATGCTAGCAACTTACTCACTCAAAGCATCCATTTTAGCAACAATGGTGGTCATGAGATCCACTTCATACAATCCAGCTACTCTTTGTTTGCTTCAGTTATTTCCCCATTGGTAATTATTTCTAGCCATATCTTCAAAAAGCTTTAAAGACTCCTCTGATGTCTTAGAATTCAATGTACCTCCAGCTAAGGCATCCACTAGTTGCCTAGTAGTTATGTTAAGACCATTATAGAAGGTTTGCACTTGCATCCATGATGGTAATTGGTAATGTAGACATCGCCTCAACAATTCTTTCCACCTTTGCCATGCATCGTACAAAGTTTCTACATCATTTTGAACAAAAGAAGAGATATCATTCCTTAGCTTGGCTGTTTTGCATGGAGGAAAGTAATTATCCAAAAATTGTTTGATCATATCCTCCCAACTTGTAATCCCCTAGATTTTTATGCTATGAATTATGCTTAAATCCTAAACCGGAAGTCAACCAGAAACCTTAAGGTCAACATATATATATTATATATATATTAAACCCTAGTAGATTAGATCCAGCGATCCCGTGCTCTTAACCTCGAAACAACGAAATTGAAATAGTAGTGGATAATAGCTCGTAATATTATAAAGAATCCTAAAATTGTCAGATTTGTTAATTTTTAGTGTTTTTTGGATCCGAACGAGATCAGTTTTCGAAAACCATACCTTGGTACACCCTACGGCAAAAATATTTAGATAATACTAATAAACTCATAAAAATACAATGATTTCAAAAATAGCAGTTTTACAATTTTCCGGTATCTAAAAATATCACATATAGCTTAGTTACGCGTATTTTCTTTACTACCGCTATTAAATTGTCTTATCTACTATTCATAATACTATTCTATATTGTTCACTACTATTCATCTATTTCTACCTTTCTACACATATTCTTACACTCTATCATACCTATTTCTACTTTTTACATTTCTCATATACCTTCATTCACATCAAACTTTGCTTCTTATTACTTTTAATTAACAAAAATACAAAATAAATCAAAACACTCTATCACTCTCCTCTCCCCATTCACGTCGGCCCCTCTCCCTCATACACACACACATTTTTTTCCTTTTTCAATTTATTTAATTCATATAATTTTCACTTCAAAAATTTCTATAAATACCTTCTCTCCCTCCATTTCTTTCACACATTCATTTACCATACTAAAACTCTCTCAAATTCACTCTACAAACTCTTTCTCCCAAAAATCTCTTTTTTCTTTTCTCTACTACCCATTTTTCCTACACACTTTTTATACATATACACTATCCAAACTTTTCTTACACTACCACTTCTATATTTTCTCTTTAGGTAAAGATTCTTACCTTTCTACCATTTCTTTTTCCATGTCATGCAATTTAGCATGACTATGGTATTGTTTCTTAAAATCTCATATGACTTATAGAAGCAACAACATGTTCATGTTTTGTTCTTACACATGCCAAGAATTCCGATTTTATTATGTTGTTGTTATTGTGATCTTATTATTGTTATTATGCTCTTATCTTAACCTTATATATATATATATATATATATCTATACATATATAATATATATATTTTAGAGCCTAAATGCTCACTAACTCACTAACAAGCTTATTACTATTATTGCTCTTCTTTTTCTTTCTTTTTCTTTTTGGGAATTAGTCCCGAGTTGCCTTGATGAAGCTAAAGCTCCCAATACTTGACCGGGTTACCTTGATGAAGCTAAGGTTCCCAATGCTTGACCATATTAACTTGCTTCTTATCTTTTCTTATATTTTCATCATTTTCATATTACATCTCATATATATACATCATGATAATGATATTGTCTCAACAACATTTAAAGTGGAATTTTTGTTAATAGAGGAACTTGAAACTAAAACTCTTTTGTTATGTAACTAGTGTCATGCCCCGAGGGGTACCCTAAATGAAGCAGTCCGCCGTACGCAATACTAAAGCCTAAGAATGACTACCTCAGTCACTCAAAGGCTTCCATATCATGTACAAGGCGTACATCACAACCAAGAGAATGCATTGAAGTAGCGCAATTTACATTGATAATGATTAAGTAACAAGACAAGTAGAATACTTATCATAAAACATAAACATAGTAAATTACAATTCTTAGGGGCATATCCCTTTATTGTCTTCAAGTCAAAATAAATACACTTCTTAAAAATTTCCATAACACTAACATAGCATACATTACATATAAAGAACCTTACAAAGTAACTTCATCCTATGTTCCCATTGCCTTCATAAAAGTTTAACATCTTTTCATGACTTCCTTAATGTCATGATCTTCGATTAAAGCCACAGGTATACCTGTTTCAACAAAATCTATGGGGGTATAAGCTTACAACTAGCTTAGTGAGGAATTCATTTTCATTCGCACCATGTTTTCAAACAAGTTCATTTAAATTTTCACACATATGCTATGCATTCAATGCAATAATCACATGATTACACAAATGTATATAGTTATCCGAAAACCGTACATAGAACGGATTTACCTCTCCGTATCAAAGGTTAGGGAATTGTTGATGAAGATCCTCGACCTTCTACTGCTAGTCCCCAGGTCCCCACCCAAATCATTCGGTTGGCTCGACTTTGAATCTAGAGTCACATTCCCTGAGTGATTTGGATTCTCTAGGAAGGAACATAGCTCGTATCCTCGCACGATAACAGCCAATCCAACTCTACGCGTAAGAGTAGCAGCCTTCCGAAAGAAATGTGACTCGATGGATGCTATGCGTGAGTGTTTTCTTTTTCTTAAGCCAAACCTTATTAAGGTTTATTAGGGGACAACCAATCAATTTAGCAAACAATAAGCAATCATATAAATAAGTAAACAAAACACTTAAACAGGCAGTTTGAAGTTGCGATATTCTTAATTCTCATTTCACACATAATCATAGAATCACATATATACATATCCCCGGATTCCTCACACATATCAATATTTATATTTTCTTAGTATACTAATGTAACTACTTTACAAGCACAAGCAAGGTAACAAAATTAAGAGGAATAACTCACTCGTCCATTTCGCAATCTTCTTAGTCGTAGCAATCCTTAAGAAGGGTAATCTCGTATCTTTTGTCACTTAGACAAAAGAAATACCCGGGATGAATGTTTCCTAGAAATTATACTTAAACTTTCTAATTCTATTCCACTATGTTCGTCAAAATCGTATAAAGTGAAATTCCAATTTAAAATGGCCATAACTTGCTCATTTTAACTCGAAATTTCGCATATAATATATCATTTTCTACCTATGTGGAAAGATCTATCCATTTCTAAGGTTATTTTTATCATATAAGGTTGTTTGGGTTCCGAAACTGACGAATATTTTCAGATTTTGCGAAACAATTTTCCAACTCAACTTCATTCAAAAATCCTAGATATATATATATATATATATATACATATATGATTGATAAATCTCTTGAGTATATAGATAAACTCACTTTATATGCAAAAATTCTAATGGTAGTGTCTCAACAATTCATTTCATAAAACAATTCATTTTGAAGTATTAAAACTTAACTTGACAAATTCTTTTCAAGTATTTTGAAGAAACTTTATATTATCCTAGGTTATTATAAATGAGTATATTCTTATTTTATTTTACTCATTCCTTTTTCCAAAACAAGTAAATTTTCCTTTAACTTTGGTCTTTTATAATTTTTACTTCTAGTGATAAAAGATCAAAGTTATCAAAAGTTTATTAAGTTGTTGATAACTTAGTTATAAATTTGCATTTAAAATGGTTTTAGAAAATGAGTTTTTCTTCTTATATTTCTTTTTTAAAATATAAGTTCTTGTTTTCTAAAACTTGGTCTTTTATTTCCTCTACAAATTTTATTTGAAAAGAATCCTCTTTATTGATAAAATTCTTTGTTTTTGATCTTATCATATTTATATTCTTTAAAAATAAGTTCCTTCTTTAGAAACTTGAAAGTCGTTATTTTCCTAAGTAGGTTTATAATTTTATGGGTTGATTTTATCTTAACTTTGAAAACTAGTTTGCTTATTGGTTTTGTTATGGAGTTGAAAAGAGTTTAGTCTTAAATTTTTTGTGAAAACTTTGAATACCAACAATTATTTTCCTAAGACTTAGGTTACCATATTATGAAAAAAAAGTGTTTACTTCTTCTATTTCCTTGGTAAAGCTATTTTTGTTATATGAGAAAACTTGTATCATTCCATTTCTATGTTGTTAATAATAACTCAATTATTTAATAACAAATCACATAATAGAAAATTTAGTTTCAAGTTTTTTATTAAAGAAAAAAAATCTACTTTTAAATTTAGTTGAGACAATATCATTATGTAGATGTATGTATTATGAGCACGTAGTATGTAGATGATAAAAATATAATAAAAAGGCAAAAAGCAAGATAATAATAATAAGCAATGTAATAATATCAAGTATTAGGAACCTTAGCTTCATCAAGATATCCCGGGACTAAAAATAGACTAGTCCTAGAAAGAATAAAGAAAAGAAAGAAAATGTTGTTTTGACTTGATAAGGACAAGTCAAGACTAGAAAGGCTAGTCTTAAAATAGCATGAAATAAATAAATTGCAAAGCATGAAAATAAATAAATAAATAACAAGTGAGCTTATATGCTCTAAAGAATATATATATACATAAATATATTTAGTTAGATATAAATAAGAAGTTGGCATAATAACAACAATAATATGAGCAAAGTATAATAATCAACATAAAAATATAGAAATGGATGTTCATGAACAAGAACAATACATGAACATAATATAGCTTTCATAACATTAAGTTTAGGAAACTCACACCATGATCATGTAAAGTTACATGACATGGGTAAAATATTGGTAGAGGTTTGCCTTTAAGTGTTTATGTGGTAGGAAGTAGAAGATGAATATCGGATTATGTTGTTAGTGATATGTGGTAGATAGTTTGTGTATAAAGAAGGATTTTTGTAGAGAATTGGTTTAAGAGAGTTTTGGTAGAGAGAAATTTTGGAGAGAGGATTTATAGGGAGATTTTGGTAGTAAAATGAGTTGTGTGAAAGGATAAATGAGGAATGGGGTATTTATAGAATTTTGGAGTGAAAATTAGATGTAATTAAATTAATTGAAAAAGAAAATAATTGGAGAGTGAAGAAAGAGAGGGGTGGACGGCAACTTGAGGAAGAGAGAGAGAGAAGTGCTTAAAAATTAATTTTAGAAAAAAGTATAAGAGAAGTTTAGTAATATGCGGTGTAGAATTTTTATAGGGAAATAAAATTGTAAGCAATAAGTATGTAGGTTATAAGAATAGGTAGTAAGAAAAAGTAGAGGTAGATGAATAGTAATGAATGTAGAAAAGTACTATGAATAGTAGACTAGATAATTAAAATACCGGTAGTAATAAAAATACACGTATAAATGCGATATCTGTAATATCTAGTTACCGAAAAATTCTATAACTAATATTTTTGGAAACCTTATTTTTATACGAATCTATTGGTATTAAGGGAATATTTTTGTCGTCCGGTGTACTAGGGCACGGTTTTTGAAAACCGATCCCGTTTGGATCCGAAGGACACTAGAAATTTACGAATATGATATTTTTAAGCTTTCCTATATTATTACGAACTATTATCAACAATTATTTCCACTCCGTTATTTAGGGTTTAAGAGTGCGAGATTGCCGGGTCTTAAACACTAGGGTTTGTTGTAAGCTTTGTTAACTTTTAGGGTTCTAGTTTGACTTCCAGTTTTATTGAGTTATTCGTATGATTATAAAATTTTGGGGTTTTGTTCGTATTATATTTTTATTTCAACGTCTATGGTTTATTTCATTTTATTTGTGATTATTTAATATTTTTCATTTCTCGGAATCATTTAACCAAGCCTAGGGTTATGGGTTGACTCAGTTTTACTTTTGGTGAAAATTAAAATTTTTTATTCTAAAATTCACCGAAGGATTTAAGGTCTTAGTGTTTCATTGTTGAGAGTTATTTAGATATATCGTCTTGATTTGCGTGTTAGGAATAGGTTAGATAATTTGATTGGTGTACGGATGTTGAATCAACCGATAGTAGGATTTTCTATTTTATTTTGGGGTTCTCTTTTTCTCAAGATTAAGAATCTCATTTTTTACTTTATTTAGAATTTTAGTTTTAACTTGGGTTGATTTTCACCGTTTCGATTTTTTTTTCTAACTTCTATATTATTTTCTAGGAATTATGAAAATTTCAAGGCTTTACAACTAGTCACTAAATAAAGGAGTTTGTCATCAACAACTTAAAAAAGGGATTTTTGCAACATCTTCTAAACTTTTTTAAGTTTTATTTAATGACAACAAGAATAGTTTTACTAAGTAAATAAAAGAAAATAAGCACCTTCTTTTCATAATAAGATATCTTAAGGCTTAGTAAAAATAATTTGTTGGTACACAAATTTTTCATAAAAAGTTTAAGATTGAAGTCTTTCCAACTTCATAATAAAAACCAAGAAGTAAATTAGTTTTCAAAGTTAAGATAAAATTAACTCACTAGTTTATAAACCCACTTAGAAAAATAATGATTTTTAAGTTTCTAAATGATAAACCTTTCAAAAAAAAATAAAAAGAATGTAAATATGATGAGTTCAGAAACAATGGGTTTTATTAACAACTTAAAAAGATGATTTCTTTTCAAATAAAATTGGTAAAGGAAATTAAAAGACCAAGTTTAAAAATAAAATTTATTCTTAAAGAAGATAATAAATAAAAATATAAGGGGAAAGGGACTTATTTATCAAAACCATTTTAATGAAAATATATATAACTCAAAATCATTATAGGTTATCAACAACTTAATGAAAATTTTAGAAAACTTTATTTTATCACTAGAAGCAAAATTGTAAAAGACCAAAGATTAAAGGAAAAATTTATTTGTTTTAGAAAAGAAATTGAAAAAAAAAAATAAGAATATACTCATTTACAATAACTTAAGAAAATATAAAGTTCCTCTAAAATACTTAGAAAAGAAATTTGTTAAGATTCAAGTTTTTAACACCATAAGACAAATTGTTTTATGAAACATAATCATTGGAGCAACACCATTAGAATTTTTTCATATAATATGAGTATATACATATATATATACACACTCAAAGGATTTTTTTTTTTCAATTATATACATATCCATATTTTTTCTAAAGGATTTTTTAATAAAGATGACTTTGGAAAATTGTTTTACAAAGGCTAGGATTTTCACGTTGAATATGTACCATGAATTTTAGAAAATCAAATGACCTTTTAATAAGAAAATAACCTTAGAAATGGATAGATCATTTCAAATAGGTAGAAAACAGTATATAATATGTGAAATTCCGAGTTAAAATGAGCAAGTTATGACCATTTTAAATTGGAATTTCACTTTATACGAATTTTGATGAACTTTGTAGAATAGAGTTGCAAGTTTAAGTAGAACTTTCAAGAAATACTCATTTTGGGTATTTCTCTTGTATAGGTAATGTGGAGTCCGAGCTACCTTACCCAGAAGATTACTTTGATTAGAAGCTTCTATTGCTATGGTCGAGTGAGTTTATTTCCTACATTCTTGTACTTATGTTCTTGCTTGTAGTTTAGTGGAACTAGACTTTCGGCAAATATAAAAATATGATAGCACATGTGTTTTACTTACATGATTGAAATTGTGTTAAGTATATTGAGACGAGAATTATTAATTAAACATTGTATGATTTAGTATAGGGATGAATGTTTGTAGATTCTATGATCACGTATAAATTATCTAATATTATGTTATGACTACTTAAATGAAAATGATCCATGCATGACACGTAGTGAGTCAAATTGCATTCATTACTATACCTTTGGTAGGATAAAGGCATACTAGTGAGGTTGAGGAACCTGAAATTTTACTGTATGGCTCTGATTGTCTGTAATTAAATGGTGAGTGGGCACCTGAATTAACTACATTTTAGCAATTAGTGGGAATCTATATACAACTACAAAAGTATCATTTGCGAACTATGGCCTCATTGCCCGGAACACCTAGCCACCGAATGGAGGGTTAAATCCATTCAAGCATATGATTCCCGAAAAATCGTATGTGTTGTTTGCTCACATGTTTGATTGCATCTCATATGTTTGCTACACAACTTGATTGATTATTGATTTGTGAGTACTTTACTTGTGGATTTAATTCTCACTAAGCAAGAAGCTTACCTTCTTATAGATACCTTTTGCAGTTTCTCTATTTATGGTTGAAGCCCTAGAGTTATTTCTCATAGGTATTACCTTTTAGCTTAAGGAGTTTTTGGGAGAAGTTAAAGACTGGATGTAGACTTAGACTTCTAAGTAAATCTCCATGTAATTATTTTGATTAGGCTTCGATAAACCTTGATGGACTATATCTTTTGATAGGGGAATGCCTTTTTTTTTATTTGTAAGACCTTTATATATTTTTCTATTTCAGATATTATGTTATGATTTCCATTCTTAATTTGTTATATGAATGTCTTCTTAAACAACTTGTTTGAAAATTGATCCTCTATGATCGTGAATGTACGCCTTACACCCGGTATCAAAGCTTATGGGATAACTAAGGTAGTCATACTTACGCTTTAATATTGAGTGTAGCGGACTGTAACATTTAAGGTATCCTTTGGAGTATGACACAACTAGTTATAGATCCAGCTCCTAAAGACGTCAACCAATTCTTAGCTTTCCCTCTCAATCAAAAAGGGAATAGTCTAAGATGCATGGCATCATCAGCAACTCCATTGTTCTTAAAAGTTTCACAGATTTCTAAGAAACTTTGGATATGTGCATGTGGATCCTCATCGGGAAGTCCATCAAATTGACAATATTGTTGTACGAGTTGGACGACAACACCTTTAATTTCAAAGTTGTTAGCCTCAATAGGAGGCTTCACAATGGTTAGATCGGTGCCATCAAGAGTAGGCCTTGCATATTCCAAATTGGTTTTAGGATATTCTTCAGCCATAACTTGTTTTTCCTCTTGATTATGATGGGATGATTTTGATCTACAATTAGAAACTTCCTCAAACACTTCTTCTTTTGCTTTCATCTTAGCTTGCAACTCAAATGGTTGTTCTTTAGTTGTTTAGTGCTCAGGAAATTCAGCCACCGTGTTCTTGCGGATTCTACGAACTGTCCTCTCGATTTCAGGATCTAAATCGAGAATATTTAATAGAAAGCTCCTTGTCATACACTTGAATAGCAGGTAAAACAGATCAAATTATTCAACAGTGGGTGAGAGAGAAGAGAATAAAAGAAAATGACCAGAGTAGTAGATAATAAAGCTTTTCCTAATATTGCTAATCAAATTCTCTAGTAATGGCGCCAAGAAACTTGATGCGCATTTATCGATCGTATCAAATTATAAAATTTATAAACCCATTGAAATCTATGAGCTGAGCTAGGCAAGCATACCTATTCAATGTAGCATAGATTTTAGGGTATTGTCCCCAAGGAATTTGAAGAACAAGTAGTACTACTACTTGTTCTCTACTATTTAGCCTAAGTTTTGAAGAGAATTCTACACTTAACTACTGAACAAAAGAAAGCAGGCTTTGAGATCAAATAAGTTTGCTTTCAAAAGATGAAATCAATCCCAAAACATACTCTCCACCTTGATCCACCCTAAACCTAAATTTCTTATGATAAAAGATTGATTGGTGAATCATTCATGCTTTGTACTGTTGGATCTTAACAAGTAAATCAATTACTCCCTCAAAATCAATTCCTAACCTTACATGAGATAGTGGAGACCTCTCCCTCACTAATCATCACATAAGATTGCATGAAAGTTTATGATCCTTAAGCAAGAATTGAATTCTTGTAACAAAAATCGTAATTTCCCTACCTCTAAGTGAAATAAGCAATTTCTCTATTCATGAAAATCTATCTAATTGAATGAAACCTCTTTCAATCCAATAAGAATCAAACATACAATTAATTTGTGCACAAATCAATCATAAGACTATTAAATCACATGAATAGATACAAAGATATGAATATTTCATTAATCAAAAGGCATTTCAATTCATATGGTTTAGGGTTTCACAAGGTGAAGAGTATAAGAATCTACTCCTCCATGAGATTTATAATAAGAACAATAGATCTAGAGGAAATAGAAGGAATCATGATAGAAAGAATAAACCTTAATTGATGTCTTGAGATCTTCAATTGATGCTCCAGCAAGTTCTTCGTAATCTCTTTTTTAGGGCTTAGACAAATGATCCAAAACTTGTAAAATAAGAAAACAGAGCGCTATTTATAGTTTTGGAATAAACCCAGGTCAGCAAAGGTTGCAGCATTGCCAAGATCGGGGCAAGGATGAACATAAAACAACCAATTTTCGGCTCTAGAGCATTCTGATCTCTTCCCTTGCTATCTTCCTTGGTAAGGATGAAGGTGGGCTAAAAACTTTTCTTCTCTAATGCTACTGATCACATCCCTGGCGTCTTTCCCTGCCAATGCTGAAGGTGAGGATGAAAACATAAAATTTCCTTCTTATACAAAATTGATCCAAACTTGTTTAATTTGCCTTAATTTCTCTTAGATCATCATAAAAACTTTCAAATATGCTCCTTAAGCCCTAAAATGAATTTTTCACAAGATAAATGTTCTTTTCTTTAACAATTCTAAAAAAATTACATAACAAATATGATCAAATAGCATCAAGATTAAGGGTCTATTGACATTATGATATGTAAGACTTTATATTTAAGTTATAAAGTTGTAATTTACTATTATTGAATGATATATTGGTGCTATCTCCTTAAACTACTTTGTTCTAATGGTAAGTCTCCTATTGTTGTGTAAGTACGCCTTGCAACTAATATCAAAGCTTTTACGTAAATAAGATAGTCATTCCTAACCTTTAATATTAAGTGCGGTGGACTGCTACATTTAGGATACCCATTAGAGCATGAGAATAGAGAAAACATGACAATAGAATCGGACTTAAATAAATAGATAAAAAGGAGATAAAAAGGACCTAAGTAAAGCTAGATGAATAGACTAAGAAGTGGAAATTAAGAATCTAACTCTTCTTCTTTTGTGAATAGCTATCCCTAGGAGAGGCCAGGGCACAGGCCCAGGATTTTCACAAGAACTTTGATGAGACCTTATTGAACTACCTATTGAGACTAAGAGTTATGTGCTAAGATTTTGCATTGGTGAGACAACCTAAGTTGCTCAACGAAATGTTTAATTTATGGAAGAAAGGCTTGAGACATACCATGTGGGAAGATATGGCTAAGGAAGTTAAGTATGATGCACTATGGAGACAAAATTGGTTAGAATTGGAAGTAATATATGCCGTCGAGTATATAGCGAGAATTTGACATAAGGAAACCATGCTCTAAGAGATGACTTTTATGCTCCAAAATGAAGGAACACCCACATTCCATGATTTCCAAACTTGGAGAGCTATTAGCCCCCTTTTCATTATGCATATGATGAGCTGAAGGACCATAGTGCATGGTTGAGAGCAAAATACGAAGGCCATTTGCATTGGCATGGAGTGTATAGAAACATCCTTCGAGAGCCACAAGAATCGCATCTACCCCTACCTAACCTAATTATGATGAACTCATGGTCGGTATGGAAGAAGAAGAAGTGGAGGAAGAGGAAGAGGAGGAAGATCTAGAGAAGGATCCAAAAGAAGATCAACAACTACCCATGGCCACCTGGAATAGCCCAACTCATGTTCTCAGCCCAAGACCTTCATATCAGCTAAGTTAAAAATTCACCTTAGAAATGCAAGACCCTAAAAACCATGTAGCGGTTGTAGATTTCAAAGGGAAGTAACCAAATAGCCGCAACTGGCGAGATGTGTATGAACAAAGTGATTATTTTATGGGCAAAGAAGCATATCCTAAGCCCCCACTCCAAGAAAGGCGACAGGTGAGAGGTCCTCGAGTGAACACTTGATGTTCTTCTCTAATTCTGAGCCAGGACGTGAAATTCCTCAAAATGGTGACAATGATGGATAGTTAACCCAAGCGGATATATACGCAAGAGAAAGGAGAAAGAGAATGTTGGTAAGCCAATATCTGAAAGGATTCATGAGCAAGAAACATAATAGATCACAAGCAGGAATCCAAATGCCTCTTCATCCCTAGAAGCCGCACAAAGAGGAAAGCCTAGGTGTTGACAAAACATTTGAAAGAAAGAATGCATCAAGTTAGATGTTTTGAGCAATCCTTCTAGTTAAATGAACTTTTTGTAATTAGAACGACGTAGAATGCTAAGTTGATTCTAACCTATCCTAGGATTTCATAAATGTAATTCGCTTTTATGTGTCTGTTTCTAAGGCATCGTTATGTTTTAGGAATATCTTTTCTTTTATGTGTCTTTTCATTTTCTTTTGACTTCACATGATGTAAGGGTTTTCACCCACTTATGTTTCTTATCGATGAAATTTCCTTATGGTTGTTTTGAATTTCATCGCTTATGATTTTATTTCTTTGAATTCTCATGCTTAATTCTTGATTACTTCTTTAAGTTTTACGATTTTTGGTTTACAAAGAATTTTTGCGACTTTCGAAAGTTTCATTAAAGAATAACAAACTAAGAAAAGCTTGAACTCACATGATAAAATGTTAAACAGTCGAACAAGAAGAAATCAAAACTATGAACAATGCATGTCTAACAATCCATTAACCAAGCAATGTTCTAACAACTATAAGGTAACTTGTCCAATTGTTGAATGAATTCCTTCAATACAAAAAAAAAAAAAAAAATTACAAGCTCTTGTCCCACCTTCTGCTGTGAATGTACAAGAGGTTACTAGAAGCGCTTACGCTACCAGAAGCGTAATCACACATCGCCCCCTTACCACCACCATTACCACTGAGACCATACCGGAGTACTCTAACTAATTTTATTAAAAGCAATAGATATTTTGATGGGGCTTTTAGTAAGCCCAATGAAGTGAAAGATTGGTTGGCGCACGTTGAAAGGTCTTTTGTCACATTCGGAGTCCCATAACATCTTTGCCTCAACTACAGTACCTACATACTCAGGTTCAATGCCAAAGTACGATGGGAGTCAAAGAGCAAAGAACTACCAACCCCAATTTCTTAAGCAACATTTCAGCGAGAATTTGATAAGTGTATAAAAACCTTTATTATTCACGTTGTTTTAATAATATATTATATTGATTTTCTGTGAATCATTAAGGAAAAGGATACTTATTTGGTTAAAATATCAATTTTAGGGATAAAGGAAGATTTTAAGCTTAATGAAGACTTTTAGATGAGTTAATGAAGATTTTAATGAAGAAATAGGAATTTAGAAGATTTACAACATACATGACTTTTCTACACAAGCTGTGTAGAATACTGATGTTAAAGATAAAAAGTGACCAGCGAGCATTTTTAAAGTACACGAGGAGATACACAAGCCATATGTCGTGTAGATGATAAAAAATGGACAAAAGCACTTTTCATGGAAAGCCGGCATGAAGACTAGTGACCTAACTCCCAAGGTCGGTAGCATAAATTTCAAAGCCACTGGTGTATAAAGCGGCCTTTCTTGTCCAGTCGACCTTTTTTACCAGCTTTCATCCTACATGGCCTCGAACACAGGCTGTGTAGGATGGTCGTGCAAAAGATAATTTTCCTTTTCCTATAAATAGCTCCCTTAACTCATCTATATAATAATCCTTCTTCCTTTTTATGAACCTTAAAGACAAAAATAGGTATTTGAGAGTAGAGAAACGTAAACGCTTATTGGAGATCACAAGACTTCATCTTTAAGGGTTGCAATTATAATTCTTTACTATTTTTCATTATTCTATTATTGTATTTCTTATTCTCTGGAAAAATAGATGTTTTTACCTTAGATCTTGAGAAGCCCTAACCTTAATGTGGAGATTGGATTTATTTATTAATGGAAGTTTGTGTTTCTTGAATTTATTCATGTCCTTTGATTGTTCTTTGAATCAATATGTGCACTATTACATTCATTATTTGATTCTTGTTGATTTAATCGATAAATTGATTGATAATATAGATCTTGCATGAATAGAGAGCTTTGAATTTGACTCTAGACATAGATTGCATGAACTTTTCCTCATAAAGATTGAATCGTTTTAAGGAATCATGAACTCTAATGCAATTTTGTATGCATCTAATGACGAAAGACATTTCCATTAAACATGTAGGGTTAGAATTCAATTATCTCGAAAGAGAGATGAATGAAATTAGGGATTCCTGCAATTCAAGAACCTAAACAACCATTAATGAATGTTTTATAAGGAATTGAAAATAGAGTTAGTGGTAGATCAAGATTAGGGTTGATTTTGTGATATGATATTCTTAGAAGCATTGATACTTATTTTTGCTAGGGTTAATTGAATAACTAGTTACTTATATATATTAAGATAACTCAAATTAAACTAGCTAAATAGTAGAATTAGGGTGAGTACGGTAGTTATAGGTCCTAGTGGAATGACCTTCGTGCTAACATCGGTAGTACAATCGATAGATACACTTGCCTAGGATTATCACAAGGTAAGAATAAAGTTATAAATTTAATTTGATTGATTGTGATTGAAAAAACCATATTAGAGTTCTTAGAGAATTATTTTTGAGGGAGCTTGTGAGTACAATATAGTACGGACTTTCTGCAGATCTCACAAAGGGGTAGAATAGTTGAACAATATGAGACTAAGTTTAGTTTGTTACTTTAGTATGCACTTGACTCATACAAGCATAGTGAAGAGCTAAAAAGGCAAGTTTTTCTAAATGGGTTGGATGAGGATCTACACATGAGATTTGAGGAATTTGACTTAAGAACTTTCTATGATTTGGTCAAAAGGGCTCGGATAGTTGAAGGTTCCAAGAAAAGGAAGACTAAGGCACCAAAGAAGAAAGCTTTCATTTTTGGGAAAAATCCCCATGAAGGATCCAATTCAAATTATCAAGCAAAGAAGTTCAATCCTTTTGGAAGTTTCAACAGAAATGTAAGTTAAAAAAAGGAGACACCTAAGGTAGAGCTAACTTAATGGAAATGCAAGGGAAACATTATCCGAAAAGATGTCCCCAGCTGCAAAACAAGTGTTACTTTTTGTGGAAATCCTGACCACAAAATTTTTTATTGGCTGAAGAAAGCCACCACCACCTGCTTTTGTTTGTAAGTAGACCAGACATTTTGCCAATGAGTGTCCTCAAATAAAGAGTGCTTAGATGAGAACCTTTAGCTTATCCAAAGGATCCACTTCGGAGAAAATTGGAAATGGCAACAGCAAAAGAATCACCATGGAGCCTTGGTATGTAGAATGCGGATCCATAACCTAGAGGGCCAGCGGATCTGTGAGGAAGTTGACGATGGATACTGCAAACTCGCCGCTTTTGAGGACGATGATGATTGGGATTACAAGCTAGTTATAGGTTTCTCCTGAAACCGTAAACAATATTTCTTGTTTATCCTTTCCTTAAAAAGAATATATAAAATTGTTAAAGTATTTAAAATTCTAAGTAGTCTATATCTCACGATAATGAGTAATGTATATAATAAGGGATGTATACACCAGTTAGTGATTAGAACTTGTTGAATGCAGGTTGAATACGAATAGCTAGCGAATCCACATATACCTTGTTCAATATCAAAGCCACACATTCTTTTCTCATCAGTAGCTTAGCTAAAAGATTCAAGATGACAATAGTCACCACTGCTACTAGCTTCCGAGTGAAAACACCTATAAGTAATGTTGTAGGAACAAGAGAGATGTTGAAGGACTGTCCCTTAAAGATATAAGGACACCACACAAAAGTTGACCTAATAGTGCTAGAAATGAGCAAATACGAAGTAACCTAAGCATGAGCTGGTTGACACATGCCAAGGCCATTGTGGATTGTCGAAAGAAAGTTGTGAGTATTAAAGATAGGAATAGGAAAGAGGTTGTGTTTGTGGGTGAGTCCAGAGTGACAAGAAGATCATAATTATGTTCATTTGAATTGATTATGGATGAAGGAACCTCATTGGAAAATGAAGGACACCTTAATGTTGTAGAAGAAAAAGAAGAATAACCTAAAGTAAATGATGTACCTATCATTAGAGAGTTCCTTGATGTTTTCCTAATGAGTTACCCAGTTTGCCACCAAAAGGAGAGATTAACATCTAAATTGACCTTGCACCAAACATTGAGTCCATATCTAAGGCTCCGTACCGAATGGCGCCTGTTGAGTTACATGAATTAAAGACCCAATTGTAGGACTTAAACCAACGCTTTATTAGACCAAGTGTGTCATCTTAGGGAGCATCAATCTTGTTTGTAAAGAAGAAAGATGGGTCCATGAGATTGTGCATCGATTATCGATAGCTTAATGAGGTTACTATCAAGAATAAATACCCACTCTTGAGGGTCAACGATCTTTTCTATCAGCTTCAAGGGTGAATGTATTCTCACACATCGACTTACGATCCGAATACCATTAGTTGAGAATCAAGCCAGAGGATGTGCTAAAAACTGCCTTTGAAGTCGGTATGGACACTATAAGTTCTTAGTGATACCTTTCGAATTGACAAATGCACCTGTAGCCTTCATGGATATGATGAACCAAGTTTATAACAGCTATTGTGTAAAGAGCCGACATGCTCAATTCTCAAATTAAGCACACCAAGTCCCCAACCACGTATAACTCTTACGAATTATACGTAAGGTTGTCTTAAAAGAAGGTGTTTATGTTGAACATTGCTATTCAATTTTAGATTATGAAATCGTTTAGTTAGATTCTTGCAATAACTGGATTTAGCAGCGGAAATAAATTTTATAAAACAATTTAGAAATAAAGACATTTCAAAACTTCCACTCTTCTTAAGTGGAGAATTATTAGATTAAACAAAGCTTTGCAAAAGTTAAATTATAAAACATGGGCTCTACTATGCCTTTAAAGAATATAACAAATTTAAAACATAAATCCAGCTCTCACTAATACAAAACAAAAAGAAATAAAATAACTAACTACATCCACGCTCCTACTCACTTCACTCATCCACAAATTCTCTCTGAATCATCACAAATGCCCGAAACCCGAGTCAAGCATCACCAATAGCAACAACATCATCATATCATCGTCTCATCATCCATCATCACCAAAATCAACAAGAACTCATCATCATCAACATCATCTTTATCAACAACAAAACCTGTAAAAAGAATAACAACAACAAGAATGAGCTGAAGCCCAGTACACAGTAACACAATCACACACGGAGTGGCACACGAGCTTAACTAAATGCAATGCATCAATCCACAAGTTATTATCTTTTCATTAAAATAAACAAATCAACAATGGAGCACTCACACTCCGGAACAAGCCAGTGGGAATCTGGGGGTCCTGAGTAACAGCAGCTGCTCAGGGGGTTGACATAGATAGACTGGATATCTATATCTCCTATATCTAACCGATAAAGAATGTTAATAGCATCATCTAGGGTTCACACTCCTTTATACACTCCACTTATCCCGGTCTATAACATCAATTAGTTCAACGGTCCCATACCCATGAACTAAAACATATTCTTTCCTCCCGAGCCTAAGTAAAGAATATACCGATACAATTAACCCTATTAGCTACCCACTTTGCCAATAAAAGAAACCACCATTGCATCATGGATTTGAGTCATTGCATCATGACAAAAGATTGGGCTAAGTGCCTAAACACCTGTGCCATTGCATCATGACTAGATTGTCGTTCCCCGGTTCCGGATTCAACGACGTAAAACACAACCAACACTCATCGATTATTAAGCCGTCTTTAAGTTCTTAATCCATTTAGGATGTCTATCCTATCAATCATCACGCAAGTTACTGCGTACCTTGAATATGAAATCCAAACATAGCCTTGGAAGCAATTTCAGAAGATAAATCAGATATCCACTTCTGTTAAGGAAAGAACTCGTATGAGAAACTAAACTAAACTAAACATCCACTTCATCAAAATCATATAAGAACTTAAGCTATTTATCCATTCATCTCAAACTCATTTTATTAAACCCTATTTGATCAGACACTAAATAGGAACCCCACTATGGCTGCGAAAATCGCCCCGCCAAAATATGGATAGTTCTCCTTTGTCTGTCAAAGAATTTCTTTTCTCTTTATTTATAGTGTTTTATTACAAAATCATTAACAAAGAATTCATATACCAAAAACATTCATTTTCCAACTACACACACATTTGAAACAACATATTCCCCATATTATTCAAAGATCATCCTAATTCGTTCATCTAAGCTAATTAATAGCTATTAACCCATTTTAACTTAACCTTAACCAAATTGATTAAAATTAGTCATTTGATTCATTTACTAAGTCAGGTTGATTAAACTTAGACAATCTAATTCATTTTAGCTTAGTAAAGTTCATTAAGCCAAGTTGGACTTAAAATTATCAACTAAGTTCATTTTTATAGCTAACTTCCATATTTAATCCAAATTATTAAGTAAATCTACAAATCTACTAAACTCATTTTTAATTACATCAATTAACTCACATAACACATCAAATATCACTTATCTATCTCATTTTAGCTCGAAAAGATCAATTTCCTAAGCAAAAACACATTTAACAAACAAAAATAAGTTTTAAACTTTGTTTATGAAAATATAACAGCTGGAAAGAAGTCAAATTTGAGTATTGATACTTTTGGAATTTGTAAAAACTCAAAACATGAAAGTTATAGATCTCTTTGTAAGCTTTCCAACGCAACTTGAATCACCTTAATTAGTGGTCGTATGAAAAAGTTATTATCAAAATACGAAATAGTATTGCGTTAGGAAAAATGTGAGTCACGGCCATGATTTTTGGAAAGCTGTCATAAAATGGTTTTTGAGTTAAGAATCACAACCATGATTTTTGAGTTTCAAAGTTTTTGACCAACCCAAGGCTACCAAGGGATGGATCACGACAGTGATTCATGAAAACTTCCCAAAACAGAGCTTTTTCTCTCAAAATCACGCTCGTGATTCATGAAATTTGTCCAACCCAAGCCTACCAAGGCTTGAATCACGCCCGTGATTCATGGTTTCCCCTGAGTTACGAATTTTCTTGTTTTTCAAACTTCATTTTATCAAACTTTTACACATTCTACTTCAATCAAAACTTCATAAAAGCTATATACTACCCATATCAAGTCTAAACAACACTTTTATACTCATTTAACTACATCAAACAACTTCAACTACTTCAACAAAACTCAACTTCACTATTCATCATCTTCTTCATCACAACTCAACTCCTAACAACATTAATCCAACATATACAAATATAAACAACAATCCCAACTCATTTCATCATCAATTCATCAATTAGATAAGCAAACAACAAGTAAAACAAATATAACTTGAAATAGAAAACTTAGCTTTTTGGCTAAATCATGCAACTTCTTGTACTTTTATCTTTGATTTCCTTCTTCTATCCTCATATTTTACTTGATTCCTCCTTTTCTCTTATTGAGTTTGAGATTTATATGTTGAATTTGGAGGAAGAAAGAAAGAAATAAAGAAAGAACAAGAAGAAGAAGAAGAAGAAGAAGAAGAGGGAAATGTAAAACAAAGAAAAGGAAAAGAGATGGCAGCAAAGGGAACTAAAGAAAAGGAAAGGATAAAACTAAATATATATATATATTAGAAATAGGGTATAGGTTTAGAACTATCATATCAATATCTATAGTTCCAGAAGTATTTAAAAGTTTGTTTTCGGAACCAATATGTTAGAAATTAAGAACTTGCAATAAGAACTTAATTTGAGAATTTATTTTAGATAAAAAATATTTAATTTGAGTTCGGGTTTAAGAACTAATATTTTTATTTAAGCAAATGAACTCAAATTTTGTAAAGATTTAGGAATTAGTGTTTAGGCTAAGAATCAAGAGTCTAAGAATCCTCTAAACATTTTTAGAGATTTTAGGAATTTCAAATCTCAAAACCAACTTAATTATTAGTTAATTAAATTAAGCCAACTTGTCTAATTAAATCCTATAATTCATTTGATTTATTTAATCTATCTAAACTCAATTTCTAATATATGTGAAGGTTTGGGGTATTTCATATTGGATAAATGTGTAATAATCTTCATTGATGACATCTTGATCTACTCTCAGACATGAGAACAACATAAGGAGCATTTATGAATGGCATTGCAAACTCTAAGAGAGCACAAGTTGTTGCTAAGTTATCCAAATGCAATTTTTAGTTGGACAAGATATCCTTTTTAGGACATGTAGTATCTGGAAAAGGTATATCGATAGATCCTAAGAAAATAAAAGCAGTGATGAAATGGAAGCAGCTAAGGACAGTAACTAAAGTAAGAAGTTTCCTTGGATTGGCGAGTTATTATATGAAGTTTATGAAGGACTTCTCTAAGATCGCCAAACCCTTAACATAGCTAACGCAGAAAAATGAAATGTTTATATGGACAGAGAAATGAGAACAAAGTTTTCAATAATTGAAACAACGACTCATCTTCGCCCTGATCTTAGTGTTACTGGATCCTAAAAAGCCTTACACGGCGCATAGTGATGCATCAAGGAATGGTCTTTTATGTGAACTCATGTAAGAAGGAAAAGTGATCGGTTATGCTTCGCGATAGTTAAGGCCACACGAGCAGAATTACCCAACACACGACCTGGAATTAGTTATCGTAGTGTTCACGCTCAAGTTGTGGTGACATTACCTCTATGGATAGAGATGTGAGATCTACACGAATCACAAGGAGCCTTAAGTACCTATTCACACAAAATGAGCTAAACATGCGACAACAAAGATGGTTAGAGCTCATAAAAGATTATGACCTCATAGTCAACTACTGTACGAGCAAAGTGAATGCTGTTGCAAACGCCTTGAGTCGAAAAAAGCCATGGAGAAGTTGTTGTTTGCTCACAAGCCAAAAAGAGTTAATAAGAGAATTTGAGAGGATAAACATTGAGTTTGTGGACTATAACACGGAGATGGAAATATCTACCTTGGTGATAGAACCGACTTTGATTGAAAGGATTAAAGAGGCCTAATGCTACAACGATGCTATACAAAAGATAAAATGAGAAGTGCATGAAAGGAAGTATTCTGATTTCATGATAGATGAGGCAGATGTGGTATGGATGAAAGGAAGCTGATGTGCTGGATCATTAAGTTTTAAATTTATAATCTCATAAATTCTAGACCTACACAAGGCAGTGCACTTATCGTATAATATAGAAATTAACTCAGATATCGTCCTAGGGATCTATGTGCAGCTACTAGTAATAACCCGTTAACTATTATCTAGCTGAATCAAATGTGACATATATACTAAACTTCCCACTAATTCTAACTAAAAGCAAGTCCAAAAACCTTATATGAAAGATATGCACAAATTTCTTAAGATAATCAATTCACAAACAATACCCATAGTTTTGATTAACCCTAGCCCTCTTCATCTTTAAAGATAGATTCAATTGAACGAAACTTGATTTTAAACTATTGGGTTTCTCAATTAGATTAATTACTCTCTTCAAGTTAATTAACCCCTACCCCTAATTGCAAAAGTGGGAATTTCTTCCTTCACAATTATTAAATTAGAATAGCATGAAGATTATGAACCCTAATTGATTAGATTACTCAACTTCCTTGCCCATGAGAGATCAAACCCATTAATTGAAATCTTCTTTCAAATTAACAAGAATCAAGTTTGTAATAACTTAGGCCTAAAATCATCACAAACAACAATATAAATCATGAAGCAAACTCAAAATCAAACTTCATTCAATTAATAAATAAGTCGATACATGAAGGCTAGGCTTTCTCAAAACCTAGGGCATACACAACTACTATTCCATGAAGAGATTAACAACAACAATAAGTACAATGGAAGAAAAAGAAAAGTTCATGATGATAAAACCCTTTTGTAGAAGTGATGTTTGTGAATCTCCAAGTTGTAGCACGAATTTCTTCTTCAAAAAGCTCTCAAAAATGTGTTCTAGGGTTTTTGGATGGAATTACAAGTGAATGAAATCTGTTCTTTCAAGACAGGACGCAGGTATACATATATATTAGTATGTACTTGATCCATACACGACCCATATATGTCGGGGTAGTGTACTCATTAATTTCGCACGTTTTTCCTTTTTTGGCACATGTACACGACTTATTGTACACAACTGGTGTATATGGGGTCGTGTCACGCCCCGAAGGGTACCCTAAACGTGGCAGTCCGCCATACACAATATTAAAGCCTAAGAATGACCACCTCAGTCACGCGAAGGCTTCCATACTATGTACAAGGTGTCTAACACATAAAGGAGACACATCGGAATGATACGTTTTATGTTGATACAATTGAGTAACAATGTAAAGGAAATACAAATTTACTATACTTCAGATACAAATCACTATACTTCAAAATACAAATCATTCAACTCCAATTACATTCATCCACAGACTTCCCTACACAAACTATTACAAGACAAATCATAAAACTAGCAAACAACTTCAACCATTCGTATTCCTTGCCGAAATCCCAAAGTCATTCCCGACTTCAACCAATTCGGTTCCCACCTTGCATTCTTGAGATAACCTGTTCATTTAAACAACTATAGGGGTATAAGCTACACTAGCTTAGTGAGAATTCCCTTAATTCCGTACCATAACAAACAAGTTATAATCAGTCATATGCTATGCATGAACAAACACGTGAGCAAGCAATTATGCATGGGTATCCGGAACCCACACACAGAACGGATTTACGCCCTCCGTATCTTGGGTTAGGAATGGTATTGAGTCTACACGACCGCATCTAGTCCCCAAGCCCTCGGCTCTTAGCACTCGACTCGGCTAGGCTCATCCAAGAATGCATCCACATGCGCCTTAGTACCCCTGAATGAGCTCTGGCACCGGGCTCGTTATCCAAACGAATCATCCACGGACCATACCGATCGACCTGCGTAGGAGTAGCATGCTACCAAATGCAATATGTCCAATGCGATGCATGACCAATTTTAATTTTTGCTTAGGTCAAAAACATTTATACATTCTTTGGAGTGACCATTCAATATCATACATATAACAGAAATAATATGAACGGTGCAGTTATCCAATCAAATCGGGATTTCGATATGCTTTAGTATTCTTTGGCACACATTCATCACAGTCTCATCATATATCCCATCCCCATTCATATCGATTTTTATCTTGTTCCTATAATTCTAATGCAACTAACTACAATCACAATCAAGGTAACAAAACAAGGAGAAAACTCACTCGGCCATTGGATCACCGGTCTTCTAGTAATAATAATCCGGTGGTAGGGAATCGTCGAATTCGGGATCACCTAACAAGGAAGAAATACTCTAATAAGTATTTCAACTCAAACTAATCCAAACGATTTTATACGAACCTTCAAATTCGTAATTCGCGTCCTAAGCGGGAATTCCAACTTAAAACGGCCATAACTTGGTCATTTTAACTCGGAATCTCGCAAATTATATATCGATTTCTATCTACTTCGAGAGATCTACCTAATTCTAATATTATATTTTAGTTTTGAAAACATTGAAGCTTCGAAAAGGTCGGATCAGATTAGGTCAGCAACAATTTCAATTTCCGAAAAATAGTTTTGTAAATGTTTGAAATGTTCCTACTATATAACTTAACTATATATGCAATATGAGTGATTTTCTAACATGAATGACATGAGATGAGCTTAATGTGTATGATCTTGATGATTTTTGCTAAAAAGAAATTTTATAACTTTTTATTTTGCAAGACCATAATAACCACTTACTTATGAAAAATCTAGTTTTCTAACTTTTATCATTTCCATTTGTTTTGGATTTGTTACTTAAGAAAATATAATTATTTTTGTCAAAATTGAGTCTTCATTATATATATTACTTATGACCTTCATTTCTACATAAAAATTTCCATTTTACACTTTGTAAGCATGTTTTCAAGTGGGGTTGATTCCAAAATCCGAATTTGGTAAAAATTGGCTTTTGAGTGATTCCTTTGAGTAAAAATCATTTGATATTTAGAAAATTAGGGCTCAATCATACATAACCACTAAGGACTTCATTCTCACACAAAAATTTGCATTTTACACTTTGCAAATATATTTTCCAATATGATTTACTCAAAAATCCGAATTTTAGAAAATCCACTTTTTGAATGATTCACTTGGGAAAAACTTGTTTAATGCATTAAAATTTAAGACTTTACTACATCTATTGTCTAAGGACTTCATTTAACACATAAAAATTGCAATTTGAGCTCAAATACTAAGTGATTACATATGCATCATCTTAAATTACGAATTTGACAATTTGATTACTAACTCAAATTTTTCCATTTTAATTCCATTACTTGTTTTACACATTACTCATGCCTAAGCTCATTTTAACTTGTAAAAATCATTGCTTAATGATATCTATTACCTATATACTTCATTTTTCACATAAAGCATGAGTTTTAGAGTTGATACATGGGTTCTAAAAATTGGTCTTAGTTGGGATCCGAATTTACAAAATTTATTTTTGGTTATATCTTTTGATAAAATCTATCTAAGCTCATGAAAATCCATTCCTTACATATCATATCTTATGAGCCTTTCATTTCTTAAATAAAAACTTCATTTTTGAGTTGGAAAACATGTTTTTAAAATAGGCCTTGGCCAAAATCCGAAAATAGAATTTTTATTTTGAAAATAACTTTTGGAAATCACTTTTGATCATTGTAAAAAGAAGTCTTGATGATATACATATATTAAGCCTTCATTTTCTTAAGTAAAATTTACATTTTGACACTTGGAAAGTAGTTTTTAAATGGGGGCCTTGCCAAAATACGAATTCCACAATTTTGTTTGAGTTTATAACTAAGATCTATAATTAATATGATCATAAACATAAAACAAATGCATGGTAATAAGCTATAAACATCATGGATCTAAACTTTCCTCATCAAAATCTTTCATTCATGGTATCTATACCCTAAGCCCTTCATTTTAAATGAAAAATATACATTTTAAAGTTGAAAAACCACTATTCTAAATAGGGTTCCATTTTCATCCGAATTTTCAAAATTGATTTTTGTTGAAAACAAAATAGATCTTGGGTTTCCTACAACTTTCCTACCATCATCAAGCTATAGCAAGTTGTTCATGAACATAAACAAAGATCTAACAACCCTCTACCAAACTCCAAACTTTAGATCTAGTTTTCTAAACTAGTTTTACATGCATGAATCACTAAGATAGACATGTGAATGCTAGATCTATGCATAAATCATAAGGAATAACAAAAATAACAACTTAAATAACAAGATCTATGGCATAAACAAAAATCAAAGCCATAAAAAGTTAGATCTACAAAATATAATAACTTTAAACAAGAAAATAATTATAATACAAGGTAATAAAAATGGAGAAGAGAAAGATTTCATTTTTGGCATCATCATCCTAAGCTTTTAAGCTTATGGAAGTTCATTTGATGCATGAAACCTTCATTATACTTTACCTATATCACCTATGGAGCTTTGGGATGAAGATTTGCTTAGAAATCTTTAAGAAATAGGTGTGGAAGCCATGGAAGAAGAAGGGGGCAGCTTGCTTTTCATGGAGGAACAAGAGAAGAAGAAGAAGAAAGAGAGAAAAAAAGAGAGAAAAGCTAAAGAATGAAAAAGGGAAAATGAATAAATGAAGGAGAGAGAGAAAATGAGTGTATTAAATGAATGAAAGAGAGAAAAAAAATAAAACAAGGCAGCAAATGTGAGGGGTGCTGTCCACGTGAAAAGAGAGGGAGGAGAGAGAGGTTTGATGAAATTTGACTTGAATTTGAATTGTGTAATAAATGTTTAATGTAACTTTCTTAAGAAGGAGTGGAAAAATAATTAATTTGGTCAAAATGGAGTAAATGAAGGACAATGGCAGCCATAAATAGGGTCAAAAATCTGCCATCAATTGTGGGATTATGTGTAGAAAGATTGAAGTGAAAAGGAAGTGATATGTGTAAGGTGTACTTGAAGGTATGGGTTGTAAAAGTACTTTATTAATAAAATAAATTAAAATAAAATAAAATTGAAAATTTATTCCAAATAATTGTAGCAGAATTTTCATAATAAAAATTAAATAATTATTTGAATTATTTTAGTATTTTAACAAATACGTTACCGGTACGATCAAAATACGCGAATATGGGCTATAAATAATATTTTTATAACCCGAAAAATTCTAGAAAAATATTTTATGGGAATAAAAATTTTTAAAATATTTTTCAATTATTAAATTAATTTATTTTATTTTTAGTACGGGTCTTAAACAGAATCTGATCCCGTAAAGACCCGAAACGAACTAAATTTTAGAAAAACAAAATTTTCTATAACATATAAAATATTTATCTAAAAATATAAGTCTTTATAAGAATAATAAAATTTTGTAATGAAATAAAAATGAATAGTGCAAAAGACCAATCAATTACCGGTAATAATGGAAATACGATAGAAAGGTTATAACTGTAACTTTTATAATCCGAAAAATTATAAAACTGATATATTTAGAAATATTATGAAATTACGAGTCTAACGGTACTATTGGTATATTTTTGATATCTCGAGCCCCGGGACACGCTTTTCGAAGTCTGTGTCCAACGGGTTCGAAATAGGTTAAAAATTTACCAATCTGATATTTTTAAACAAACCCATATTACTATGAGCTATTCTACATATTTAAACTACATCTCGGCCTCTAGGGTTAGGGGCGCTAGATTGCCGAACTTACGCTATTGTATTCCGGTTAGGGTTTCCGGGTGATTTTCCGGTTTAGACCTTTGCCAATTTGGAAACTGATATTTATGTTTATACAACATATTTAATTTAGAAATTTATTTTAAATTTTATTTTTGTAAGTATTTAATATCTCTTAATGTTTTCGGAATTCTTGAATTGAGTTATATTTTCGAAAGTCAATTGTTATTTGCTTTTTAATAATTTGTTTTTAAGCTTTATATTACCCGATTTTATAAATCGGAGTTAAATATGGAAATTTTTGTACGTCGTGGTTTTGAATTTGAAGACCACTGTGTTCTTATTTTATTGTTAAAGATTTTCATTTTCTCAAGATTAAGAAGTTTCCGAATTCGTTCGTGTTTTTGGACTAGTTGAAATTCGGTTTTAATTTGGAGTGATTTTTAGGGTTTATTTTCGAAGTTCATCTTGAAATTATTTATCGAAATTTTCCGGGGCTTACAGGTCATATATCCTGGAACTTCAAATTTTTCTTCAATTTTTCTCCTCCAAAAGTACACTAGTAGTATAAAAATACTAGTGTATGGCCAGCAACTCCACAAAAGGCTCCAAAATCTTAGCTTCTTTCATTAATAATCGTTTGAAAAGCCTAATTGTTCCATGATTGTCCCTGAAACACAAAATATGTTCAATAATAACCCTTTTCTTCAATAAAGCCATTAAATAGCATATGAAATATGCTTAATAATACACCAATAATAAGGGTCTTAGGACATTTATCAAACTTCCTCACACTTAAGACATTTGCTTGTCCTTAAGCAAACAACTAAAGACAATTAAGATCTATCATCAAATATACTCAAAAAAATTTTCCACAAAAATGAGATTCACATAGCATTCATTAATTCTTTCAAATAATAGCGACTCACTTTGTGCCTACCACTCTAACTTATCATATGAATGTAATTAGCATACTAGAATCAAAATTGCAAGGCTAATCCGGGTAAATTAAACTTTACCCTCACCATTTAACAGCAAAATCTTTAGTCACAAAGTAAACACAAATTCAAGCATTAGCAAAAGGAATTCAGTTACACTTCACCACCAAACAGGAAGTATATAAGCTCTTCAACCACTTCCTTAAGCACAATAACCTAGAAAGAAAGTATATGACATCTATTAATTCCCTGGATTTTTTCTTTTTGCTTCAAATCTCTATAGTCTTAAGAGGAGGAGGTTTTAGCCTCCATCTTTTCAATTTCCTATGGACGGGTTTTTGCCTGCTTCTTTTCGAATAAAATCTATTTTATTCTCTCTTTTTTTTTTATACATCAATTGTGTAAGATGCTTGCTTAGTTAGTAACGGGGTCAAACTTCGCTCTTCTGAGGGACCAAAGCTCGCCCATACTGACTAGCTTTTCATATTTGTTTAATACATCAATTGATTGAGTATTTTCAAAGAGAAAAATGCAAAATGATCACCAAGAGAAAATTTTCATTTGTCCTTTTCTCAAAAGGTTAGAAGGGCTCTCAAAGTTTCTGAAAGGCTAATATACTAATTAAAAAGCTTAGAAGTATAACCATTTAACTTTCAACCAAAGACTTTGGTTCACTTCTAGACTCTAGATTCAATTATTAAATAACAAGTAAGATTACCTCACCTAGATTTCATCTTATAATTTCGCCTAAGTTTGCTAACCATTAGATAGGTGAGTAAGGAATTGTGTAAGTCGCTTTTTCTTAATTTGAATGCTAATTTAAAGAAATTTTTTTTAAAGTATATTTTCAAGATTCATCAATTAATACTAAACTTTAAAGCACAATTGCAAACATGTAAGTGGGAGACTTTTGAACTTGTTCAAAATCAACACAAAATGTCTACTAATCAAATGATATGCTCAATCAAGAACATAAAGTCCTGTATCATTCAAGACCCAAATATTCCTTTCAAAGCCCCATACTTAATCAAGACATTGTCCTCAATGTCTACCAATGCAATCACAATAAGGGGAAAACAGTAAAGGAATCGAAAAGAAGAAAAGGAAATCAAAACTTCCCCAATGTAACATCGGATTCAATGACAATTGTTGTTGGGGCAAAATTGCTCTCAGCACCAGGAGCATCAAACACTTGTTAGCCATCAACCTAAAGAAATAAATAAGCTAGAAAGAACATACAAACCAGCATCTAAACAAGATAACATAAACTATTCTAAACATCCAATAGAAACATCAGAAACAACAAGAGTCTTCCCACAAGGGGGCTTCAAACATTAGAAAACGAACCAACAACATAGTCTTTAAAAAGAAACAAAAAGATAAACAACAAAAAGATCCCATATCAGGCAACATCAAGTGAGGATAAATCACTTATCCCCATTATCCTCCTCTGACTCCTCATAATCATCATCACCATCTTTACTGTCATCATTGTCTCCATCCTTGTTGTCATCATCATCAACATCATTATCCCCCTCATTATCATCTCCTTCGCTGTCATTATCATTAGCCTCATCATCATTATCAGATGAAGCTGTAGTCTCTCCTTCTTCTTCCACTTCATCTCCAGATGCAACCACTCCTCATCCGAGCTAGATGATGCAAGTATTAGAGCTTTTCCTCTTCGATTGACCATAGGAGGCAGCTCACTCTCCTCAGAAGCGGTCATATTAGTTGAAGACTCATAAGTTGGGAGATTCTCTGGGGGTTTTGAAAGGCAGCTAGCAATTGTTTGGAGAAAACTCCAAACTGCAAATCTAAAACTTCTTGTTTTTCTTCCTCTCCTCCTTGTTTTTTCTTTTCTCCTCCTGGAATTCTTTCCTGAAAATTTTCCAATCATTGTCAAAATTTGATACCTGAGGAGTAGATAGACCTACAGCTGGAGAGCTCAAAGGAGCTCAGGAGGTGTGGAGTATTGTCTGGAAGGAATTGGATTCTCCCCGACCCTCTGAAGTCCCCAATGTTTGAAAGGACCATCTAACACTGGTTTACCATCCACTTTGACTACATCATTGGGAAGCTCTTCCCACACTTTCATTCCCTTCAATAATTAGGTAATATAGACACCATAGAAGATCCCCTTAGTGCGGGTATCAGTAGCTTACCGAATGATGAATTGAGCTAATTCTATACCCACATTAATCTGGTGCCCATTTGCAATGCTGTACAAGTGCCCTAACTCAAAATTAATCACCATACCATTGCTACTTTTGCGCGCTCCAATGGTATGAGATAGGATGTGGTGAATCATCTTCAAGTTATCATCCAAGATAGCAGGGGCTTTTGACTTGGAAGGTTCATACTTGAGGGTACTTTGGCACAATACTTGCCAATACTCTTGGGGATCCACATGTCGGGGTAACCTAACTATGAGTGCTCTAAATTCAGCTGATTTAGTGTCCTCCTTGGTATACAATCCCACATAATGGCAGAAATCAGCTAAGGTGATTGTATATACCTCTTTAAAAGCTTAGAAGGTGAGAGTGTCATCAACTATTGAATTTCCATGCTTCTCCTCATGCTTCAAAGTGGCAAGCACTTCCAGTGTAATGCTCTTGTAGGCAGAAGTATGGATGGCAAATAAATTTTCCCAAGGCCCAACTGATAGCATCTCCTTGATCTCCTCTTTCTTTCCATAGTTCACAAGCATATCCCAATCCAAGTATCTATAGGCTCCAAAAGGTTTCTGAGATAGTCATTGCATTGTAGTCTTGGCCAAAAGAGTCTTAGAACGTAATAGGGTCGGTCTTCCTTGTGGTTGTGATTGTGCTACTTTTTGCTTCTTTGTTAGGGTTTGTGAAGATGAGGCATTTTAAGCTTGTGAAGCACGCCGACCTGATCCTGGCCTTCTGACAAGTTGCTTTGGTCTTGCCATACCTGCATGAGTAGATCATATTATAATTGAGTATAATAGGTAAGCAAGACTTAAACTGATAAAATGAACCACAACAAGCTTCAATAATCATAAGAAACAAGTATACAAGCATTAAAGCACAATTGAGTTGGGTATATACAAGTTTTGAAGAATCTGTGTATACACTAATAAGTGGACACGACTAGTGTAGGTGCAGTGTACAACCCGAAGTTTGAAAAATTTTGATTAACAAGTATAAAAACTTATTTTGAACAGCTTAAATGCTATTCAAACTATAATTTCACCCCAATCATCACCAATTCTTCCAATTTCTCAAAAATCCCCAAATTTTCACACAACTAACCCTAACTTTGCAATTCATGTGCTTGAGCATGAAATCCAACAAGAAAAGTAGTACAATATGTTCAAAGATCATCTAATTGCATGAAAATCACAAAAGCCCCAATTTTTACAACACTTGAAATTTATGCAAGAACCCTAGATTAGTTGAAATCCATGAAATGCATGTGGGATCTAAAGAAATCTAAGTCAAATCACTATACCAAGCATGGAATCACATGATAAACAACAAAAATCAGCCACATCATCCATCACAACCTACTTCAACAACAAATCCGAACCCTACCCATGATGTTCCAACTTGTACACGAATCAAGGATAGATGGAGAGGAGAGCTAGAGGACTTACCTTGCTTGAAGATGAACAAGACAACCTAAGGAGCATGGAAGGAGAAGGAGGATACGTAGGGGCTTGTTGGTGTCGTGGGGGAGGGGGGGGGTTGGGGGGAGTTTTGGTGTCTTGGGAGAGTGTGTGAGTCGTGAGGAGAAGAAGAAATGTGAGGCATGCGTGTGTGTGCGTGTTTTATATGTGTGCATTTTAATGAGTACATGACCCCTACACGGGTTGTGTACTCCAACTCGTGACACCACATAATTGAAACAAAACGAACACTACTCCTACACAAGTCATTTACTTAGACTAGTAACTCTATAGAATCGATGCAATACATACACTACCCCTACACGACTCGTGTAAAATGACTAGTGACTTCATAGAATCTTGAAAAATTTTGCGCCACATTCACAACACATACATGAGTCATGTATAACAACTCGTGACTGTACAGATTGTTGGAAAATTTGTACACTACATTCACAACATGTACACGAGTAGCGTAGGGGTAGTGTACACTGGGAAAAAATTTTAAACCCCAAAAATTTCTTTGAAAATTGATTTTCATGATAGGGCATGACAAAGTTGACTTACCTAGAACACTTAAAAAGTGTTTTCATCTTTCAAACCTTTCTTGGAGCTTTTCTTCGCCACATTTAGCTTGAAAACACCATTTCCCATTTGATATTGCTTCAAAACCTGCAAATTTCAGCAGATCTTTTTTTTTAAAGCAAACAAGAACAGCAAAACAAAACAAAAGAAAGGAAAAAGAAAAAAAAAAGAAAACTAAAAACCTATTTACAAATGGGTTCACTACAGCTAGTTATTTAGTGTTTGGAGTTGAAACTCCTCTTGACCTTCAACTTCTGGACTATTCCCCATGTAAAGCTTCACTCTTTGGCCATTCACTTTAAAAGTTCCATGTTCAGGATGTTCTAACTCCATGGCCCCATGTGGAAAGACTTGCTTGACTAAATAAGGATCTGACCTCCTGGACTTTAACTTTCCCGAGAAGAGTTTCAACCGAGCATTAAATAAGAGAACTTGATCTCCTACTTGAAACATCTTTAGGTATCGGATATGTGCATCATGAAACTTCTTGGCCTTCTCCTTATAGAGTCTCATGTTCTCATAGGCTAGTAGCCTTCATTCATCAAACTCATTAAGTTGAAGCCTTCTTCTTAGCTTGAGTTCCTCAAATCCTCTTTTGGGTAAGAATTCCTCAGTAACATCCAAATCTGCGACAATCTCCTTCACCTCCAGATCCATTGTTCCTTTCCCTTTATCAAAAATCAAGCTTAATTCTACCTTATCTCGTGATAGAATCTCCTCAACATGTTCAGTTACTGAAGAGTTAATAATATCAATAGAATAACATGAATCATTAGACCCCATGGATTTCTTCAATGCTGCAGCCACAGTAACCACAAATTCCTCATCTCTTACCTTAAAAGTAAGCTTCCCCTCTTCTGCATCAATCACAGCTCTAGCGGTTGCTAAGAAAGGTCTACCCAAGATTAAGGGAACATCTCCTTCTTCATCAATGTCAAGCACTACAAAGTCTACTGGATAAATAAAATTACCAACCTTTACCAGCACATCTTCAACCAAAAACTCTGATGTGCCTAATCATTAAGTTTTAAATTTATAATCTCATTAATTCTAGACCCACACAAGGTAGTGCACCTATCGTGCAATATGGAAATTAACCCGAATATCGTCCTAGGGATCTTTACAGAACGGTCTACCAATTGAAGACACATTCGAGTTAGTGTAGGATCTGCTAAGCCAAATTTTTGGAAAAATGAATAGGGCATCAAGTTAATACTTGCCCCCAAGTCAGCTAGGGCTTTCTCCACACATAACTCTCCCACTTTGCATGTTATGATGAAGCTTCTAGGATCTTTCAATTTAAGAGGCAGCTTGTTCGGAATAATTGAGGACCAATTTGCTCCTATCTCCACAGTTGATACATCTTCTAGCTTCCACTTTTTGGATAGGAGTTCCTTGAGGAACTTGGCATATTTGGGCATTTTTGAAAGGGCTTCCACAAATGGAATATTGATGTGGAGTTGCTTGAACAAATCTAAAAACTTCCCAAACTACTCCTTGTCCTTGCTTTGGTTCAGACAGGTAGGATAAGGTATCCTTGGTGTGCATTCCTTCACCACTAGAGGTTGTTTGTTGGCTAGTGTGGAGACTTCCTTTTCTGCAACTTGACTTTCTTCACATGTCTTCTCAGGCACTATTGTTGGATCCTCCCCACTTCTGCTTGGCAACTCTTTGCCACATCTCAAGCTAATAGCTTTAGCTTGTTCCTTAGGATTGTTCTCAGTATTGCTCGGAAGGGAGCCCGTTTGCCTTTCTGAAAGCATCTTAGCGAGTTAACAAATTTGCTTTTCCAATTTGTGAATCAAGGCTTCTTGATTCCTATGCCTTGCATATGAACTTTGTATGAACTAAGTCAATAACTCCTCCAAATGTGATTTCTTTTCTAGTTGGGGTCGTTGATTTGAAGATAATGGCATCTGCTGATATGGAGGCATACATGGCCTGTAAAATCCTGGTGGGAAATTTGGCCTTGGTGCAGATGTCCCTTCATGGTAAAATTGTGGGTGTAGTGGTTGTTGATTCTTGATGCTCATAACTTAGGTACTAAGGGCATCCATTTTAGCAACTAAAGAAGTGAGCAAATCCACCTCATATACCCTAACGACTCTTTACTTCCCATGGTTGTTGCCTGTAAACCTCGGTAATTCTCAGTAGCTAGAAAACCCCGGGAGTTGGAAGTGAAACCCTAATCCGATTAGATTGAGTTTAGTGAATGAAGCCTAGGAACCCTAAATCCGGCTTTCCTTCGGTTTCATAGTAAAATAAATATTATGGGGTAAATGAATTTGAATTGTTGTTCCGAAGTACATTTCAAACCTTTGAAAGTTTTAAATTCGGGAATTTTTCAATTCCGGGCCTTCCCGAGCCCAAATACGGAAAAGCGTGCCCCGGGCCATGGATTTAGAAAAATGTTCCGGAATATTCATTAGAACCGTAATTTTATAAGGATTCCAAAAATATCAATTTCATAATTTTTCGAGCTATAAAAATTACAGTTATAGCTTTTCCCGTGTTTTCGGAACAACCGGTAAAGTAGATGTCTTGTCTACTATTCACAAGTACAACCTACACTACACACTACCCATACCCTATTCTTACATCCTTACAACTACTCATTTCAATTTTCTTTTCCAAGAAAATTTGTCTCTTAAATAATTATTACATTTATTACATTTAATTTACTAAATTACAATTTCATTTTTTTTTTCAAAACTCACACACACACACACAAGGAGGCCGGTGCCCCTCCCTCTATTTTTCCCCCTCAAATGAAGTATTTTTACTTCATTTTATTAATCAAACCCTAAAACACTTGATATATATACATAATTTTCTCTCTCTCTCTTCATTTTCTTCTTGTTTCAAAATTGAAAAAGAGAAAACCTCTCTTCTTTTCTTTCCCTTTTGTGCCGAGCACCTCCCTCCCTCTCCCTCTTGCATCTTCAACTCAAAACTCCTCCATTTCTACCTTAGATCCTCCTTTGGTATGTTGGTTTTAGACTTTGTTTATCCTATATCTTGTAATGGCAAGACTATATCTTGGTGTTTTCTCATTTAAATCCCAATGAGCTCTTGTTAGGGATATTGAAACACATGAACAAGAATACCAAGCCATCACAAGACATGGATCTAGTGTTTAGATGTGTTTTGTTAAGATTTCATCTTGTTCATGCATATAAAGTAGTGATCTTGTACATATATTTTGTTCATGCCATGAGATCCATGCTTTATATATCATATATAGTAGATCTAAGGTTTAGACATTCACAACTTCATGTACATGCATGATCATAGGTTCATTTTGTTTTATATGCTTTGATGACCATAAGAATGAAGTCTTGTTCATGTATAGAGATGCTAAATAGTATATCTTAACATGTAGAAGGCAAGACCATTGAAAAAGGAAGGGCTTTGTTAGATATGAAAAGTTGAAAATTCGGATGAAATGGAAACCCTACCTTAAAGACCCCCAAAATCAACTTTAAACTCATATTTCATAAGAAAAATGGAGGGTATGTGTAATAGACATGTTAAAGGAATTATTTTCATGAGTTTAGATGAGTTTAGGCATAATAAAAATAAGGAAAACAAGAGGTGAAGTTAGAAGGAAAAATGTTGACTTTAGATGTGTAGTCAAATTCGTAATTTTGGGTAATGCCTAAATAAACACTTAGTATTTAAGTCTAAAATGGATGTTTTACAAGCTAAATGAAGTCCTTAGATAATGTATACATTGAAGCTCCAATTTTTAAATGCATTAGACAAGATTTCCCTTAAGAAAAATGTAAGAAAAGGAAATTTAGAAAATTCGGATTTTTACAAAAAGCTAATTCAAAGACATGTTTACCAAATGAAAAATGGGAATTTTTATGCATGAATGGAGGCCATGGTTAATATAGACTTTGAGAACCTATTTTTAGTTGAATAATAGGTAGATTACAAGATTAAAAACCAAAGAAACCCTAAGGAGTATAATATGGAAGGATAGCTTCCTAGAATTAGTCTTTATGAGAATTTCCTCAATACTTAAAAGTTCATGTGAGTTATTACCACAAAAGTTATTATGACCATGTATATATTAGGTCTATCACATGGCATCTATATTAGAAATTCATTCCCATATCATTCATGCATGAATCATCATCTAGGAATACTTTTTATCAAAAGCAAAGCAAATTTTTGAGATTGGATCAATTGCGGAACAGAACTGATCCCACTGTTCCGTGGCCTTACTATTTTCAAAAATTGAAAATAATACTTGGAATAGATAGATCTTTCGAAGTAGATAGATATCGATATAAAATTTGCGAAATTCCGAGTTAAAATAACCAAGTTATGGCCGTTTTAAGTAAGAACTTCCGCAAATAGCGAGAAATCCGAATTCAACTAGTCTAGATGTATAGTTTGATTTAGTTACATGATGAGAATCTCATTAGGATTATTCTGCTTGGTAGGTGATCCCGAGCAGGACGACTCTCTACCTCCCGACTATTATTATTAAGAAGTTGGCGTCCAATGGCCGAGTGAGTTTACTTCCACTCTCAATTAATGCTTGTGATTGTAATGTAGTGGCACTAGTGATGTAGGCAAAGATAAAAGAAATCGTATAAGCATGATGGGGTATATGGGAATTATTTATGTTGTTGATTGTTGATATGTGAAATGGAGCTTAAGGTATATCGAAACCGGGTGTTAAGATATTGACTGCTTTACTAGAATCTTATGATGAATGTCTGCGACTACTTGTTGGTCACTTAAAAGAATTGAATTAATGACTATTCTACTCCGACCATAAATTGAATTCATTCATGTCACGATGGGGTTGGAGCATTCGCATTGTTGTTAATCGTGATCCATAAAACGACTTGTTGGTTAATCTTGATCCATAAAACGACTTGTTGGTTAATCGTGATCCATAAAACGAATTATTATTAGTTGACCGTGAGCTTAAACGGCGTCGTACCGCAGGATTCGTTAATCTGCTAACCCGGGATGGAGGGCGTAAGTCATCCACATATGATTTCCGGTTGGTCATATGTTTGCTGAATTCATTTGTTTGATGCATACACTTGCCTGAATAATTACTTGTTTGACTGAAGTATGTTTAATTGCGTTATGGAAGTATTGCTCACTAAGCTAGTTAGCTTACGCCCCTATAGTTTCTATCTTTTGCAGCATGAGTTTATATGGCTTAGGCCAAGACAAGCCACAATGCAGGTACCGGAGATAGGAGTTTCCTATAGAAGTTTAATTCATTCCTTTTTGTATAGACTTCCATTGGAAACTAAGGACTCTGGATGACTGTAATAGACTGTTATTCTTTTGCGGGGAATGCCCCTTAGATCTTGTAAACTTTAAAATTTATATGCGTTTTGATTTATTATCTATGGCTAATGAATGCCTTGTTAAACTGTTTAACTCCATTTGTTGAAGTATTCTATTGTCGTAAAGGAACGCTTTACATCTACTTAAGACTTCCGAAGGCCCCGGGTAGGGAACTCGAGAGTCTTACTTAGTATGTGGCGGGCTGTTACGTTTAGGATACCCTACGGGGCGTGACATTGCCCCATTCGTAGTTGTTTCTAGCCATATCTTCAAACAACTCAAGAGATTCTTTAGGAGTTTTTGAATTTAAAGTACCATCGGCAGATGCATCAACAAGCTGGCGAGTCATTTGATTCAAACCATTATAAAATGTTTGAACTTGCAACCATGATGGAAGTTGGTGGTGAGGACATTTTTTGAGGAGCTCTTTCCATCGTTGCCAAGCATCAAAGAGAGTTTCATACTCATTCTGACAAAAAGATGAAATGTCATTCCTAAGCTTAGCAGTCTTGCAAGGTGGGAAATAGTAATCTAAGAACTGCTTTACTGTTTTGTCCCATGTAGTAAGTGCTCCTGGTCCCAATGATGTCAGCCAAATCTTTGCTTACCCTCTCAAAGAGAAAGAGAACGATCTAGTACGAATAGCATCATCATCCATGCCATTCATCTTACAAGTCTCACATATCTCCTGAAATGTTTGGATGTGAGAGTGGGGATCTTCATCTGGTAGACCATCAAACTGACAGTACTGCTATAGAAGCTAAAGCATTGTCCCTTTTTATATCAAAATTGTTTGCCTCAATTGGAGGCTTTGCAATAGTAGGCCTAGTGCCTTGAAGAGAAGGTCTTGCATAATCCATATTTGTCATTAACACATTTGGATTTGCCATATTGAACTCTCACTCGTGTCCTTCTTTTAGGTCTTCCAAACCCAACTCTTCTTCACTTCTCAAATCCAGTGTTCTTCCCTCAATATCTCCTTGCCTAGAAGTGTTGGCACTTATATTCTATCTAATCTTTGTGAGCGTCCCCTTAATCTCAGGATCTAAAGGAGTTGTAGATGAAGAAGAACTCTTGGTCATACACTACAAAAGAGAAACAAAAGATTAGAATTTCAAATGTAATTTCTTGAGAGAAAGAAACAAAGACAAAAGAAAAGAAAAAAAAATGAAGAGAAAAACAAGAAAAAGAATGACTAAAGTAATAGCTACTAAGACTTTTCTAATATTGCAAGACCCCCAGCAACGGTGCCAAAAACTCTGATGTGGTGGAGCATTAAGTTTTAAATTTATAATCTCATTAATTCTAGACCTACACAAGACAGCACACCGATCGTGTAATATAGAAATTAACTCGGATATCGTCCTAGGAATCTATGTGCAGCTACGAGACTAGTAATAACCCGTTAACTATTATCTAGCTGAATCAAATGTAACATATATACTAAACTTCCTACTAATTCTAACTAAAAGCAAGTCCAAAAACCTTAGATGAAAGATATGCACAAATTTCTTAAGATAATCAATTCACAAACAATGCCTTTAGTTTTGATCAACCCTAGCCCCCTTCATCTTTAAGGAAGATTCCATGGAACGAAACTTGATCTTGAACTATCTGGTTTCTCAATTAGATTAATTACTCTCTTCAAGTTAATTAACCCTTAACCCGAATTGCAAAAGTGAGAATTTCTTCCTTCACAATTATCAAATTAGAATAGCATGAAGATTATGAACCCTAATTGATAGAAAGTTGAAAAAAACCCTATTTTTAGGTGGATTACTCAACTTCTTTGCCCATGAGAGATCAAACCCATTAATTGAAATCTTCTTTCAAATTAACAAGAATCAAGTTTGTAATAACTTATGTAAACCCCGGTAATCTCAGTAGTTAAGAAAACCCCGGGAGTTGAAAAGCGAAACCCTAATCCGGTCCAGTGTAAGTCTAATGAGAAGAGCTTAGGAACCCTAAATCCGGCTTTCCTTCGGTTTCATAATAAAAGAAGTTTTATAAAGTAAATGAATATGAATTATCATTCAAAAGTATATTTTAGATCTTTGAAAGTTTTAAATTCGGGAATTTTTCAATTCCGGGCCTTCCCGAGCTCAATTACGGAAAAGCGTGCCCCGAGACCACGAACTCAGAAAAATATTCTGGAATATTCATTAGAACCGTAAATTAAAGGATTCCAAAAATATCAATTTATAATTTTCCGGGCTATAAAAAATTACAGTTATAGCCTTTTCCCTCCGTGTTTTCTCGTTACAACCGATAAAGTAGATGTCTTGTCTACTAATTCACAATACAACCTACACTACACAATACCCATACCCTAATTCTTACATCTTATACAACTACTCATTTCAATTTTTCCTTTCCAAGGATTTTTGTCTCTTAAATAATTATTACATTTATTACATTTTAATTACTTAAATTACAAATATCAAAATTTCAAACACACACACAATCCTAAGGTCGGCGCCCCCCCCCCCCCCCCCCCCCCCCCCCCCCTTTCTTTTCCCCCACATTTGATTTATTTTTACTATTTTTATTCACTAACAAACCCTAATTTATTCATATATAAACACATTTTTCTCTCTCTCTCTTCATTTTCACTTGTTTTCAAATTTTTACTAAAGTAAAAACTCTCTCTTCTTCCTCCTCCTATTGTGTCGTAGCCTCCCCCTCTCCCACTCTCACACATTCACTTATTCCTCTTCTTTTCACTCCAAAACTCCATTGGTATGTTGATTTTAAGCTTTTTTCTTCCTAAACCTTGTAATGGCAAAGCTATTTCTTGTGTGTTTTCTCATTTAATCCAATGAACATATGCTAGGGACATGAAAACACTTGAACAAGTATCAAGCCATCACAAGACATGGATCTAGTATTTAAATGAGTTTTTGTTAAGATATTCTCTTGTTCATGCATGTAAAGTAGATATCTTGCATACATATTGATGTTCATGCCATAAAAACTTATGATTCATGCATTAATTATAGATCTAGTGTTTAGACATTTATATCTTCATCTACATTCATGATCATATGGTTATTTTAACTTTCATGCATGATGATCATAAAATGTGGCCTTGCTTATGGATAGATATGTTAGATAGTAGATCTCCATGTATAGAAGGCAAGAAAATGAAAAAGAAAAGGTTTTGTTAGAAATGATTTGTTGGAAATTCGGATGGATTTAGAACCCTACCTTAAAGACCACTAAAACCACTTAAAACTCATGTTTTTCATAAAATCGAAGGTATATGTAATAGATACCCTTAAGGAATGATTTTCATAAGTTTAGATGAGTTTAGGCATGATAAAAATGTAAAGCAAGTAGTGAGTTAGAATGAAAATATTGACATATGGATTTATAGTCAAATTCGTAATTTAGGACCATGCCTACATGAACACCTAGTATCTAAGTCTAAATGGATGTTTTATGAGTTAAATGAAGTCTTTAGATAATAGATACATTGGAGCTTCAATTTTGATGCATTAAACAAGTTTCCCATAAAGAAAATGCAAGAAAATGAAATTACAAAATTCGGATTTTTACAAGTAGCTTGTTAAAAACATGTTTACCAAATGAAAAATGTGATTTTTATGCATAAATGAAGGTCATGATTAATATAGACTTGAGAACTCATTTTTATTTAGATAACAAGTAAATTTCAAGAATAAAATCATAGAAACCCTAGGGAATGTAAAGTTGGGAAGAATAGCTTTTTAAAATAACCTTTATGGAATTTTATAACAATTAGGAGTTCATAAGAGTTCATCATCAAAAATCATCAAGACCATGCATATATTGAGTTTCATTAATACATTCATGTTAGAATTCATTCATATACCATCTATACATGAATCATCAACTAAGAACATTTTTATCAAAAGCGAAACAATTTTTCGGAATCGGGAAAGTGACAGAACAGATTTGATCCTACTGTTCCGTGGCTTACTATTTTCAAAACTTGAAAATAA